>JARHVA010002911.1:1590000-1815000 GCA_037957365.1 Torreya grandis | reverse complement strand
TCACATATTGAGTGAATTAGTCAATTGAGGTAGTTAGTGGTGGGATTTAAGCTAAATTGAACCCTATAGACCTAATTATTAGTTTAAATTATGTTAATTGGGGATTAAATGATTATTTTAGGGTTTTAAGAGTTTAGAATTTATGGTTTAGGGTTTCTAGTGTAGATATCCAATTCCTAACACCATTTGTGTTAAAATTATCAATCTTACTTGAATTGTACTCAAATGCTCAATTTAGGTCAAAATCACTAAAACACACTAAATGGTTCAAACTTGTCATTTACAAGTGTTGATTTAGGCTAAATTATCTCTAAATTGGGAAATATATTTTATATGATTCCTAACTTTGATCGATTCATTTCAAGTCAAAATGATGATTTCACATTTTTATGCTCTCAATCACTCTTTTATTATAATTCATTAGTACACATCACATACCTTTATTATTTTGTATTGACAACATGATAAATGAGAATATGGTTCCAATGCATCTAACATCACAATATAATTATAATTGAGTCAAATTATAACCCAGTAATATGACTTTTTGACCATTTTGATTAATTAAGGGCCAATTTCCAAAGAATTGCACAAATATTGATTAATCTTGTTTAAGGTTAATTAATTAAAATCAAGAGCTTAAGTGGATTTTTCATGGAAGTTATTGAATATTTATTTTTGAAAATTTATTCCTATTTATTATATCACCTAAATGACATCATCTATGGGGTGGCATCCAAAAGCCATAATTGCAAAAAATATCATGATTATAGCCTCCCATGCCTCTTTAATGCTCTTTCTTCTTAAATCATGATAAGGGTATTTATGAATTTAATTACAAATATTAGATTAATTCATGGCCACACATATCAATATTGATATGAATGGTCATGGTTGATCCTAACCATTTCCAAAAATTTATAATAAAAGGCCTCACACTACCATTTTATGCTTAAATTATGTAAACTTATAATGCTGAAATCCATCTACAAGTCATTTGTGTTTTTATTTTTGTGTTATTTGAATTTGGATTAGCTTCATTGATAGGCAAGTTAGATATTTTACATGATGAGCCTAAGTTATGTAAAGAGTTCTTGAGGCAATGGATGAGCAAATAATCCATTGTTGGCAAAGACTAGATCTCTAGTTCAAGGGGAGAACATGCTTGGACCTGCCTTTGAGTAATGGAATCATTTGGGAAGGTAATGGTTGATTGATTTATTTCATTTCTATATGATTATAATTAGCAAATCCCCCATGAATAATTTGGCTTATATTATCAATTCTTATGCATTATTTATTAGTTTTAATGACTAATGCTTGACTAATCATTTTTCATAATCCAACTCTACATTTTGGCATGTCTGGTGGGACACGATTACATACCCCACATATTTGAATAAAAAATGGATGTTAAAATAGCTCTTATTTTTAATCCTTTTACTATTTTTTTCTAAATTTTGGATAGATTATTTTACTAGTTTAATCTTAATTTTATCAAAATTATGTTACAATCTGATTTGTAGTTTAGAATTTATGACTCTTTTAGGGATTATCACTTTTTGTTTTCTATTTTGTAGGTAAAAACAAATAGTAAAGAGTTGATAACATTTTTTATATTAATTTTTGGATCTTATTTTTTATAGATAGGTTCAACTTGGAGTTATTGACAACCTATAATTTTTTTTTAATAAAATGATATATATTTTAAAAGTTACGATTAAAATATTAATTGTAGGTTTTTATGTCTTATGTGTTCAATTTTATTTGTTTTAACCTTCTAATTTGTTGTTTGCATGTTTCATAGGTTTTTTTTTTTTAATTATTATTATTATTATTATCATTATTATTATTATTATTATTATTATTATTATTATTATTATTATTATTATTGAGATTTTTGCTAACCAAGTCTAATCTAACGTGTTTTTTTTTTCTTGAGGTTTTGCGTTCAGGTCGACAAATCATTCAAACCCAAGAGTATAGTTTAAGGACTAAGAACTTTCATTGGTGTTTAAGAAAAAACTTAGGGTGTTTACTTGAATAGTTTTGTTATTGTTATTTCAAAGTTTTGTAACTTAAGGCCAAGGGGACAAATAACACCACCAAACATTTCATTAAGTGCTCTAAAATTGAACACACTTCTTTATGCAAGTCATTTTTTATTTACTTAATTAGATTTATTTGTGCAAAAAGGAAGTTGTGCATGTATGCTATCCCCCACCCCTTATAGGTAACTTGTGGGGATCAAAAGCACCATCTTCATTACAAATTTCCTTAGTCCAAAGGCATAAAAGAGATGTTGGAAAGGATCTCCCCAAGATCCACATGGCTTCGGTGATCTAGAAACAACCTTAAATATCTTTTACTTAGTTTTTATTTTTTATTGCAACTTGGCTTATGAGGGGGATTTCATCACCTCCTATAAGTTCTAAAAAGAAGCCTTGAACTAGAAATTCATCTCCTAGATTTGTCTTCAACCCCTCTCCATGGGGGTTATATAAATTGAGATCACCCCATTGAGACAGTGGTTAAGCGGTTAAACCATCTCCTATCATTGAGACTAAGCCTGAAATGTATGATCATGTTGGCCATCACACTACACTAAGAAAGTGATGTATATAGTGGTTGTAAAAAGGGTAAGACCCTTTTATAATAAGCCATATGATGCAGACCCAATTGACATGTTATTTCTCTTGCATTTTGATGTGAAAGTCTTATGCATCTAATCCATCTAGAAACACTTAAAAACTTGTTAGTTTAGTTAACCCCACTTTTCCACACCTTGTCAGTTTAGGGATTAAGATGATTAATTAGTTGATTTGTCTATCTTAGATTACTTAGTCTTGTTTTGGGTCAAAACTTGCTTGTTAACAAAATGTCATAAACCAAACACATTATCCACAAACTTCTTGAACAAAGACACATTACATTGTTCAAGTAAAAATCATTTTTTTTCTTGTTCAAATTGTCATCTTAAACATTGTGTCATATCATCCATTTTGGTACAGTTATGCTACCAATTTGGGTCTAGATCATTTGCCAATTTTTTTAAAGTCCCTCATTGATAATTTAAATTTATAATTGGACTTTTCTAAGTTTTAAAAGTTGATGTGTTAAATTGGGTTCACCATTTGCAATTGACTTGTTTTAATTTGGGTTTAATTTCCCATTTGAATTGAGGGTCATTTATAAACTCATTATCATCTTTGATGGACTCAAGTCATCTTTCGTATCACTCATGTTTTGAGTTCTAGAACACATTTTATACTACCATTCCTATTATCATGTGGTGGTGTTGTGTTGCTCATTTGGTTTTAGCTTTATACTTAAGAATCCTTGTATGTTTCCACATCATGATTTTATTGGTTCGCATTGTCTCCTTCCTAATCCGAAGGGATTTATTTTAATTTTATAGTAGTAACTTGTCAAAGTTGAACTAGCTTTTATAGTATCATTGTATCTCAAAAATATACATTTTAGTGTACTAGTGACATTCTAGACTTTTTAATTTATCATACCCTCTTCCAATTTATACTATTTCAACCCTACCCAAAGGTTAAGTAATTTTGTGAACACATTCTTCTAATTGTGTGTGATTCCAAGCCACCCTCTTTTTATAGTGTCTTTGGTACCTTAGTCATTTATTTGAAAGAAAAATCAAAATCCATACCTTGTTTAAACGTTTGCACAACATTGATCCAAATTTATTCAAGAGTGTAGAGTAACCTTTTCTAGACATGACTCAAAGATTCACTTATAGTGGGCTACCTTATGGACCTAGCTATGAAAATGATCACTTTTTTGATGGACATGATAATTCCATTATCTTGAGGACATTCCTACAACTATAGGATCTGAAGGGTATTATACTAAATATCAAGAGAACCAAGATGAAACACTCCTTAGATTGATATAATTTTGTGTTAGACTACCCTTAGATTTTCTTATGGAGAAATTTCACACCTTAGTTAGAGAAGGAGAACAATAATAAGATCAATATTTTGCACAATCAAACATATCTTCTTCCTCTAATAAAGGTAAAAAAAATACTTATAGAGTTAAAATCAACTAATCAAGATCTTGTTAACAAGATTAAGAAAATAAGTCAATAGTATGTTGATCAGCTTATCACAGACTTAACTAACTCTCTTGTTGCTACTTCAATCCACAAAGATGCCTCTAAAGAATAAATAAATGTGATTGAACCTATGTAACAAACATTGATTGAGAACCTGCCAATTGATCAAATTATCACAAATGAATAAAACAAAACACAAGAGGTTGTGAAAAATGTTTTGCTAGACATGGAGCACATATTATTTACTCACCAAGAGCCTCTTATCACTTTACAAACATAGAAGCCCAAACATTCGATTCAAATTGAGGAAATCCCTCAAGATAATTTGGCTAGTTCATCTCAACCAACACAAAAATTGGTAAATAGACCAAGGACTCCCCAAAATCAACAAAGCACATATAATTCAAGGCAATAGATTCTAAGGAATCAACAATCTATTTACTTGACTCTAGGAGTAAATCAATACCAAGTCACAGAATGTAGGGTGTACATCCCTCATAAATCCATGCAATAATAGGGGCACATTCCATCCTAATAAGAACAATAATATGGGAACACTCCACCCTAATAAAAAAAATAATAGGGGAACATTCATCCCCAAAAATAGAAGCGATAGGCACACATTAGACCCCAACAGAACATGAGTGCACCAAACATGCAATAGTGGAACTCCATGAAGGAGATTGTTGAGAAGAACCTCCTATAGCAAATTGCCTCCTATAATAGATTTAAAAAAAATATGCAAAAATAAAATAACTCTTACCAATAATAGAAACACAAAAAGCTTATATTGATCGCAGGCCACTTCAAGGGGGTAACCTCCTTTGAGAAAGCTCAATACAATAAATTCGTGGATCCTTCATTGGGCCTCGACACTTATATAATAACTCTATTCTAATAACTACTACTTCCCTTATATGTGGGACAATTCAAATATGCTCTAAGGGATGACTTACAAAGCATATGCATCCATAACAATTATTACACTAATACTACAAAGATAAGGGTAAGGCACGGTGTTTCTATGCTATTTCACTTCCACACTCAAAGAGAGAAAATAAGAACTTAAAGAAATGGTCAAGGCTTGTATGTACCTAGATGTAGTCGTGCGCACCGTTATCCAGACGTTGTGAGAACTTCTCTTTGGTTGTGGAGGATGACACCTGAAAGAGATAGACACTAAAACACGAAAAATGTTAGCTGATAAGAGGGTGGATTGCCAAGCAAAAGCTTGGTCCTAGAAGCGCTAAGGCTTCTTGGAGGATGATAATCCACTGTTAAAATAGAATATGACAGAGAAAGAAAAGAGAAATAATAAAAGACTAAAAAGAAAGAACTGAAAGCAAATGTGTACCTGATAAGCTGCAATCTGCTTAGCATAGTCGCCAACGTCGGTGATATTGTCGGTGTTGGTCAAGAAGTCACCGACATCAGTTAGACTGCCGACGTCGATAGGGGAAATGGATGAGGTCAGTCGAGGTAATGACCAAGGATGGGTTACAGGTCTAGTTTCTGGTCTGCAAGATGGACTATGGTCTTGTCTGTGAGTCAGGGAGTTTGTTTGGGATGGTAAAACAATAGATAAAATCTTTAATAAGAACTAAGGCAGAGGGTATGTTGTCAGGAAAAGGGGTAAGGGGCAGGAAAAAGGCTTTTCAGCCTTTCTGTGAAGCAATTTAGTCAGATTGATTAGATTGGTCATAAGATGGTCTGTAGGTCTTTGATAGCTTGTGTTGAGTTGATTGGACAGAGGGTGTTGTCTAAAGAGAGACTAAAGGGGTGTCAGAGGTAAAGAAAAGGGAATAAGGGGTGAGAGAAGGCTTCTCAGCCTCTCTGGGAAGAACAGGGAAGGTTGGGTCAAGGATGCTTGGAATAGACAGTAGACAAAATGCTAATATATTTGAAATGACACTGAAATAAAAATAGTACAAATACTTAGTTGTGACACGAGTTGGCAAAGGTGCAGAAGCTGTGTTTCTGCTGTCACTGGTGATGGAGATATCATGCAATCCCTGTGTAGAATGTCTGATGTAAGACCTCAGTGCCTAGAAAATGTTGATCCTTGCGAGAAAACAAGAAGCTAGAACACTATAAAGCAAAAGCATGAGAACTTTGTTTCACCGAAAGGGGTCTCGAGATTCATGATTAGCTCCAGAGATTAACGATTTGTGATTAGATCCAGCAAAGGTTTGAATTTTGGTTTAAGTAAAACTGACGTCGGTGATCCCGCCGGCGTCGGCTAACATGTAACCGACGTCGACGGGTGGAGAACAGGTAAAAGAGCCACCAAGCCCGTTCTCCATCCGCCAAGTGCACTACCCGTTGGAGAATTGTCAAAGGTTGGGCTAAATACGCACGAGAGTTGGTTAGGAGGTTAGAGAGAAGTAAGAATAGGTCTTGGGTGAGTCATAGGGTGGGAAATAGTCCAAGGCGAGGTGGCAGGTGAGGTGTTATAGGTGATGTGTCAAAGGGGAGGATATTAATAATAAATTATTATTTTTAAATTAGTAAGTGCATGGTTTAAGAATGGGTTAGGAATGGACCAAGGGGGAAGATGACCAAGGGTTAGACATGATTTCGGTGTCTACATTTTCCCCTTTTTGTCTTGTTGGTTGCTCTAGATGAACTGCAAGACAAAAATAGGAGTTGGTTGCCTCAGGTATGGGATAAGGTTGATTTCATCTTGTTGGTTGTTCAAGTGAACTGCAAGACAAAAATAGGAGGGTTGGTTGCCCTGATTATGGATGAGGTATTCCCCCTCAAAGTAGTAGTCGAGAGAAGGGAACCTAAAATCGAGTGCTGATTTGACAGAGAGTGGATGAAAAGGGTGAAGATAGAGTGAGAACACTACAAAAGTCATGAATGTGCATACACCACTTCACGAGGATAGTCAGGTCAAATTGTCGCAGGTCGAGGGTCAAGGAGTGCCAAAATTGAAATAACCAGGCCCCAACATTTAGTCATCTACTGATTGGGTTATTCAATCTAAGCTAAAGCTCCAATGGTCATCATGTTCCAGGTATCTCAGGCTTAGGAAGTGCTCCTGAAAACATGAAAATGTCACAAGTAGTGGGGATCAACCGGCTTGTGATCCTATACTTGTGAAGGTCAAAAATATGTGCACAATTTTGCTAACCAATCATGAGGTAGCATACATGCAAAAACAACCAAGGCAAAATCACTTTGGAAGTAGTCACGGCTAGAGGAGATGGTCATGATCTCCAAGGTCTAGTGGTCGATGGACAGAGGCAAAAGTGATCTCAAGTGTGCCCCAGGGGGCCAAAATGACTTGTACTGGAGGGCTGACTGATTGGGGGCATGATTTTAGGGTAACCTGATGAAAAAAGGAGGTTTAAAGGTTGTCGACGTCAATGATAAAACTGACATCAGAGACATAAAGGGACCGACATCGACAGGATATCGGCCGATGTCGGTGGACTAGGGTACGCTGATGCCGACGTCGGCGGCCTACCAAATCTAACAAAACCGGATTGGCGGCCCACCAAAAGTCATTTGTGCTATTTGACTGAGAGAAAAAAAAGAGCTCTATAGGTCTTTGAGTGAAAGTGACACTAAGTTGACCGAGGAGCAGTGTGAGGTGTTAGAGAAACATTGGTGGAGAGAGAGAGGCGCGTGGAGAGAGATTGGAGGCTGTAGAGATGTTTGCGGGCCAGGACGAGCTTGAGGGCATAGTGATGTAGAAGTGATGGCAGAGGGCAGTAGAGGACCCGTGGGAGGTCCACCACCAGCGGCACCCATCGTGCCACCACGTCGGCGACACCGAGATGAGGTAGGAGGGTCTCTAAGCCCTATTTGGTTGATTTTTGTTGTGATTTGATTTTTGAAATGTTATGAAAAATATTATGGATGTGTTTGTATGTTATTTTGATTTGATACATGTTTTGATATGATGTTTAGGGTTATGATGCTGAGATTATTGTGTTTATATGATGATGAATGTATGATTAGGATTAATGATTAATGATATGGATGTAAATGATTAATGGTAATGATTATGAAAATAGGTGATTGTTTGTGATGTGATTGGCAGGTGATGAAAAAAAATGTGATGGAAGAAATGCGATGAAGGAATGGCTGAGCTAACCTCAAAAGACCCCATGTCAACTGAGTGTTGCCTACATAGCCCCTGTTGTTGGGGCCTCAGGCCAATGTAGTTCTCCCAAGAGGGAAGAAAAAGATCGAAGTGGTTGATTTTGGTCATGATAATGATATAGCACTTCCCACTTGTCTAAGGGTAGATGCTTTGAAATGATGAGGAGAAGATGATGCTACAGCCTTTTCCAAATGGTGTATTCTGTAACATTTGTCGGGGTTCTTCATCCCTAGCAACTATCCATATTCGTGATGGATGAATGCTAAAAATGAATTGCAGGTCGATTTATGCTTCAGCAAGTAATGGTTTATGCTTGACATAAATTGTGTGGTTGATAGTTTCCATGTGTATTGATGTCTATGGAAACCAGAATGATTAGGCTATGTGAGTGGTTAAAAAAGAGTCGGGTTGAATTGTGTGGACAAATGATGTGGTTGAATGTGACCAAAGTGTAGGTAAAAAGTAAAAGGCATAAGCACCCTTTTATTGACAAGGACCAAAATGACAGCATAGATAGGGGTTGTTAGAACCAAGAGCCCCATTCATGCGTTGCATCATTGACCATGAGTTGTGTTAGAGCGGTAATCGAATCACTTCGACATTAAAGTGAGCTCAAAGTCCCTTGAGTAGGTGATGTGATATGAGGAGAGGGTAACCCATTTTAGAGTAGGGATAACTTTGCCCCTTTTTATAGGAGACCCTGTGACAACTACAAGTCAAGTCCATGACCCGTTTTTTTTTTTTTTTGGTGCAGACTGATCGATGCGGGAAGTCTACATAGAGATGTCATCTTGTTTTGTGGTCATTTGTGAAGCTGATTGATGTGAGAAGCTTCTAAGAGAGTGCTGTTTGTAGCAAGATTTAATCATAGCCATCCTTCGAGGGAGTGGTCTATATTTTGATTTATAAATTTAAGGGCTTTTGAATAGCTGTCCTTCAAGGGAACAGTCTATTAGCTACATCAATGATAGTACAACTATCCTTCGAGGGAGCAGTCGCTTTTTGATTTGATTTTTTGACCTTGAATATTTTGACATCTTGATTTAGTTTTGACAGAATGTTGAGTCATGGACAATACTATAGAAGGTTAAGGGCTCCCTTTTATTAGGACGAAGCATTCATATGTCATAAAAGGGTTGTAACAGATTTTGTTAAGGGAAAAAGGGTGGAAAGGATTGAGGATTAAAAGGATAGGGATTGCTCAAGGGACGAGCTCAAGTTAAATGTTAAGTGGATGAGTACTCGACTAACAGTAGAATGGTCACAGATGCAAAGCATTAAGGGGCTCAAGTTCTGGCTGGCCTTCAAGAGAAGACAGACCATAAGTCCCTGATTCATACTTGTGCGTGATGATATAAGGTCCGAGCCAATTAGGAGCAAATTTACCTCTTTTACTCCACTCCATATTGGTCACATGTTGGTTCTCTTTGAGGACGAGGTCTTCGATATTGAAATCTCTTTCTCTCAGAGTTTTGTTATAGGCTCATTTGATGCGATTTTGATAGACATGGAGATGGTTGAGGGCAGCAAGACGACGTTCGTCGAGTCACTCAAGTTGAGCTAATCGATCTTGATGAAAGTCATCATTAGAAAGAATGTCATGGAGTGAAATGTGAAGAGACGGGATCTGTACTTTGAGAGGTAAGATAGCCTCTGTTTCGTACACTAGAGAGAAAGGGGTAGCACCTGTAGAGGTTTAGATACTAGTGCGGTAGGCCCACAAAGCAAAGGGTATGTGAACGTGCCAATCCCTTCCAGTGTTGTTGACCACCTTCATGAGAATTTTAGTTAAGATTTTGTTAAAAGCCTCAGCCTGCCCATTTGCTTGTGGGTAGTAAGGTGAAGAAAAGCTGAGTTTAATGCCAAAGGAGTCACAAAGTTTTTGGACAGTTTTGTTTTTAAATGACTTTCCATTATCGGTGATGATTTTGTGAGGTACACCAAAATGACAGATGATGTGGGTGTTGATGAAGTCGACAATCTTGTCAGCTTTTGTGGAGATGAGAGGAATAGCTTCCACCCATTTAGTGAAATACTCAGTGGTAGTGATGATGGACTGATAACAAAGAGACGAATGAGGGTTAATCTTGCTGATGAGATCTAAGCCCCATTGTGAAAAAGGCTAGAAATCTTGAGCAACTTGTAAGGCATGGCTAGGGAGATGAAGCAAGTTAGCATGCTACTGACGCTTGATGCAATGCCGAACATAATCGCTACAGTCTTGATGAAGAGAGGGCCAATAATAACCCAAGCGAAGGATGCGCTTAGCAACCGAGTTACCACTGAAGTGTCCACCACAAATCCCATCATGGGCTTGTTTAACAGCATGAGAGGCTTCAGTGGAGTGTAAACAGTGGAGGAGAAGGCCATCAAAACCTCTTTTATAGAGAAGGCCCCCTAGCATAGTATAGTGAATGGTGCGCTTGGTGAAAGTCCATCGTGCATTGCTAGAAAGGTTGGGAGGAATGATAGAATGAGCCAAGTAGTTCACAAGTTGTTTATACCATACATCTTGTGAACTAGAGTCTATGGTGTGGACGAGGTTGATGTTAGTGGAAATGTATGAAGGCAATAGCACATGATGTACCATGACATAAATTCTTGATGAGGATGATGATGAAGAAGGTATATGCGAGGCGAGGGAAGCCATGGTGTCAACAAACTTATTCGTAGATTGAGGGACAGTCTGCAATAAGTGATGGTCGAAAGATGCTAGAAGAGTGTCAACACGGTGTTTGTACCTTTGTAAAATTTCATTTTTACAAAGATATGAACCATTGATTTGATTGACGACAAGTTGTGAGTCCCCGAAGATGTTGATGGTCTTGATGTTTAAAGAAAGGGAAATTTGAAGTCCCAAAATTAAGGCTTCATATTTGGCCATATTATTGGTACATTCAAAGTCGAGTTTGAAAGACAGGGGCATGGGCTCACCCTCGTGTGGGATGAGGATGACCCCTGCACCCCCACCGAGTTGACATTTGGAGCCGTCGAAGAACATCGTCATTTGGTAGAATGTGTCATCAGTTGAGAGAGTGGCGATAGATTCAGCGAGAAACTCGCATTGTGAAGGTTGATTGTCAGGAAGAGGGGCATCCGCTAGTTGGTCAGGGATTATTTGCCCCTTTATAGATTTTTGCTGGATAAATTCTAAGTCAAACTCAGCAAGAAGCATGAGCCAAAGAACCATACGTTGGTTTTGATATGGCTTGGAATGCATGTATTTAAGAGGATCAGTGTGAGTGATGACAAAGGTTTTGTGATTAAGAAGATAGTGACGGAGCTTGGTAGTGGCAAAGACTAATGCCAAAAAAAGTTTCTCGGTATGAGTATATCAAGTTTCATAGTCGACAAGTGTTCGGCTTATGTAGTAGACCGCTTGCTCACGGTGTTGCTCGTATCGATGCGTGATCATGGCACCTAAAAAATGATTGGTTGCTGAGATGTAGAGGTAGAAGGGTTGATTGTCTTTTGGTGGAATAAGGACTGGTGGAGAGACCAAATAGCATTTGAGGGCTTTAAAAGCCTCTTGGTAATCTTTATCCCATTTAAAGGAGATGTCCTTCTTGAGGAGATGATGAAAGGGTTGGCAACGGTCAAAAAGCTGCAAAATGAAGTGGCGGATGGATTGGAGCTTCCCTTATAGATTGTGAAGTTGCTTGAGATTAGTTGGAGGTGGCATTTTGAGGATGGCGTGGATTTTGGTAGGATCTATCTCGATGCCATGAAGAGAGACAATGAATCCCAAGAGCTTTCCTGAGAGGACCCCAAAGACGCATTTCTTGGGGTTAAGATGGACATGGTACTGAAGAAGGCGAGAGAAGATGATCTTGAGGATAGTCAAATGGTCACGATGAAGCTTAAACTTGCCAAGCAGGTCATCTACATAGTCCTCCATGATTTTATGGAGGAGATCATGAAAAATGTAAGTCATGGCATGCTGATATGTGGCACCTATGTTTTTTAGACCAAAAGGCATGATCTGATAGCAAAAAGTTCCCCATGGTGTAATGAAGGTGGTTTTGTGCTGATCTTTGAGTGCAATTAGGATTTGGTTATATCCAGAAAATCCATCCATGAGTGATAACATCTCATGACCAGCTGTAAGATCAATAAGTTGGTCAATGTTTAGAAGAGGAAAGTCATCCTTGGGACAAGCTAGGTTAAGGTCGCGATAGTCTGTGTAGATCTGGATCCCCCCAGTCGCCTTGGTGACATGAACGATGTTAGATACCCACTGCGGATAATCAATGGGTTGAATGAAAGAGACAGAGAGAAGATGCTGAAGCTCCTCTTTGACAAGAAGTGCAACACGAGGATGCATTTTGTGAAGCTTTTGCCTAACAGGCTTAGCCTCTGGGTTTGTGACAATGTTATGAGTGGCAATGTTAGGGTCGATACCAGGCATGTCACTGTACGTCCAAGCAAAGGCCTTGCGATTGTCTGAGAGAAATGTGGTATAGTCGATCTGCTCCTAGGTGTCTAAAGATTGACCAATCTTTAAGACATGAGGAACACTAGAAGATGAAAGGTTAATGTCAATGGTTGATTCATTTAACATAACCTGCATTTCAGAAGGGAGGGAGCGCTGAATGAAAGAATCATCGGCACCCATATAGGTAAGAATGGCGTCATCGTTTATGTAGTGGATAGTGTTGATGGTTGCCGATTCATCGTCTATCATGCTGGGATAAATGAGAGGGAGAGACCTAAGAACCCCATTGAGTTGATAGGTTAAGGGTTCCAAGTGGATAGTGTTTATGCAAAAAAAACTAGGAGGGATGGAAACCATCGACTTCGTAGGTGAGGATGGAAGAATAGGCAAGTCTAGAAGAGATTGGTCGATGGTGGGTTCGGGGCAAAGATTTGTGGAAGCCTTAATGGGTTCTTGGAAACCCAGTCCATATCGTTTCTTTGCATTATTGTCATTGGGTGGTTCGATAGGCCGATGGGAGCCTTGTTCGTAGCGCCCAAAGCCAAAACCCTTCCACGCACACCTATAAAGGTAGGTATGTGCAAAGGTGGGATTGCCAAGAAAGGAGAAATTGGATGTGAATAGTTGAGGTGAGGAGGAAGGATTTGAGTGAGTAGGAGCTTGATCTAGCCCCCCATAGACGAGATTGGTTCGAAGGCTAGGAGGACCATAAGGAATGACCATTCTGATCTGACGGTCATAGCTTAGATTTTAATGAAGCTGTCCATACTCTTGAGGAGTCTAGAACATGTCTAGAGTAAGTAAGCAATATTCCTCAAGTGAAAGTCTTTGGAAGATATCATCCATGGGGTCCTTAGTTGTTAATTGAGAAGGTGATGTGATGGAAACTGCTGTTTGTGTACTAGTTGACGCTTCCGTGGATGGAGATGATGTTTGGGTTGGTGCCTTGAGAGGAATAAGAATGTCATTTGGTCGATAAGTTGTGTTACAAGTCTTAAAAGGGGATGGGTCAGCAGGAATGACATGGACTTGTTTGTCGTGTTCAAATTTGACACAACAGTGAAGTGTTGAAGGGACACAAGCCATGGCACGAATCCAAGGTCGTCCTAATAGCATGTTATATTGGAATTCTCCCTCAATGATGTAGAAGAGCTCCGAGATTGTGTGTAGACCAATGCGCATATGGAGGACAACAATACCAATAGTGTTAGTGGTGGTGTCATTAAAGGATCTAAAGATTGCGTCAGTTTTTGATATGCAATTCTTGGGAAGAGCCAATTGATCAAAAGCGTGGGTAGAAATGATATTAATGTTGGCACCTCTATCAATCATAACTCACTTAATGTAGGTTCGATCAACATAGGCTGTGATGAAAAGAGCAGTGTCCTGATCTTCCAAGGTAGAGGTAGGAATTTTAGAATCACTAAAAGTGATAGAGGCGACGGGGGATAAAGAATGGACTAGGGCAGCTAGTGGTTGAGGGTCTTCAGGTTGGACCTTCACTGCCTGTAAGGCTTTGATTAGAGCTTCACGATGCCGAGGGGAGCTTTGGATAAGGTCATCTTCACAGGCATTTGGTGAAGTTGTTTTATCATAGAGTCTTTGATTGCCTCTGGAGAAGGGGGTTGGGATGCACCTAAGATGGAAATATTGGGTTTTGGTGGTTGATGTGACTGGATAAAAGGATAGGTCCAAGGAATAGCAGCTTTTTCTTTTGTCTTGTCCTTTTGTGACCTAGTGGTTATGTGGATAGCATTGATTTCAAAGATAGGAGGTGAAGAAGGGGTTATGGCCTGCTGGTGAGATGTTGATGTGGTTGAAGAGGTTGGGTGGGAAGGTGTTGGGGTTCGATCAAGAGTGTCCTCAAGGAGAAGAATGTCCTTCTCCATATAGCAGTGAATGACTACTTTGAGGGCACAACAAGTCTCGGTATCGTGTCCTGGCATACGATGGTATAAGCAAATCTTCGTATCATCGAACCAGGAAGGTTTTGACCCGAGGGGTTGGAATGGCTTGATAGATGGAAGGGTTAAGCTAGAAGTCTACAAAAGTTGGCGTAATATCAAAGTGTATCAACCTACTAAGGAGTCTGTGCTTGTTGATGCATGACGCGCTGGTGACTTTTGCTTGGGAGGTATTGAAGAAGGCTTCCGTACCACCTTTTGGGTTGGTGGTGCGGCCACATGTGAAGACGGCACTTTCTTCGTGAGAGGTGCCAAATTTTTGAGAGGGGGTAGACTTGTGGTGGGCAAAAGAAGTAATGGAGGTAATTTGTTTTGGTTAAGGGTCGGAGTAGGGAGCACTCCGATTAGGGTAGAAGGATGAGGGCCTAAAATGGAGGGTAATGTTGATGGTGGAGGAGGGGTTCGCTTCTATGGTATGGCAGTCTTCTTCGACTTGGTTGGAAGACTATTATTGGTCGAGGTCTGGTCTAAGTTCACCTTCACTTGTGGGTGAGTGAGGGTAGAGACAAGGCGAATGCCAAGTGACTTGATTGGTTTAGATGGGGTAGATGCAGGTTTAGAAGCGAGAGTCTGGTCTTTGTTGAGAGTCTTGGGAGATTCTACCTTGGGAGGATTGGTAGCATGAGATGAGAGGGCACGGGGATGTTGAAGAGCTTTAAGACGCTCCCACAATCCCTGATGTTCCACTTTCCTTGAAGGGAGAAGTTCACTTTTCTCCACTAGTCAAGAAAATGGTTGAGAAGATGTTGGATGAGGTTTGGGTCCTTGAGAAGATGTGTTAGGTGTGGCAGTAGTCTCGAACCCAAGGTGTGTGAGAGTTATAACTGGATTGTCGTTGGTCGAAGAAGATGGAGAGTCAAGTTCTTCTCTTGGTGGAGAAGGAACTGGAGAATGTGGCTCCTCAAGCAGGTAAAGGGCAGGGATTATGGTGCCCTCCACTTGCGATCGAGGAGTAGGTAAGGTCGGGTCCTCCATAGGCAGCAGGAAGGAGGATGGTGAGACCGGTGGTGTCGGTAAGGTTGAGGCATCCTCCAAGATGAGAGAGGTTGACGGAGAACTAACCAGGGAAAGAGGTTCATCCACACGTGATGGACTGATAGATGGACTAACCTCTTGAGGTTGGTTGGGGATGAAGGGCGAGACCATATTAACTATTCGAATGTTGTGTTCATGAGTGTTGTCAATCAAGGTCTGGACATTGTTTTATGTCGGTGGATGATTGGGGAATGGTTGCTTGAAGATGTCGATGCCCTGATTAAGAGGTGCATTAGGATTGTTTAGGACGAGGTCACCCTTTTCAAGCATGTCTTGGATTATGTTTTTAAAGGTCTTACGGTTACCTGTGTCATGACCTTTGACATGGTGGTAATTACAGAAGTCATTTTCCCTATACCACGTAGGGATGGCGCATGAGGGATCAAATTATGGAGGTGGTCAGATCTGGGGGAGATTGAGAACCCCCTGTCTAACAAGTTTTTCCAGCATAAATGCGTATGATTCTCTGAGAGGAGTATAATGTCATTGTATGTATCTCTACTAGAATTGACAGGTGGCGCTCTGAGATGCAGATGGCTCAGGCTGATTGGTTGAAGAGGATGAAGGTCTAACGACTACAGCATTGGTTGAAGCTTTAGACTTAGGATTAGATGATGAAGGTTTAGAAGAAGAAGAGTCATTGATCTTAGAGTTGGGATTCTTGCTCCACAACTTGACTTTTTCTCCTTGATGGCACGTAATTCAAGTTTGCAGGCCATCGTGAAGGCTTTGTCGAAGGTGCGGAAGGTCTGAACCCATAAGGTGGAAGAAATATGTTTGGCGCAGGCTCAAGAGAAAAGTTCAATAAGTTCAGGTTGGGGTAAGGAAAAGGAGAGTTGATTGATGAGGCCTCTCCAGCGAGCAACGAAGTCAGCTATGGATTCGTCCTTAAAATTGGCAGATAGAATAGAGGTCCATGATCGAGACTTTCTTGGTGATGTTAATGGAGAAGTGATCAAGAAAGAGCTGGGCCAGCTGTGTAAATGTGAAGAGGGAATGGCTAGCAAGAGAGCTGTACCAGTCAAGTGCAGCACCAGAGAGAGACATAGGAAACGTGCATAAAAGCAATGCATCGTCATGGGCAATAAGGTAACAGGCATGTCTGAATGCCCGTAAGTGCTGCTGTGGGTCTTCCTTGCTTTGAAAGCGAGAAAATTTGGGAAGCTCTCATTGGTTGGGGTATGGCCTAATCAGGACAGAAGGATGAATGGGCTCATTGCAAATTTGGTCGTATGAGAGAGCATTGCGTGAGCTAGAAACAGAGGTCTCTAGGCTAGACATCTTATCCATCAGCATTTTTATGATATCTGCTGACGGATTGGTGGGTTGAGAACCCCTTAGATTATAAGGCGCTTGAAAGATATTGAGAGGGGCATATGACGTGGTTGGTTGCATAGACACAACATATGGGTAGCTATTTATCGGGGTGAAAGTTGAAGCCAAGGGCACTTGTGTTATGGGGTTGGTAGGCACAAGTTGGATAGGGGCCGTCAAAGATGGTTGAGGAGTAGCCACACTTGTTGAAGGGTAGACAGTTACTCTTGTGTTGATAGGTGCAAGAGTAGGGGGGATAGAGACCATTAGGTTTTGGAAAGGTGTAGGATTTGGTTGAGTAGTTTGAGGTTGAGGGGGTACCAGAACCCCCATGGAGGTAGGTCTAGAAGGAGGTTAAATTTTGAAGGTAGGACACGGTTGGGTTATTAGTCGAGGTGTTGGTTTGATTGTCTATAGGTTGAATTGTAGATGTTGTTGATGTGATCCTTGTCTTGATTAAGGAAGTCAGCATCCCATAAATTGGGTTGCCTAGGGAGTCTCGCATTTGGCTATGCACGAGATAGTGCTGCAAGGCTTTGACGTTGTGGTCCAAGAATCGTGCAAAATCTTGGTCCCCTTCTGGGACAATAGGAGTCTGGGGCGGGGTTGGGCGAGTAGGAGTTCTTTCAGTCTCCGAGTGGAACTCCATATAGGACTGGTTATGGATGGTGAAGGTGGAAGTGGTTGTTGCCCAGCGTGGTCAAGAAGAGCCTTGGTTTGACTGCGTGTCAAAACCATTCAAGGCAAGAAAGGGTTAGGTTTCAAAAAATTATGTTTTTCAGTCTCAAAAAACTAGAATGAATGTTTAGACAGCAAGAAAGTTGGATTTTAAACTTGCTATTTTTGGGAAAAAAGATTGGACAGTGACCGACGTCAGTAAAAAAATTGATGTCGGTGAATAAGGCCGCCGATGTCGGTCAGATAACCAATGTCGATGGAGAAAAGTTGCCGACGTCGGTTACGAAACTGATGTCAGTTACTGTGTTTTCCAGAAACTCAAAAAATTTAAAAGTTTTTGGAAATAAATAAGACGTCCTTACCAACTCAAAAAAAATAGATAAAAATAGAAAATAAGATGAAGACAGGTAGATCCTAAGCATTAAATCCCTAGAAATAATTTTATTAGGATCGTGTGGCTTATGCCTTAAAGTGATGTTTGGGGAGGTTGGCTGTTAGAAGGGTCTTAGAAGAGGTAGTCTAAAGATGGTTTTAGGTATATTTAGGTGCTCAAAAGTGTGTGTTAGGTTCCGTACTTGGATTAGTGCTAAGGAGCAAGCTCCCCTCACTTCACGATTCCAGTGGTAAGCTGGTCTCGCTTAGCCAAAATATACTTTCCCTATAGATTAGACTCTACTAGAGAACAGAGTGGGCTTTCCCCTTGGTGGTGAAATCCAAGTAGGATCGCCGGGATGGGTAAGGTATTTGTTGGGTGATGAAATCCCAGTTGGGCCTTGTCTCAGGTGAGTTTGATGTTTGATTTAGTGCACGTGGTTTGGTTGTGTAACATCAAGTGATCTACGATTAATTCAATATGTGGTTTATTAATTACTAAGTGTGGACTAAGAAATGCAAGCAAGTAGAAATGGAATGCAATGTATTTTAAGCCCCAAGTCGAAGTGTTAAGTTGGAATGAAAACAAGTTAAGAAAGCGTTGAAGAATATGATTTTTGACTAGTCTAGAAATGCAAGAAAAGAAAGAAAAGTTCTTTTTATTCCTGCTTATGATGTCTTTTAGAAGAGAAGAAAGAGGTGAAGACGGAGAAGCCTAATGCACCTAAATGAAAAAAGAAGGAAAGGAACCCAAGGAAGGCCCTAAGGGTCCCACCGGGCATGCCAGAATGTTTTTACGCTATTTCGCTTCCACACTCAAAGAGAGAAAATGAGAAACTTAAAGAAATGGTCAAGGCTTGTATGTACCTGGATGTAGTCGTGCACACTGTTATCCAGACGTTGTGAGAACTCCTCTTTGGTTGTGGAGGATGACACCTGAAAGAGACAAACACTAAAACACAAAAAATGTTAGCTAATAAGAGGGTGGATTGCCAAGTAAAAGCTTGGTCTTAGAAGCGCTAAGGCTTCTTGGAGGATGACAATCCACTGTTAAAACAGAATATGACAGAGACAGAAAAGAGAAATAATAAAAGACTGAAAAGAAAGAACTGAAAGCAAATGCATACCTGATAAGCTGCAATCTGCTTAGCATAGTCATCGACGTCGGTGATATTGTCAGCATCAGTCAAGAAGTCACCGACGTCGGTTAGACTGCCGATGTCGGTAGGGGAAATGGACGAGGTCGGTCGGGGTAATGGCCAGGGATGGGTTACAGGTCTAGTTTCTAGTCTGCAAGATGGACTATGGTCTTGTCTGTGAGTCAGGGAGTTTGTTTGGGATGGTAAAACAGTAGATAGAATTTTTAATAAGAACTAAGGTAGAGGGTATGTTGTCAGGAAAAGGGGTAAATGGTAGGAAAAAGGCTTTTCAGCATTTTTGTGAAGCAATTTAGTCAAATTGATTAGATTGGTCGTAAGATGGTCCGTAGGTCTCTGATAGCTTGTGCTGAGTTGATTGGATAGAGGGTGTTGTCTAAAAAGAGACTAAAGGGGTGTCAGAGGCAAAGAAAAGGGAATAAGGGGTGAGAGAAGACTTCTCAGCCTCTCCGGGAAGAACATGGAAGGTTGGGTCAAGGATGCTTGAAATAGACAGTAGACAGAATGCTAATATATTTGAAATGACACTGAAATAAAAATAGTACAAATACTTAGCTGTGACACGAGTTGGCAAAGGTACAGAAGCTGTGTTTCTACTGTCGCTGGTAATAGAGATATCATGCAATCCCTGTGCAGAATGTCTGATGCAAGACCTCAGTGCCTAGAAAATGCTGTCAAGAATGCTGATCCCTGCGAGAAAATAAGAAGCCAGAACACTATAAAGCAAAAGCACGAGAAATTTGTTTCACCGGAAGGGGTCTCGAGATTCGTGATTAGCTCTAGAGATTAACGATTTATGATTAGATCTGGCAAAGGTTTGAATTTTTTTTAAGTAAAACCGACGTCGGCGATCCCACTGGCGTCGGCTGATATTTGACCGACGTCGGCGGGTGGAGAACGGGTAAAAGTGCCACCAAGCCCGTTCTCCATCTGCCAAGTGCACTACCCATTAGAGAATTGTCAAAGGTTGGGCTAAATATGCATGAGAGTTGGTTAGGCGGTTAGAGAGAAGTAAGAATAGGTCTTGGGTGAGTCATAGGGTGGGAAATAGTCCAAGGCGAGGTGTCAGGCGAGGTGTTATAGGTGATGTGTCAAAGGGGAGGATATTAATAATAAATTATTATTTTTAAATTAGTAAGTGCATGGTTTAAGAATGGGTTAGGAATGGACCAAGGGGAAGATGACCAAGGGTTAGACATGATTTCAGTGTCTACACACGGGTTCCTAACATCCCCTCCCTCTTAGAAAAAATCTTTGCCCTCAAAGCTTCAGATGTGGAAATTGTTATTGAATTTGGAAGAGTGGTTCCCATGTTGCATCTTCTAGTTGCATGCCATGCCATTGGATTAAGACTTTTGTGATGGAGTGGGATCAAATTTGGTGGGTGCACTTGTCTAGGATTGTTTTTGGCTCGAGAAGGATGGATCCTTCATTATCAAGTGTTGGTAAAACTATCTACACTCGGATGTTGGATATAAGAACTTGTTTCAAATAGGAGACATGAAAGATGAGATGAACTTGGGAGGAAGGTGGAAGCTCTAACTTGTAAGCAACTAACCCAATCTTCTAGAGAACCTTATATAGCCCATAAAACTTTGGAGCAAGCTTTTGGCACCCTTTTAGTTTCAATGATGATTTCTTGTATGGCTACAGATGAAGAAAGACCATATCACCAGGTTGAAAGGTACACTCAGAGTGGTGCTAATCAGCCTGTTGCTTCATTTGGTTTTGTGCCATGTGGAGATTGTCCTGTAAGGTATAAAGAATCTGATCCCAATTTTAGAGAGTAGTATCAACTACCTAAACTGGTGATCTATCAGGATTATATGGAAGAAGTGGTGGTGGTGCTTGACCATAAACTTCTTCATAGGGAGTCATTTTGGTGGAAGTGTGGTATGAGGTATTGTACCACCATTCAGCTAGGGGAATCCACTTGGCTCATTAATGTTGTTTTTCTAAAGCAAAGCAATGAAGGAAGGTCTCCAAGCATTTATTGACTATTTTTGTTTGGCCATCTGTTTATGGGTGGTACCCAGAGCTCATTCTCAACTGTGTGCCTGTGCGATGAAATAGTTCCATCCAAAAATAGCTAGTAAAAGTGGCATCATGATCTGAGACAATTGAAGAAGGAATGCCATGAAGACAAAAGATCTGATCCAAGAAAACCTGTGTGACTATGGAGGTTGTGTATGGGTGGTTGAGTGCACAAAAATGACAATATTTGGAGAGGCAGTCGGTTACGACTAGGATCACTATCTTTCCCCCAGATTTAGGGAGGCCCTTAATGAAATCCATGGAAATATCTATCCAGATCCTAGTAAGAATGGGCAAAGGCTTTAAAAAATCAAGAGTTAATGTGGTTTCACCTTTGTTTCATTGGCAGGTATCACATTCGGACACCATCTATTTAATTTCAGATTTCATGCCTTTCCAAAAGAAGTGTTGATGTGCCCGCTCATAGGTTTTGAGAAATATTCAGTGCCCTACTGAGGGGGAAGCATGGATTTCATAGAAGACAGCCTGATGTAGGTCTAGACTTTGGGAAAGCACTAGATGACCCTTGTATCACAGAAAAGCACCATCCCATGAATAATGTGGTACTGCAGATGGGCTAGTGGCCAATTGATGAATGAGGTGGCATAAGGAGGGATCATTTGCATACCCTTGTTGGATATATTCCAACCATTTTGGAATGGGCATGGAGATGGCAGAGAGGGAAGGCTGGTTCTTGAAGGTTCTTGAGAGAGCATCAGCCACAACATTGTCTTTTCCCTTCTTATAGGTGATCTCATAATCATAACCCATGAGTTTGCTGACCCACTTTTACTGAGCTGGGAATGAGACCCACTATTCCAAGAAATATTTCAAACTCTGATGATCAGTTTTGATGTAAAAAATGGTTTCCCAGTAAGTAGGGTCTCCATTTTTGTACTGCATGTAAAATTGCCATCATTTCCTTTTCATATGTAGACAAAGCTAAATTATAGCCAAAAAGGGATTTTCTAGTGAAGGTAATTAGTTGGCCCTCTTGGAGAAGAACAATACCCAAGCCGATGCCACTGGAATCACTTTCGATGGTGAAAGTTTTAGTGAATTCTGGCAGTGCCAAAATTGGTGTGCTACACATAGCCTGTTTGAGTTGGATGAATGCCTGATCAGCTATTTCACCCTAGGTGAAAGCATCCTTCTTAAATAAGGAAGTCAAAGGAGCTGCAATCTTTCCATAATATTTGAATAACTTGCGATAGTATCTTGTTAGGCCTAAGAAACCATGAAGGCTCTTGAGGGTGGTTGGTTGAGGCCAATTTTGCATAGCACTAATTTTTTTTGGGTCCGTGCGAACCCCATTGGCTGAAACAATGTGCCCCAAATAGTCAATTTCCTCTTGACCGAATGAACACTTGGATTGCTTGGCACATAATTGATTGTTTGCTAACAATTATGATGCCTTGTCAATATGTTGTATATGCTCAACCCATGTGCGGCTATAGATCAAAATGTCATCAAAGAAAACTAAAATAAATTGATAGAGAAAAGGCTAAAAGATTTTATTCATGAGTGCTTGAAAAGTGGAAGGGGCATTTGTAAGGCCAAATGGCATGACAAGGAACTCATAGTGACCTTCATGTGTATGAAAGGCTATCTTGGGAATGTCATCGGGATGCACTTAAATTCGATGATAGCTGGAATGTAGATCCAACTTGGAGAAGAATTTAGCCCCATGGAGCTCATCAAGAAGCTCATCGATGACATGAATTGGGAATTTATCCTTGATAGTGAGGTGGTTAAGGGCTCAAAAGTCAATGCAAAGGCACCATGACCCATCTTTTTTGTGGACAAGAAGCACTGGGGAGGAATATGGGCTGGTGTTGGGGTGAATAACTCTAGACTTGAGGAGTTCTTAGACTAAGTTCTCAATTTTAGTCTTTTGTAGATGGGGGTAACGGTATGGCTAGATGTTGGGTGGGATGCTTCCTAGAAGGAGAGGAATGTAGTGATCTTCAAGGCATGAAGGGGGAAAACCTACTGGTTCAAAAAAAATGGTTGCATGCTTGTCAAGTATGGCTTGTAAATCTGTAGGGTGGTTAGTAGTAGCAGGGGGCTAGAGTTGAGTGGAATGTAGCTATGCAATGACCCCATGTGAGCCTTTCTTAAATTTTTTTTCCATGCGATGAGAATTGATGATGCTATTAGATCTAGTAATAACCCTTTTAAGGTTTGCTTTTGACCATTATTTGTGAACTGCATCCAAAGCTCAGAGAAGTCCCATAAAATAGGTCCTAATGTGTGAAGCCACTGTGCCCCTAAAACCACATCACACCCTCCTAAAGGTAGGGAAAACATATTAGAGTGACAATTATAATCACCGATTAAAATACACACATTTTGACACTTCCCTTTACCTGGCAATGTACCCCCAATAACAATCATGACTTCAAAGCTAGAATTATAATCTTCTTGAAGCACCCTTTGACCTTCATGGTTTGGGGAGTGGTGACACCTGCTAGTGCATGCATTGAGATCTCAGGTTGAGTCTCTTAAACCACTGGTCCTCTTCAGTGCTAGGTTCTTCTTGAACATCTTGAAATTCTATAATATCAGGCTCACTATCTTGCTCTGGTGGTGACTCCACATCTGGCAAGTAAAGTTTTTGTTGGATGTACCGGTGACCCTTAACCCATTTGTCATCATAGTTGTAACATAATCCTTTCTCTTTGTGAGCCCACATCTCTACCTTAGTCAGATACTTGATTGGTGTGGTTATGGTTGTCCGTTGATTCACTATGTTTTTTGTTGGTAAAAAGTTGGGAGGTCAACGATGTGTGGAGAGTTTATCTTCTACTAACTTAGCCAGACCCAAAGCATCCATCATATTTTCAGGTCAAAACATTTTTACGTCTGAGTGGATCAGCTCTCTAAGGCCACTAACAAAGCAACTTTTGAAGAAGTCATCTGATAACCCTTTAGTGTGATTAGTGAGTTTTTCAAATTCAATATGATATTCACGAACAATACCTATTTGATAGAGTTTAATGAGAGCTCCTATGAAATCCTCAAATGTTGAGGGACCAAACCTGCCCAAAATTAAGGATGCAAAATTTGACCAATCGAGTTCATCATTTGTCTTGAGATACCAATGGTACCACTGAAGTTCTTCTTGTTCTAGATGAAACGAAGCAATTGGGACTTTGTTTGCAGAATAAGTATTGTGGAGGTTGAAGAATTGTTCATCTCGATATATCCATCCTATAGGATCTGTACCATTAAACCAAGGAAAGTCTAGCTTAGGTCCACGTGAGAAGTTGGAAGCAAAGGAGTGATGCTCTAAAGAAAAATCCTCCTTCTTCACTCTATTGAGCAAGATGTTATTCTCTTGATTTAAGCCATGCATCATATTGGTTAACTCTGTAACCTGAGATTTCAATGTGGCAATTTCTTCCTCCATGATTTTTGTGCCTGCACAAGTGGTGACTATAACTAGTTGTTAATAGTTGGGGATTTTTTTTACTGTTGCTTTAGAAATGGATTGTCTACAACTGTGTGGTTGGAAATATCCTCAACTGTGGATATGCTATTGTTTTCTCTTTAAACCTGATAAGATGGATATGGACCCCAAGTTTGTTTGACTACCTAAAGGATTTTTTTTAAATTCTCTTTGGCCACCAAAGCTGTCTGATCGAGTACCACTCTCCAAAAAATTTTGGCCATGGGTTTACCCCTTAATGACAACTTTTGGTTTACCTCATGGGTGGGAACTAGTCAATCAAGGTGGGGCCATTGCCCTTTTCACTGGTAGGTCCTCTCAATGGGCTAGCTACTTCAGGGTTCTTGTGGTACTCCTCATAATGAGTTTTAGGGCTTATGCCCAAGCACTTCCCACAGTTAAGCGGATAGGTATTTACCCAATCTAAAATGATAGAACCTGCAATGAAAAAAATTCTTGCCAGAAATGGCATAGCTCTTAGAAAGCCCTACTTTGAAAAAAAATTGCTCCAAATCTTCCCACAAAGCCAAGAAAGCACTCTGATACCAGATGAGAAGAAACTCCTACAATAGATTACCTCTTACAATAGATTTAATCAAAATATGTGAAAATAAAAATACTCTTACCAATAACAAAAACACATAAAGCTTATATTGATTGCAGGCCACTTCGAGGGGGCAACCTTCTTTGAGCAAGCTCAATACAATAAATTCGTGGATCCTTCATTGGGCCTCGACACTTACGTATATACTAACTCTATTCTAACAAATACTACTTACCTTATATGTGGGAAAATTCAAATATGCTCTAAGGGATGACTTACAAAGCATATGCGTCCATAGCAATAATTACACTAATACTGCAAAGAGAAGGGTAAGGCATGGGTTCCTAACAATTGTGTCATGTTTGGAGACTAGAAATAGGATTAAAAAGTACAAATTTGATGAGATATGTCTAGATCAATTTGATTTAAGCATTTTCCAAGTCCCCTTTCCACATCATTTTGACGCACCCAAATTTGATAAATATAAAGGAAAGGGTGGCCCATGTGAACATATCTAGGATTTTTTTGTATTATGTTAAGAGGTTTCTTGTAGTAGCATGTTCCTACTTTGATTGTTTCCAGGAAGTCTAGTGGGACAATCTTTAGATTGGATACTTAAGTTACACAAGGGATCAATTACAGATTGGAACAACTTATCTAAAAATTTCATCAACCATTTCTCATACAACATAGATCATGAATTAACCATTGTTGACTTATGCAAAGCCAAATAATGTGATGAAAATAGCTTTGGCACATATTTACAGAAAGAGAGATCATTATCTAGTCACTTTCAACATCATTTTCTAAATAAATAGTTGGTGGATATATTTTCATAGAACTTACATCTTAAGGTCATGAAAAATCTACATCTAGCTTATGCTAACTCATTTGAGAAGATCATAGACAAGGGTGTACAGATTGAGAAGGATCTTATTACCAAGGGCCTTGTTAAGATATTTACACAAGGCCAAATGTCAAATTAGATGCCATCTTCTAGTTAGATAGTTGTGCAAGATAAGCCTAAAGGTTTTAATAAGAACAAAAACATGGTTGGAAATGGGGTGACTAAAATAAGACACGTACAAATGGTGTAGGCTTTGCCAGCCCCAAATGTATAATTAGCTCTCCCTAATCCACAAACTAATCTGTAGAGAAAACCTCTACAAAGAGCAAACCTCTACAAAGACCAAACCATGGTATTTTCAAGGTTTTTAACAAATTGGGAGAACCAATAAAAATAGTGTTCCAAAAGCTTGTAGTAGCTAACCTAATTATATGGCTAGTACCAAGGCCATTTCCTCAAGATCAACCAAAACTAGATTAGTACAAAGAGAATGAATGGTGAAAATTTCAACATGTTGTTAGTCACAGTGCTTATCATTGCATCCAATTGTGACATATTATTGAAGATCTCATTGAGAGTGGTGAAGTTGAGATGAAACTAGTGCCTAATTAGGACATAAATCAGGATATGGGAATCTACAAGGAACCCTTTCCTTGACATAATCAACCACCACTAAGGAACAATCAAAACCAAGGATAGACACAAAATCAGAACTAGAATCAGGGTCAAAATCATAATCAACATGAGCATAATCAGGATCATAATACCCATACTAATAATACAGGTTACAATAACATGCCTTATGACTATAACAATACTATGGGATGCATTTTTGAAACCCATATTGCCATTTTTATTATTAAACCATGTGAACCATCTCATGATCCTCATAGTACAGAACCCATCATTATAGGTTCAACACCCTCTCTCTCTAGTAATACCATGTCAAGTTTGCACAATTTTTTTGTAACTCCATTTGCACAGGTTACTATTTTTGGACAACACCTTTCTTCTAATAATAATGGCTCTTTGTTGACTTAAAATTGTATCAATACAACTAGATGCTCATGAGTCACCCTCTAACACCCTTTACCTTCATCTTTTGAATATATTAACTCCCTACCACCTCTAGGTTATGTAGTTGCAACTAGACACTCATGATTTATTCTCCAAGGCCCTTTGCCTACTTCTTCCATAGAACCTAATGTGAACATTACACCAAGGAATCCAAAGTTGACTACTATCCCAACCAAAGCCAAGCTATCTCATCACAATGTTGAAAATCCTTATAGTTTATTAGAACAATTGAGCACAACCCCTACATACATTTCCATATTAGATCTCTTGCTGACATCTGAAGTCCATATAACTATCCTAAATAATCTTTTCACAAAAATCCACTATTCCCAATGATATAAATCCTAAATAATTCCAAAATCTTGTGGGACATTTATCTTCATTTCATCAAGTGATGTTTGAAAAAAAAGACATGTCTACACTTGGACCAAGCCATAATAACCCACTGTACATTAAAGTAATCATTGAAAACCATAAGATCAAGTAGGTTCTTATAGACAATGGTTTAGGGCTGAACATCATATCTCTTAATTTGGTACAAAGATTGGGCTACACTATGGAAGACATTAAACCATAGATAATCATTATCAAGGCTTATGATAATGCCAAAAGGGACTCTATTGGTACTATTTGGTTTCTAATTATTATTGGGTCCACTTCACATCATACATTGACTCATATTATGGACATTAAATTGCCTTATAACACACTTCTTGTTTGTCCTTAGATCCATGAAGTATAGGCCATTCCTTCCACCCTACATCAGTGCCTTAAATTTCCCCATGATGGGATTAAGGTTACTATTCTCGTCAATCAATAGCCTTATCAATATTATAAACATATTGAGGCCCAATTTTATAATTATAACTATTATCTAGGTTCTAAATTTGTTGCAAAGAAGAATAAGACTATAGTTTCACATCTACCTCCATTCAATTATATCAACCCTAGTGATCTTGCTTCCACTTTGACTGATCCACTTCCCATAGCTCTTGCAAAGTAGGTTGTTATTAGAGATGTGGGAATTTCCACATATAGTCTTAACGAAACATTCCATGTTACAAAGTTGCCTAAAACTCCAAAAACATTCGGTAAGCCTAAACCTTCAAAGAATCCTAATGAACCCACAATGATTTGGTAACCAAAGAAAAAACAACAAAAACCACCTATGGTTTTTGTACCTACTATCATGCTAAAGAAAGATCAAGAGACTATTACTGAGGGAGACTAGTTATCTTCTAAAGGCCTTGCTAATTGATTTCAAAATCCAAAGTATCATATCCTTAATCAGATTATGGATCATCTTGATTATATAGGAAAAGTCATTTTCCTATGATCGTAAGGAATCATAGAACCCTTATCATCTAGAGTACCTAATTTGAATCATGGTCTCAAATTTATACCACCTAACGTGATCTCATAACTTTTGATAGTGATTCTTTTGAATCGACTAGTGATGAGACTCTTGGTAGTAACACAACATCCCATTATAGCCTTTTTGATGAGCTTGTTGACATGGACCTAATTGATTCAAATGACATTTTAACTTTAACCATTGGAGCTTCCCCTCTTGAAGCAATAAACCATTCTATTGGTGTTTCCCCTCCTAAAGTAGAACATCATATTTTTACCATTGGAGATTCTTATCTTGAAGTAAACCCTCATTGTTACCTATGGCTTTTCCATCCTAAACTCATTTATTAGGACCAAAAAATTTTGGTCATATGCCTCGATGAGTTTAAGAAAGAAGAATCACTTACAAAATACATGGGCCTAAGAGATGGATTTCCAATTGGTGATCACAAACAAGGATTTGATTTTTCATTAGATCATCCTACCTACTTTAGATATTAGGTAAACTATCTTGGTCACAATAAAGAACAAACATCAAGATATTTAGGTGAAAACCTCTTTAAGGCTCTCATTGGTCAGGGAAAAAGTAAAGAAAAAGATGAGCCTTTGAGTAAAAACTTGTTTCAGGAACTCTTAGGTGGGAAAGTCTGTTCATACCCTCAGGATGTAGAAGGTTCATAAATCCCAATTTCTATAGCTAGTACAAACATCTCTTCAAAATGACAAGTGTTTTAGCATCTTGATCTTGAGTTTCTAGAGGTTTTTGCTAATTAGCCTTTACCTAAGATGCTAGATTTTGATTCATCACACTATCCAAAACTTTGGGAGGAACAACAAGAAGATGTGGTAGAAGAAGATGATCATGATCATACCTTACCTACAATTACAGAATATGGATCCACACTCCTTGTCGAAAATATGATAGACATAAACCTAGGAACCTATGAGGATCCCAAAATTGTTTATCTTGGAACTTTCCTTACTAAAGCAGAACATGAACAAATTATATCCCTCATAAGGGATTATATTGACATATTTGCATGGGAATACTCTAACATGCCAAGATTAGACCTAGACTTAGTTCTACATCACCTTGTTATCCATCTTGATGCTAAACTAGTGAAGCAAAAATTGAGGAATATGCATCCATGCATCACCCTATTGGTTAAAGTAGAACTAGAAAATTTGCTAGGAGCAAGGTTTATTAGGCCACAATATTTCTCTAAATGGATATAAAACATATTCCCAATGAATAAAAATACCCTGAGTATATGCATTTGTATTGAATTTAGAGATATCAATAAAGCGTACCCTAAAGATGAATTCCCTCTACCCAACATTGACATGATTATTGATTCAACTACTACGTATGAGATGTTGTCCTTAATAGATGGATTTTTCAGATGTAATAAAATAAAGATAGCCTAAGAGGATCAACACAAGATTTCATTCACCACTCCATGGGAAACATTCTGTTACCAAGTCATGCTATTTGGCTTGAAGAATATTGGAGCCACATATCAACATGCCATGACTGTTATCTTCTATGACATGATGCATGATATTATTCAGGACTATGTTGATGATATGATAGTAAAATCAAGAACAAGAGCTGGACATCCTGATGTTCTATGAATAATCTTTGAGAGGCTTCATGAATATAAAGTTTGCTTAAATCATAAGAAATGTGTCTTCAGAGTCACATCAAGGAAATTTCTAGGTTTCATTATATGACCATGAGGGATTGAATTAAACCCTTCCAAGGTCAAGGCCATTATGGAGATTCCTCCATCAAACAATCTCAAATAATTGTGAAGCTTGCAAGGAAAGATCCAATCTATATCCAGGTTCATTTCTTAATTGGTAGATAAGTGCCACCTGTTTACCCACCTTTTGAAGAAATGGGTAACTTATCAATGGGATAAATATTTTTAGATAGAATTTACAAAACTCAATATATATTTGGCCAATCCACCAGTCTTGAGACTACCAACACCAAGAAGACCACTATTTCTTTACATATTAGTGACAAAACATGCACTGGGGGTACTTTTGGCCCAACATGATGATCAAGGTAAAGAACATGTAGTATATTATCTAAGACATACTTTGGTGGATTATAAACATAATTATATTCCTATTAAGAAGGTGTGTTCATCTATGGTGTTTTCTACCCAAAAATTGTGACATTATATGCTAAACAACAAATCTATTATTATCACCAAGGTCAACCCCCTCAAATTCCTATTGTCTAAAGCAACTCTTAAAGGACACATGGCTAAATGGGTTATGATCCTAAGTGAATTTTACATTGAATATTAGAATAAAAAAATAATTAAGGGGTAGGTTATTACTGATCAACTTGTAGAAGCTCTATCATAGATACTCGACCTCTAAAATTTGAATTTCTAGATGATTCTACTATGGTAATAGAACAAGCATCACAAGAACCTAAATAATGGAAGCTATATTTTGATGGATCCTTTACATCCCATGGACCTACAGATGGCATATTATTGATTATACCCCAGGGGGATTTGATTCCCAAAGCATTTCATATATAATTTCATTGTACAAATAATATGGCCAAGTATGAGGCATTGATTGCAGGGCTTTACCTTGCCATACAATGGGATATTTAGATTTTAAAGGTCTATGGTGATTCCTAATTAATCATCAATCAGACCACTAATCAATATTAAAATAGAGAAAACAAGATCATTCCTTACAATTAAATTGTTAATAATCTCAAAGGTTATTTTAAATATCTGCAATTTGAACAAATCCTAAGACCAAACAATAGATCGATCGATGCAATAGCAATGATTGGTTACATGATACAAATTGATGGTGGTGATAAAGAGTATCAATTTTTGATTGAAAATATTCTTTATCTCTCACATGTTATACCATATTTAGAAAGGGTATGCACCATTGTTGGTCCTAATCCCCCACCTGAATCACCCTTGTTCCAAGACTTTATAACTACTTCCATGATCATGTTTTCCCATCTAACCTATCTAATAGTAAAAAAAAACTATTCCATCACCATTTATCACATTATACCCTCCTAAGAAACATGATTTATGTAAAGGCTATGATGGAATGATTCTTCATTATTTATCTTCAAGAGAATCCAAACACACATTATGGGAGGTTCATGAATGAATGTGTGGGGCACACACCAACAGTGTAGTCTTAGCAAAGAAGCTCCTCATAATAGGTTATTATTGGCTAAAAATGGAGACATATGCTTGAAATTATGTAAGAAAGTGTTTTCCTTGTCAACAACATGGAAATTTGATATACATACCTTCTTTACCACTATAGCCAATCACAACACCATGGTCATTTTCAACATGGGGCCTTGATCTCATTGAGAAAATAAACCCAACATCTTCAGATGGCTAGAATCATATCTTGACTATTATCAAATATTTTACTAAGTGGATTAAGGCCATTCCTCTCACTTACATCATTGAGAAGTAGATTTCCAAATTCATCCATTACCATATCATCTATCGATATGGCATCCCCACACACATTATATTTGATAATGGTGGATCCTTTATAAACCAAGATGTAAAATATTGTAGTGAAAAATTCAAGATCAAGCACAAGAAGTCAAATCCATATAACCTGCAAGGTAATGGATAAGTTGAGGCATCAAATAAAACCATTGTATCCATTTTAAACAAGATTGTCAATGACACTGGTCGTAATTGGCACTTACAAATCTTCCTTACCCTTTGAGCTTATAGAACCAATCACTAAACCCTAACAAGAGCCACTCCATACTCCCTTGTCTATGGCACAAAAGATATTATCCTGATAGATATTGATCTACCATCCTTGTGAGTATCATTAGATCATATTGAAGATGAGGAGGACTATAGAGTCTCAAAGTTACAAGAACTATAACTTCTTAATGGAAAGCATTTAGCTACCATAGAAAACTTGTAAACCTATTAGAACAAATTGCAAAGAAGCTACAACAAGCATATTCTCCCTTAAGAGTTTGAGATTGGTGATTTGGTCCTAAAAGAGAACCAAAAGAACACAAAAGTTGAATGCAAAAAGAAAGGTAAGCTTTAACCTAATTGGTTGGGACCATTAGTTATCATGACAAACTATGGATCAAGGGCATATCGACTGGTTAAATGAAGTGGTGAAGAACTTCCAAAGACCATGAACATCATGCACCTTAAGAGGTTCTATGCATGAAAAAATTTGAACCATTATCTACAAGACCCTTTACTTAGGTGAAACTTGTGCTGAAGTATTTTTATCCTACCATTTTATAATACCTTGAACCACTTTTCATGGCTCTAGATAGTGAATTTTTTTAGACTGTTGGTACTCTGAACACATTTTATCCTACCCTATGTTGTTCTCTTTGAGAACCATATTCTTTGTTACATCTTGGGCTTGTTTTACCCTAAACACTTTTGTCCCTTGACTACTTATGATCTTGATTATGTCTCACCAGCATTATGAACAACTTCAATGCTAGTTTTACAAAACAATTCATCTAGAATAGTATTTTGTAACTTATTCTATTAAAAGTGAACAAGAACATCTTCTTAGCTTAGGATCTACCTATGACATGGTTTTTTAGATCAATTTTGTACTACACACTATTCTATACCACATTTACTTCTCTTTGATGATCATTGTTACTGTCTTTTCAAGATCTCTCTGATTGATTTGTGAGCATGTGCCATTGTAGCCAACTTAGCTAGTTTATTGGAACTTCTATTATTGGATGAGAATCTCCTTGACTAGTTTGTTTCCCCTTGTACATATTTTATCCCAAAAATACCAAAAACATTAGAAAATGATTCCCAAAATAACAAAAACATTGTCTTACACTTTTGTACATTTTGATCCTCATGCTCTTGCCATTTTTCAAGCATTTTATCCTACTAACTTTCTGTTATGTAAGTCATCTTGTCCAACCATATCACACTCTTGCCATTTTTCAAGAAAATTAAGTTCACACTCTTACCATTTTAAAAGCAAATTAAGTCCATGCACTTACCATTTTGCAAGATCATTCTCCTTCATCTCACTAACTTGATGTTTTATAAGACCAATCCCATTTGTCAAGTATTCCATTTTTTTCTAAAACATTAATCATATGATTTTGGTCATCATCATGTATTCTATCCCACTTCTTGGGAGAAATACATTTGGCTAGAATTTTATGTTAGAACATGCATCCATGAAACTATGTAGGTAACATCCACTTGTCTTGTACATTTGGAGTTAGCTCAGCCAAACCCTTCCTTTTCTTCTCTTCCTCCATTTATTCTACCATTGTTCCTCTTTAATTAGGTAACAAATTTTGTGTCCTTGTTATTTTTTACATTATGGTGGAATGTAATACCTCTACTACACGTGCATGAACAATTGTGTTTAAACCACACTAACTTGGTTTTTGTTTATGTGTGTTTATTTGAGTTTTATTGGTGTTATATTGTGCTTTCACACCTCTCCATTTATTTCTTCTCATTTTATCTTTCTATTACTTTTTGTCTCATCTTGGTCTTGTGTTTCCCTATACGTTTTTGCTTGTCTCTTTTATGTTTATTTGATTGTTGTTAGTGTTTTATTTTCTTGTTTGATTTTTGCTCTTTTGTGTTTAAGAATGTCTTGATGGTCCACATAGATCTTGATTATTTATATCTTGATTCTATGTCATTAATATTTTCTTGATTTTAATTTTTAAACATTCTTGTTCCTACTTAAATCTTGATTATTCATATCTCAATTTTAAGTTTGGTACATTTATGTTTATCTTTTTCTTTGTCTTTGATTTTTTGTTTAAATGTAAATAGTTGTAACTCTACTTTTGGTCATTATTTTATCATTATTCTTAGTTATAGGTATTCACATTTGAACCAAATTTGTGCATTTGAAATACCATGTCATTATGAGTTGTTCATAATTATTATGCATAATTTATTTTGCTATAGCAAGCACTTTGTGATCTAGATTCACGTCTTAATTTCAACACAACTATGATGAACAGATCTCAAGAACACTATGCATAAACTAGGCTCAATTGTTTTAGCACCTGACTCTATGCTTAGACGTGAATCTCTTCACATACATCATGAGTCTAATCAATCTCTTGGTTAGTTTTCATAATCCCACATTCCATTCTTTCCCATTTTTAGGTGAACTACATTGGCTTGAGGTCCCTTTGAACTATGTAAGCAGTGTTTGGATACATGATGTATCTCAAGTTAGCTCAACCATATTCATTATTATTTTCATCTCTTTCATCACTTTATTCATTCTTGTATGTATGGTTTTTTTTGTGGCTCTAACAGCCATTCCACCATTGCATCTAGGTTTATGCCCACTCATTTAATCTATGCATTAGGTTATCTCCTTGAGATATTGCTTCATAATTTGCCCATGTTGGGGTACAAAATTTGAACAAAGTCACAAATATAAATCAACCCTATAGGGGAAAGACCATTATTTATTCTTTATTACTGATCAAACTTAGCCCTATTAGGGCACAACTGCTTTATCACTATCAAATTTGATCTACTAGGGTACTTCTTATTATCATCTTCATGGAGACCAAATTATATTTTTTCCTCTAATTCCAAGCTCTACATACATTTTCCCTCATTCTAGAAATATTTTAGTATACAACTTATCTCGGGATTGATCATTCCATAAGTGTGTAGCTTACACTCTCAAATTAGGTGCATTCAAAGTGTGTTACTTATATGTTTGGATTTAATCCTTCTCACTCCCTCGATCGTGAGGCCCATTATACATCTAATTATATTTTGATCATTGATGGTGACCATGTATGCAAGTATTAGCTCATTTATATGTGATCTATTCCATGGGTTAAGCTCTCACTTTCCCTCTCTTTTTGAGAGTCCATCCTTCTCTTTCATCTTAGTATGTCCTCTTGAGGGGGCATCATGGGTCATTTCTATTTTATTATTGAAAATTTATTTATTTGAAAATACATTGCTTCACCTGAATGTCTTGCTACGTCTTCTTAAATAGGGGAAACATGTAGACATCCAATTCCTAACACCATTTGTGTTAAAATTGTCAATCTTACTCGAATTGCACTCAAATGCCCAATTTAGGTCAAAATCACTAAAACACACTAAATGGTTAGAACTTTACATTTAAAAGTGATGATTTAGGCTAAAGTATCCCTAAATGGGGAAATGCATTTTATGTGATTCCTAACTTTGATCAATTCATTTTGAGTCAAAATGATAATTTTACCTTTTTGTGCTCTAGATCACTCTTTTATTCTAATTCATTAGTACACATCATGTACCTTTATTATTTTGTGTTAGAAACATCCTAAATAGGAATACGGTTCCAACACATCTAACATCACCTTATAATTATTTTTGAGTCAACTTATAACCCAGTAATATGACTTTCTAACCATTTTGATTAATTGAGGGCCAATTTCCAAAGAATTGCACAAATATTGATTAATCTTGTTTAAGGTTAATTAATTCAAATTAAGAGATTAAGTGGATTTTCTATGGAGGTTATTTAATATTTCTTTTTCTAAATTGATTCCTATTTATTGCATCACCTAAATGACATCATCTATAGGGTGGCATCCAAAAGCCATAATTGTAACAAATATCATGATTATGGCCTCCCATACCTCTTTAATGCCTCCCTTGCCTCATTAATGCCCCTTATTCCCAAATAATGATGAGGATATTTATATATTTAATTACAAATATTAGATTAATTCATGGCCACACATCTCAATCTTGAGATGGATGGTCATGGTTAATCCTGACCAATTCCAAAAATCTATAAATAGAAGGCCTCACGCTACCATTTTAAAGCTTAAATTATGTAAACTTATAATGATAAAACCCCTCCAAAATTCATTTGTGTTTTGATTTTTGTTTTATTTTCATTTGGATTATCTTAATTGATATGCAAGTTAGATAGTTTAGATCATGAGCCTAGGTTATGTATAGAGTTCGTGAGGTAATGGAGGAGCAAAGAAGCTATTGTTGATAAAGACTAGAGCACTAGATCAAGGGGAGAACATGCTTGGAGCTGCCTTTGAGTAATGGAGTCATTTAGGAAGGTAATGGTTGATTGATTTGTTTCATTTGTATCTTGTTATCATTAGCAACGCCCACATGAATAGCTTGGCTTAGATTTCCATTTTTTATGCATTATTTTATGAGTTTTCATGACTAATGTTTGAATTGATCCTCTTTATAATTCACTTTACATCCAAGGCTTAGGGTTTATGGATTAGGATTTAAAATTTAGGGCTTAGGGCTTAGGGTTTACAATTTAGGGTATAGGCTTTAGGGCTTAGGGCTTATGGTTTAAGGTTTAGGGTATGTGGTGTAGGGTTTAGGATCCAATCATGAAAATAATTAAGGATAATTTGAGTTGATTGAACCTATTTATGATCGCATACCATGTTTTTGGGTTAAATTAGCCCCAATGTCATCAAATTAAGTAAATTAGTCAATTAGAGCAGTTAGTGGTGTGATTTGGGCCAAATTTATCCATTTGAACCTAATTTTTTATCTATATGATGGTAATCAGGGATTGAATCATTGGTTTAGGGTTTTAAGAGTTTATAATTTATGGTTTAGAGTTTTTAGGGCTTATGGTTTAGGGATTAGGGTTTAAGGTTTATGGTTTAGGGCTTAGCGATTAGGGTTTAATGTTTAGGGTATAAGGTGTAGGGTTTAGTGTCAAACTGTGAAGGAAATTGAGGATAATTTGATTGCTTAAACCTATTTATGAGCACAAAATGTGTTTTAAGGTTTTATTAGCCCCCATGTCATCATAGATTGAGTGAATTAGTCAATTAGGGAATTAGTGGTGCAATTTGGGCTAAATTGAGACCTGTAAACCCATTTTTTAGTGTAAATGATGTTAAGTGGGGCTCAAATGATTAGTTTGGGGTTTTAAGAGTTTATAATTTAAGGTTTAGGGTTTATATAACTTGGGGTTTAGGGATTAAGGTTTAGGTTTGAGGGTATAAGGTCCAAAAGATCAAGGTTTTAGTGTTAAGGGTTTAAGTTTAGGGTGTTTGTACATAGATCTAATACTACGTACACAATATTACCACATACCTTATTTTATTAGCAATTAAAAAACATGTACAATCAACATCATTTTTCACATCAAGAGTTTTGTTCCCTATGGACTCTATTTTATTTCATTCAACATACTATAGGTCTATTTTTTAATGATTTCATGTATGTCCCCACCCTTAAAAGTAGAAAACTTTGTCTAGTCATGTTTGACTAAAGAGTGAAGATCTATTTTTTAATAATTTGATCATTGTCCCCACTTGGTACTACACATCAAGGAGGTTTATTTTTTAATAATTGGATTATTTTACCCACCCTCAAAAGTTGAAAACTTTGTGTAATCATGGGTGAAAAATTATGTAATCGTAAAAATAAGAAGTTAAAGTGTAAAACACTAGAGGAATTAGAAGTGCAGAGAGAAATGTAAAGGCAACAACTGCAAAAACTTTATGCAATTATATTATCCCTAATGAATTGAATGTCATAAATAATGATAGTATACCAAATTATGAAAGTAAAATTGTTAATTCTAATAGTATACCAAATTATAAGGTAAGTCCACATTCAAATTTTAAAATTTTTAATTTGATGATGATGATAATATGCATGATGATGTAAATTGCATAAAAATACCAATTGGTGAAAGTAAAAATAAATAAATAAAATATGGAAACACCATCAAATGAAGAAATTATTAATAAATAAAATAATATGGAAACACTAAATCAATCAAATTTACCACTAAAAACACCTCCTAGGATTTTGAAAATAAGACCCATGTATTTAATTGAAATTGATGAAAACATTATGAAACAAATTCCTTAAAAAATGTTTAAGCACCATTTGAGAAGAAAAGCTGGTGAACATTTGTTACATTCATGAAAGTGATTAAGATGAGACATATAATGAACACCTTGGGACTAAGAAAATATAATATTGATGGTATAAACAAGGAAATTTTTGAAATTTTCATAATTCAATACAATGGTGGAGAGGAGTAGAGGAAGGATTTTGAATTTAGCCCACAGGTAGGAAAACTTAGTTTAAAACCAAGAGGAGGAAGATGAGGATGAATCTTATCTAGATCGATAAGATGTACCAAGGATCCTCTCAAGTGGTGTTTTCCTAAATTGTTTTTTTTATGCTCAGTAGATAAGTAGGAGGAAGGAGCTTCCAATAGGGTATGGGCAAAAAGGATGATGGGAGGATCATGGTGATAAAGATGGTTGATATATAAGAGTATTATGGGTATTTTTCATCACCATGTCCATCCCTCATAATTTTGAATGGCTCGCTAGGTAGGGAAGAAGTAAAGCAGATGGATGACACACCCTAAATGCTAGAATGATAGATTTTGAGTAGTGCTTATCCATAAAAACCATATCGAGAGATTTGTGGAAGATAGGTAATAGATTTATGGGCTCAGAAATATGTATATGAAAGTGAAATACTATAAGAATACCCTACTTGGGGAGGTTGAGGTCCCCTTCCCACTTCTTGGTAGATGTTCTAAAGCTTCAACTACATTCTGGGAGTGATGGAAGCTGTTGTTTCAAGTAGAGATTAATGGTGGTGGATCGAGGATGCCACACTAAAATATTTTTTGTTTGTGTGGAGGATAGGGAATCCACACAATTATTCTAAAAATAGGTGAGGATAATAGAGTGTTTTCACCTATTTTTACTTTATGTGTGACTTCATGCACTATTTTGGATTTATTTTTGGGTTTGCATTCCTATAGAAATCTTGTTGAAAACCCTATCTAGCTAGTTTCAAGACTTCAAGTTAATGGGGATGATAGAAGAATCCTCATAAGGTTATATGAAGTCCAATATAATATTTATAAGCCCTCTTTGTGGGACATGGTAAGGTTGAGTGGGTATGTATGCTCACTTACTATATTCAGGTTCTATGGAAGAAGTGTAAAAACTTCACTGAAGACAAGATCTATAGGGATTGCATTTAGGTATACCAAATAATTTATAGAGGCTACCTAAGGGGGATCCTTGAGTATAGCTTAATTGATCACCCTGTGCACATTTAGATAGAGAAGGCATGGTTCCTCAGGACTAGTTTTGGTAAAGCTAGTGTAGTTTTATTGGTCACTTACCAAAGTTTCTAGTTAGTTTTGATTGTGGTGGATAAAATAAACCAGACCAAAACTTATCTTATTAGAGTTGATGATAGAGGGTTCCACCCTTGTCTCTTCTAATTTTTGTGTTTTTAATATAATCTATGTGTATTTATTATGTTTGGATAAATAGTCCTATTTTATATCAAGCTATGGTTAGACTGTTGATAAAAAGTTAGATAGTTCCTCATTGTGATTTAACTATTATTTGGCTCAGTGGGAGGGCAAGCCCACTTATTGTGCTTCCACTATGTGGAGGTTGTGTAGAGGTTCCCAAGAGGAAAAAAACTTTTAAAATACCTTCTACTCCTGGTAGGCTCTTATTTTGTAGTGAAGTTCTAGGGAAATTTTGTTGAAGTGTATAAGTTATTTGTGTTCCATTAAGAAGTAAACTCATTGTTTGTAATAAGGTTGTGGGATCCTTCAAACCCTCTTGGTTTTAAGGTTGTGGGATCCTTAAAACCCTATTTTTATTTGATTTACCAAGGTTGTGGGATCCTTCAAACCCTCTTGATGTGCTGGTTATGGTTGTGGGACCCTTAAAACCCCCTTGTTGTGATTTGTAAAGGTTGTGAGATCCTCCAAACCCTCTTAGTTTTGGGTTCATTGTTCAAAACCCTCTCTTTGGATGTGCATCCAATAATCAAAACCCTCACTTGATCAGTTCATAGCTCTAGCTTCAAAAGTGTTCACCCTTATCTAATAAAAATATACCATAAGTAGGTTTGAAGAAATACACCAAAGATGGTAATGATGCCTAACACATTATTACAAATTATTTGGTAAGTTGTCAAAAAAATAATAAATGATTGCTTAGATAAGCAAGCTGAGCATTGCACATAAACATAAAAACACTAATGAAAGAAATTGTGTGACGTAGAAGACTTGGTGTTACTATTAAAAATGACTTGTTGGAATTATTTGGTAGAATACAATGAAAATACAAGGCTATAGGTGATGCCCTAAAATATTTACTTGTAAAATTATAGAAAGATAACACAAGGGTATTGCTTAATATTAAAGATGTAGTGAAAAGAAGAGTTGGTTCTCATAACTGTGAACTAGATCTTAAACATTTTTTGGATATGAATTAAACACAATTGTACTCTAAATTTGTTAAAAAATATCCACATATTTTTATTATTCAAAGATATTTTGAAATTTCCAAACCCTTCTATGTGAAAATCAATCTCTCTCTCTCTCTCTCTCTCTCTCTCTCTCTCTCTCTCTCTCTCTCTCTCTCTCTCTCTCTCACACACACACACACACACACACACACACACACACCCCACCTTGTTGTTGTAGGCAACATGATGAATTTTTGATGCATTATGATATTTTTCATCATGTTCATTGTACTTTACATGCTAAAAATATTTTATAGAAGTGTGAAGTGGAATCCATGCCAAAATCAACAAGGGAATTTATTCCAACTATTTTTTGTGAAAGATCAGATGGATATTTTTTTTATAATAGGGCATGTTTGGATGGAACTTGTAACATTTGTGGTGGATTGTCAAAATTAAAAAATTATACCCATGAAGAGAGTACACATAGAATTGGATAAGAATTTATTGTTTTTAGTAAATATAAATTTGTGACATATCAATTAAAAGATGGAAATGAATCTAAAAGGTGTGATCTTATTACATAATAAATACCTGATTCCAAATTTATAGACAAATTCAAGGAGGAAATTGAATAAGAGACGTAAGGCACACACATAGATCTCAATGGATAGATGAATAATTTAAGTTAAGTAAGGACACATTCCCACTTGGTACTATTTTTTTATTAGTTTACTTTACAAAGAATTACACATTGCAACCATGAAGAGCAGTTCAGTCATAATTATATAATTCAATACAAGTTTCCCTTTTTGTGTATATAGTATTCATGCATTCATCTAATAGTATAGAGCATGATAAAAAAATATTAATGGAGTACTAATTCTATTTCAAAAATGAACGAACACATTCTTTAGAGTATGTGAATGCTTTTTTTCAAATATTTTATGACAAGTTGAGTGAAAGGAATATTACTTTGAATCAACATTATATTTGGTCATATAACTACACATCATAATTTAAGAATGCACTGATGTTCTATTAGCTAAGTAGGATGCATGTGACCATTTATGTACAACATATTTAGAGTTTCATTGAATCAAGCCATGGAAAAGGGGAACATTAAAGTGAAATATCATGTGTCAAAAGATCACTTGCAAGAAAGGAGTTAAAGTTTGAAAAGATGTCACTAATTTTATAGATATAAAAAAAATAGTTAAATGGTGTAATGAAATTATAGGCCATGGTGCTCAACAAAATTACACTATTTATAGATAGTTTTGGATGATGGAGGATGAAAAATTGGAAAGCTATGAATATTGTATGGTAATAACATGATCAAGTGAGTTACACTCATTTCATAGCTCAAACATAGGTTCTTGCATGGTTCATATGAGGCACATGGCATGTTTTTGTTCTACATGCATTAACTTTATTTCGAATGAATGCAAGTCACAAGAATGGGTGGATGAATGGAGTTGTAGGCCTCTAGTTCTAATTGACACTTATCAATTTCCACCAGCATTACAACTTACAAAGTTGACATCATCACATGAGTTTGACCATGTATCTAATCTAGTAAAATCAGGTACCATATATTTAACATGTGTTTCATATACTAAATTTGGTAAATATATCAAGAGATCATGTTATTAAATAATGTTTTATTTTTTTGATGTAGGGCATGTTTATGAAATTATTGTAGATAAGGATAACAATGAGGGAGTAAATTGCTACTTGTGTTGGTGTGTAGAGAAAAAATAGAAATTGACTTCTATGGTCACATATGGGGAAAACATTCACTATCCCATTGGGTTTGTGGTAGTTACTAGAAATTGAATTCAATGTTATCCTATCGAAAATTCAAAGTATGGTTGTTTAAATACTATGAAGTATATAAGAAGATACTCCATTTTTCAAATTTTGTTCTTGCAATAAATGTTCAATTATTAAAATATTAGGGTAGGCCGTTAAATATTACTCTATGAAAGGTTCGTGAATCTGATCATCTAATAATTTTTGATACTATAAATAATAGATCCAATCCTAGTGGTTCCTTAGATTAGATTCCTAGGGTATATTGACTTCTCAAATGCAAATGTGTATACTTTTATCAAATTTTATTTATTTATTAGGTATTACATATAAATTTCAATTTAATTAAATATTAACATAGTTTTTTTAGGTTAATGGTGCCAAATTAGCTTCCACCTTCATGTTGTTGTCACCATTAGTAAATAATCTATATTCTTAAAGCTAAGAGAAGGTTTCAACTTATCTAGACAATTGACTATTTTACCTTATCTAGGGGAATATTGTCTTGAGGCCAGAATGGATGATTCATATCCTAATCGAGTGTACTCTGATGCCAATAATGTGGTCTTAAAGGTTAATCACCACCCCTTATGTGGTGGTAATGCCATTTTTTAGCTACAAGGCCTCAGAGATAGATATATCTAATTATGGATTTCATTTTGCATCTAGGGAAATGTCATATTGAGGTCATAAAAAGTGGTCCATATTCTAACCAAGTGTATTTATATGATAATAATGTGGTCTTAGAGGTTAATCACCAACCCTAACATGGTGATGGTTCTATTTTTCAACCAGAAGGCCCTAGAGATAGAGACTTCCAACTGTAGATTACATCTTGCATCTAGAAAAAGTCATCTTGAGGCTAGAACAAGTGTTTTATCTCCTTACTGGGTGTACTTAAATGCCAAGAATTTATTATTAGAGGTTAATTCCACTTATAATTATGATAACAAAACTTTAAGAACTCAAAGAAAGGAGAAGGATCTCTTAAGATAGAGTTTTATTAAGAATTATTGTAACTTAGTCTATACTATAATCAATGAAAGGCTACTTTATTGAGGTTCTTGTTTCAATACCAAGATCATATTACTTTTAATTAAATTTTGATGTTATATTAAAGTAATATTTTTTCATAGTTAATGTGTTCTTGAAGTTACAGGTCTGGAAAGGCAGTATATAGGGTTTGACAGTCGACAAAAGCTATTATTTTATCACGTTTGAAGATTGATTAAGGGATAATAGTAAATGATAAGGATATATTAGGGTTTGAAGAGTCTTCACCCAGCCTAAAGTCCAATATATTTTTCAAAATCCAAATGTTCATGGTATTCATACTCATTATTTTGACACGGTCCTAAAACCCTTAAACTAGGGTTTAGAACATAAAAACCTCCATAAATAAAAAATTAACCTTAAAATAAGTTGAATTTTTTAATAAAGGTGTGGTAATATGTTTTAAATGTGTTTAAATGTTTTTAATTTCCTAGAGGTTCTTTTAACTCAGATTATTTCAAAATCTTTGACTACATGCCTGTAGATTAGGCCTAAAACCCTTTGTTTAAATTCTCCTTGAAAATAAGTAAGATGTAAGGAAGTGAGAAACATATTACTTGAGTCAAATGACACTTTTATGAATATGAGAAAACCTTATAACTAATAAAGTATTTTGATAAATGTGTTACATTTGGTTTAAGACTCTAGTTGAATAGGCTGCTAGCCTAGAAAGAATAAGACTCTAGGTGCATTAACTAGAAATATGATAACTTCAAATCTAACCATAAAAATATTTTGAAACTTCATATAAGGTTAAAATACAATGTATTTGAGATTTTAGAATAGGATTAATGTGTTTTTTATGTCTATAGAGGAAGATATAGTTAAAAATCAATCTACAGACCTATGCATAAGGTCTAAAACCCTTGTTCCTTGTCTTTTGGTAAAGAACCAGTTCAATGAAAGGAGAAAGTTGTTTATTTTGATTAGAAAACCTACTGAGGGATGCTATAATCCTATTTAGTCAATATTATTATGATTTTTTAGTGAGATTAAAAACCAATAATAAGGTTAAAATATATTGTCCTTGAGGTTTTAGAATAGGTTTAAAGTGTTTTTTAGGTCTATAGAGGAAGATATAGTTAAAACTCAATCTGTAGACCTATGTATAAGGTCTAAAACCCTTGTTCCTTTTATTTTGGTAAAGAACTAGTTTAGAAAAAGGAGAGAGTTGTTTATTTTGATTAGAAAACTTACTGAGGAATGCTATAATCCTTTGTAGTCAATATTATTATGAGTTTTGAGTGAGCTTACAAACCAATAAGGTGATAGACCTTAAAAATAGTCTTAGAGATAAAAACATATTGTTTTAGAGAAGATATCACATTAAAGTGTGAAGGTGTCTTGTTAGGTTAGAAAGATGTTAGGAGTATAAGAAACTCTTGAAAGAATATTAAAAAGTCATATTTAGGAATTGGAATCAATCAAAAATGCTGTAAGCTTAGTTTATGAACAAGACTTTAAAAATATTGTGACCTTAGTTTTCATCATAAGTTGATAGAATTTAAGTAATAAGAGTAACTTATATAGGTCTTAAATAGTCCTAAAATAACCCTTAAAGGTCATAATAAGTTGATACTTTATCCAATTTATGCTCCTAGGTCTGTCACTATATCACAGTCATAATTTTTTTATTTATTATGATCATTTAGAGTTTGTTCAAGCTTGATGAGTGATGTTGGACCCAAAATTTTGTAATAATATATTCTAATAGATTTGGAGCCATAACGCTAATGAACAAGGGTGTAAGAGCAGACATGCATGACCACAACATGAAAGATAAAAACATAAGGGAATAGTGTAAAAGACCTTGGTGTGGAAGGGTGAGTCATGAAACACAAGGAATCAGAGAATGAGTAGAAGAGACAAGACTTGGAGAAGCACAAGAATATAACAATAGTGCATGGAGTAGAGGTAGTTACAAAGTAGTTCATATAAGTAGTGGGGATTAATGAGAGAATAAATCTAGTACTAGTCTATGAAATAATAGGAATACAAACATAAATATCTAACATAAAGAGGTTATATAGGGATGGTTAGGCTCGAGTCAATAGGAATTAATTATAACAGCTCTCCATGACTCATTTTAATTAAGGGTCATTGGTTAGTCACCAATCTAGTTTTATTGATGTAATTAAAGGTGAGGGGTTTACTTGTGTATAAATACCCCTTAACCTTATTTAGAAAGTGTTTTTACCATGGTTGGAGTTGATAGAGATACTATTAATATTGTAAAATATAATTGTGAAATGATTATCAATATACGATTGAAGAGAGAGTGTAATGAAGAAATCACTTTGTAATATTATTTAATGAAAATAATAGAATATTTTGACTGCAAACCATGATGTGTTGAATTCTAGTGTTAACTTTGATTTTATGATATTAGATATATGCATTATTGGAATTCATCAAATGACTGACTCTAGATTAGTAATGGTAGTAATAATGACTAAACATAGTAACTCAAAAACCTAAGTAATATTTGTCTAACCACCATCATGTGGTAGAATTGATAAGGACCGATCTAGGCTATGCACCTTGGGTGAATGCATGAGGTTATTTATTAAGTGATATTATGGTGCCTACATTCATTAACATATTATTTATATTAGGTGTGTAATTAATAATTATTTATGTGAAGCTAAGGAAAAATACCCAACATTTTTAGTTCTATTTTTGGGACCCATTGCCCTTGTTGGTATGATACTAGAAAAATGCTCGAGTGGCTATCTTTGGAAAATATCAAGCTTTGGATTGCTACCATAGAAGAAAAATTTGCACTCTATTATCTTAAACTAGGAGTTTCTATGTGCACATGGGTATAGAAACACCTATATGATTCTTGATATGAAACATTATTTTTATAATCACCCATTCACTTACATGCTTGGCTTTCGACATATGCGCAAGACTACTCAAGAAATTCTAGATGAAAGGTTTCCTAGTTAGTAAAACATCAAACAAACTTATCTAAATTGGAAACTACTTGGACATGAGTGGTAGGTGTCTGGTTGAAGGGAATTCTTAATAGCTATATTCTAGAATGCATGATCTCCATGTATTCTTTTCCAGATGAAGTATGGTTCAAATTTCTAAGGGAACTACATAGGAGGTACCTCAAACAATTTTCTTTAGATATTAAAAATCTTATGTTTGATTCTAGGCTTGATAACTTCCCCATAGATAGCTAAAATCCATTGCATATGAGCAACGTGACTAGTGGGGAAATGGAAGGGTATGCATCGGTATAGGATTGGTAGTTCAACATGGAAGTCAGATAATGAGACTTATAGAAGAGTAAGTATAATGAATCTAGTTGTAAGGCTATGAGAGGCAGTGATCCTAGAGGTAGATGAGAGCATACTAGAATGGTGAGTACTCCCTAACCATGGATTTGTGACCTTAATTGGTAGAGGTACACACAAAAGAAATAAACGTAAAAAGAAAACATGCTTAGAAGACATATATTCAAATCAATGTATATGGAATCTTAATGAATGGGAGAGAAGTACAAATGCATATCTATCTACTCTTACAAAGGAAGAACAAATCTAGGAATACTTACCTTCGAATATGAACCCACCTAGCCTCAATCTCTCCCTTGTCCAAGGTGCTTCACAAGAAGTTGTTATGGTATCTAAGGATGACATGGATAAATCAGCTCTAGGATATAGAACCTATCAATGCATCCAAAATACTTCTTCACAAGATAATATCCATATCTCCAAAGAAAGTATGAAACCCTAAGTTATGCTCCTCAGGTAGAATGGTGGATAAGTATATGCGTAATATATATATATCTTCTTCTTCTCTTCTCTCCCTAAGAAATGATGAAATGAATGTGTTTATATAGATGAATCTAACCCTAGTTCTTTATAAAATTTTAGATGATAGGGTCATCCCAATCGACTCTATATTGTTATTGACAAAAATAAATTAAGTCTTGGTCTAGGTTGACCAAAGGCTGACCTAGACACTAAATGAGTTTTATTAATTAGAGTACAAGGTTGATGGGGCCAACATTGTATCATAAATCATTAAAAAATATTTTAGGCTAGGGAAGGGATAATTAAGGAAAAAATGACTAGTGGAAGGTGAAAAAGAAGAGGCAAAGCTTAGGGAACTATTTTTAAGAGATGGTTGTGTAGATATCAAGTGGTATTAAAATGAAAAAAATCATATGAAACACCAATAGTTTACCCACCCCTTTCTTGGTGTACCCCTTAAGTCATACATTCAGAGAGATTAAGACTTGACTAGTTCTTTCAAGAGAGAAAGCATCAATAATTGATCAAGTTTGAAAATATTATGTGCATACATATGCTCCACTCGAATCTCATCACATATCACTTAAGTGTAATACGGGATGGTGCTTTGAGAAAAGAACATATAAAAACACAATATCTAAGTTGAATAAATTGAGATAAGGATTAAATAAGATAAATGAAAGTATAGAATTGAAAAACACATACTTTTACCTACCCTAGTTATATTATAAAGATAGAGATGCAAGCAATGTGAAGGTGTCCAATGTAGGGAACATTAGGTGAACCTATAGAAACTAGTAAAAAATAGAAAAAAATCATTTAAAAAAAAATATATACATATAATAGGTGAAAATATTCTCTATGATGTCAAGATTCTAGAACATTTTAAGATTCAAAAAAAGAGATAGTAGAAACAAAGATTGATCAAAAGATGAAATCTAGTGATAAATAGTTAAAAGGTAAATAAATTTGACTAGTAAATATAAATAGGGTGAAAAATAATTCATTTGTTAATTTTACTATTCTAAAAAAATAGAGCTCTAATAGACCTAGTTGGAGACTAGAGAGCCATCATGGTGAGGAGATGACAACTGAGATGAGGAGGATGCATAGTAGCCGCAACAAGGGAAGCACATGTAAGCAATTGGAAATTTTTAATTTTTGAATATTTTTATTTGAAATTAAGTTAGAAATAGAAAATTGAATGGTAGGAAAAATCTAGGCATTAGAATGACCCTTATAAATTTTTAGGTAAACTAGGGGTAAAACAAGGTATTGGATAGGAAATAGTCAGACCAGTAAATGCCAAAGGCATTTATGGTAAATGGTCAAAAAGTCACCATTGGGAAAGAACAAAGTTGACAAGGTCAACTTAGTCCATAAGGTGAGCTAGAATAAAAGGGGTGACTTCATAATAGTGGGATGATTTAGTATACTAATAGGGGTTTGAATGCGTAGAAGTAGGTTAACTTAGTTGGTAGGGAAGTAAGGTTGATTGCATATGATAGGGCTGACTTAGTTTATTGAAGAGGGCCGATGTAGTATTGTTAAAAGAGGCCAACTATGTATAACAGGGCTGATATAGTATCATAAGGCAAGATGATGGCCAATCTAGTAAAATAAATAAAATATAGGGCTGATTTAGTGTTAAATGGGTTGATGCTATAGAAAATTGAGAAATTAAATCAAACAACTAATGTAAGTGGATAATTTGTGAAATGTTAAGAATGTATTTTTAATATTTGTGACATGGATATCTGATACATCCTTTGTTATTTATATTTTGTACAAATGTCAAATGTATTGGTACCTGATAGATGAACCATACCTTTCAAACCTACTGGATCAATTGATTAATGTGGACAGAGTGTGACTAGTCATGTTGGGCTTTGGAGGCATCATGGAGATGAAGGTACATCCCACTTAGTGTTGATCTCATTACCATGTTCCTTGAAGCATGGGAATAATTAAACAACACTTTTTGATGGGTGGTGGATGGGGATACCATAGATTTGGGTATCACACTAGAGGATGTCCATGTAATGTTAGGACTACCTATAAGAGAGACACCAATGATCACTGGGATACCAAATGATCTAGAGGAGAGGAAATCACTAGCCTGGTGGGTGATGTGCTCAGATAGCATATAACTTATATTGAGGGTTAGTTTATTTTATGTATATATCATAGAGATTCTAGACATTTAGAAGGTTATGCTCAGACTTGTGACAACATGAGTGGTGTCACAAGTTGAATGATAGGGTACCACTATACGTAATAGCATTATGTCATTCCATATTAGATCAAGGATAACTGTACAACTTTGGGGATATCATATGGATCCAAATCATGTATTATATGTATGGGATGTTGTATAGAGGGGAGAATACCATGGGGCCTATTGTTTTACTAAGTGCTTAGATATATGAGAGGTTCCTTATGTATCCACCAACTAGGTTTCTTGATCGATCTATGGGTGTGCCCCCACTCCCTAAGCTAGGGAAGGGCCGGTCTGTGGGCACTGGGGTTAACCGGGGGATAGATTACCTTGAGTGATGAGATAGAGGTAAGACCATGTAACTAGGATCATTTTACATGTGTTAATGTTGTAGAATATCACATGAGGGGATATCGTGTGGTAGATATACATGCACATTGCTACTATATGGCCTAGTTGGTTGACTATTGTAATAGGGATAACATGAGTGTGAATTATGCACCACTACACCTCATGGGTAGAGCCATATTTAGTGGCATGCTTACCAAGGTAGTTTAGACTCCCACACATAATAACCCCTCTAGTAGTGCCTACTTATTTTGCATGGCATGTTAGAGAGATGAGGGGGAGAGGAGGGAGAGGATTACTAGTGGAGATACTTGTGATTAGGTTGTGACATGCTATACCATGATTGGTTAAGCATGGTAATAGGCAAAAGTGGGAGGAGATGAGATGGATGTAGATGTAGGTACACAATAGGTTCCATAATAGGCACCACCATAGTAACAATAATGACCATCCTAACCATACTATATATGGAAGCACCACCAATGAGAGTATGCATAGGTAAGGGATATAGTGCAAGATGACCTAGTAGTTATTAAAAGACATAGTTTATAGAGACACCTACCAAGATAGGATCATGGCATACACAACTGGTGACTCTTAGATTTGCACTAGTGTGGAGACAATCCATGGAGGAGGCACTTAGGGGACAAAAAAATAGATATACCATGCTCGATGGGTGAGTAGACAGGGAGATGATAATTGGTGGCACCAACACTAGTGAGAAATTTGGTAATTGTGACTTAAGATTTGATATAGGACACTAGTTTCACATGATTATAGTAGATTAATAAATTTTGAGATATATACATGATCTAATATCTATCTAATTTTGGTTTTACATATCTTTCAATAGAGGAGATTAGGTGGGGATCACTGGTTATGACTAAACATGATGATATTTTGGATGGTATGTTGGATCCATACATCTCCACCACTATGGATGATCTTATGCCCCAGCTTAGGTAGGCTCATTTAGACTAGTGAGGGAAGCAACGAGGAAATTTTAGATACATAAGGATGGATTGAAGCTAATAGTATGGGTGAGAAAGGGATAAGCATAGGCCTGGTAGGCCTTGGCTCAAGAGAACAATGCACATAGATACCACTATCCATCTTGGACAGGTGCACACCTAGGTGGAAAATTTATAGGGATGTGTAGAAGGTTTGAGATCCTGAAATGCCTCATTATAGTGTACCATTCAGAGGGGATAGTCTCATGCATCTATGGGTAGCATGGCTAGGCCATATGATAGGCATAATGGAGCTTAGCCTTATAATTGGAGCTATGTTGTATTTTGTACCTTGTATTATATATTGATTTTGATAGTTGGATTTTGATCTCATGAGTTGTATTTTTTTTGTGGATGTTGATGCATGGATATATTTATTTCTAGCACATGTATTTATATTTTGTTGTATATGCTATGGTAAATATATGTTGAGTGTTTTCTTTTTTAGCATTATTTTATACACATGCATGGTTAAAAATAAAAAGGCAAAAATGACTTGGAAAAGTATAAGTCATAAAAAACAAATGTACTACACACTATATCATGATATTAAATGTGTAATAACAAAATATGACTAAGTATAATATACCAAAAAATGGTAAAAGGGGTTACAAAATGTTTTTAAACCATGAAAATATTTTGTACCAAATTAAAACAAGTAAAATCACACTATATCACATTGGGAAGTATGAAATTAATGAAATAAAATGGAAAGAACATGAAAACCAAATGGTGTAAAAACAAAACAATTAAGTCAATCAATCATACTAAATCACATTGGGAAGTAATAAAGAGAAACAAAATTGGAAAAATAAACTTAAATTGATCACACTAATCCAAGTTGGGAAGTATGAATAAATTAAGAAAATGGTTGTAATCATACATTTAATTAAAAAATAAGAAGATAAAAGTGAAATATCAATGAAGTAAGCATAAAACATTAACTCATAATAAATCACTACTTATCTCAAATTTGACACATGTAATTTTATTGTGACTTGGGTATTGGAAAATTTTGTGAGGAAGGCCTAGTCCTATCCACGGTCTTACATTGCAACTCACAAAGGGAACACCAATGAGGTGAAACAATTGGTAATTATTTTAAAAGGAATGTTTGTAATGGTAATTTGTGAGGAAGGCCTCATCCTATCCATGGTCTTGCATTGCAACTCACAAATGGAATCCCTAAGGGGGAGTGCTCAGTGAACAAAACAATATTTCTCAAGGGAAAATATTAGGATTATTTTAAATGAAAGAGGGAATGTTAAAATCATAATATAGGAATATGTGAGAATACTTTATGAAAAATGAGGCACACTAAGGAAATTAAAAAGACACTAAGTGGGCAGTGACCATCAATATACAAAGGACACCCATTCTCAATAAGCAAAAATTTATATGTGTGTGTGTGTGTGAGAGAGAGAGAGAGAGAGAGAGAGAGAGAGAGAGAGAGAGAGAGAGAGAGAGAGAGAGAGAGAGAGAGAGAGAGAGAGAGAGAGAGAGAGAGAGAGACTAAGATCAACTCATGTTGTTTGGATGAAAAATAAAAGTAAAATGGACCTACCTTTCCACAACATGTTCCCCATTTCTTAGGATCTCCTACAAAGTCATCAATCTAATATGAAGATTAGGTACTTGTATGAAAAAGTAGGTAGCACTAAAAGTTTTTTATTCTCCTTTCCCAATCTATTGGCCTACCATACCCAAATGGACCTCAAATATATCATGAGGCCAACTATGAAATTTGAGATTTGATTATAAAAAGGATATGTGATTTGAATCATGTCTTTTAATATGATTTGACTTGTGAAATATTGAATGTTGCCTTTTGTATCATTGATTTTTTTTTAAATGATTTGGCTTTTAGATTTTTATGGCTTGCAATATTCTTCCTTCATATGAAATCAAAATAAAAAACATGAGGGATAAAGTGATACGCATGAATGAGCCTTAGACTTTGGCTAAAGGAAGCTAAGTATCCAAAGATGTGACTGACTAAAACACTTAGGCTTACATATGAACCAACATGTTATCTCAAGTTTCAACCATGTGTATGCTTAGTTTTCAAAAGGAAATAATGGGAATAAAAGGAGATCCAAAGTGGAAAGGTAAGATGTCTAATGAAAATGAGATGACTTTGTTTGTTAACTGATTGCATTGTAAATAAGGATTACTAAGGGGAATAAGGTTTTTATAACCAAGTCATAATAATAATTATCCATGTAAGTGAGACAAGGTAGCAAAAAAACATGAGAAAATAAAAATACATCCATGGAAATAAATGAAATCTTAAAGAGAAGCATGAAATCATGAAAAGAATCCATAAGAGATCATAAGGAAAAATAATAAAACCATAGACAACATAATTCAAAATATAAGGATCCATGTGAGATAGATAAATAAAGAAAAAATTTGACACAGAGTCAAATGATATATAAAGTAGATAAATATAAAAGTGGAGAACATGTCTAACCCAAAAATGAAGAAGAAAGTGAAGGAACACCATGTTGTGTCCATAAATACTAGTATATCTATTCATAAATATTATCCAAAAAATCTAATAGATCTATGTGAAGTTGGACCCAAACTACAATGAAGGTCTCATTGATATTCAATGAAAGTTGGGAAAAGACCTCTCATTAAATCTCCTCTATAAAAATATAGGCATGACTAAAGGACCATTCTCCTGAGGACCGTCATGCATAGAATAATTAGGACAAGGAATAGGTATGGAATCTATGGGATAGAAAAGAGTCATCGATGGAGAAGGGACCACAGGTGAAGTAGAATCCATAGGTGGAGAGGGAACCATATGTGGAGAAGAGTTAATGGGTGGAGGGACCATAGGTGGAAAAGGGGGAGCCTTATTTCATGGGTGACCTATGTGATGAGGAATATAAGGTAAAATAATGGTCATAAGGTGATCCTAAAGATGTTGTTTGAGGATTTAGAAATGATCGGTGTGATGGGTACCACATTGGTGCCATAGATAATATACCTCTCCATATTTAGGAATATACTTGGGTATTAACTTGGGAGGAGGTATAGTCTTAATTGTAGGCTAAAGAAGAATAGGATGTAATATGTTGATATATTTTCAAACCTTTTGACAATGGGTGGAGGAATAATTATTTGTGTTGTGGAAGCAATAGATATGCTTATTAGTAGACTTTATGGGTTTACTAATAGAGGGAATAGGAGTAGAAGCTAGGGAAGGATGGTATAGCAAGTAGTCTTGAGTCTAATGACCAAAAACTCTATGAATGTCATAGTATAATTAATCATCCCATTGGGTAGGCAAAGAATCAAGTCATGGTAAGGGCAATAGGCCATCACTAAAGGGAGGTAGAGTTGGTGAAGAGACTAGGTGTGTGTCATGTAAACACACCATATCTACCCTAAAAACAAGAGGAATATACTATAATTAATTACTATATAAGACATAATGTGATAAGATGAATGGAAATATTAAAATAAAGAAGAATGATAATGAAGGATCTTAACATCTCTATCCTGAATAAGACCTCCTAGGAATAGATCATCTAAAGTATAACCATCATCATAGTCAGGGTGTATGAAGATCAATAGAACTAGGTATGAATTTTTCATCAGAGGTTACATGGTGAATATAATGTTGAGTCTTAGTTAAAACCATGGGTATATCATCTATAGGTGGTTAATGGGATGTGGCATCAAATTGGTGGAAGATGGGGAAATGAGATGAGGAGAGAGATATAAAGTTTTTATATTGAGGTTGATCTCATCAGGCTAATCGTTATCAAAGTCAAAGAGGTTAGGTGGTATGCTATTGATAAGTTTAGGGTGACCATGATAACCTCACATAGAGTTGACAAGGAAATTAAAATGTTGAGATTACCAAAATGGAACACTCAAAAAAGGTTTAAGGGTTAGAATTTTGAATACACCATGATCATGGAATTGTTTAAAATTCCAAGGGTTAGTATCACCTTGAATCCTATAAATAGCACCATTGTGGGGAAACTTGAAACATTAGCAGGTAGAAGAGGTGACAACCTTCATGCAATGAGTCTATGGCCTATCAAGCAAGATATTTTAGGAAAGGTGAAAATTGAAGATCATAACCTTCACTCAGACAGTGATATGTGGGATGATAATAAGGAGCCACATAAAACCTAAAAGAGGCATTTGATTATGATCATAACCTTACAATATGTTGTATGTGGACTTAAGATTACACTCGAAGTATCTAAGGGTTTTAATGAAGTAGAGATAGGCAACACAAGTACTTGACCCTCATCAATCAAAGCACACTTGACTTGGATATCATCGATTTGAATGCTTATAGAGAGGGTAGGATCATTCATACAAATCATAATCTCATCTAGAATCATATAAGCAATAGGAAATTTGAAAGAGAAAGAAGTGTCCATTATTTCATCAACATGTATAGACATTTGTTTGCATTGTTTCAATATGTTATCTTCTAACCCAAATAAGGTAACTTCATGTATTGTTAGGGGAAGATGGTAGATGTTCATTTCAAATAGGAGTTTTATAAGGCAATTTTGATGATGTAAAAAAGTATGCATGAGTTAAATAAATGGAATTTGAAATGGGATATTGGTAAGCTTTATAATAGGGTCCTGTTCATCATAACCCATGAGTGGACTAATGGATATAGGTGTGTAATGTTAGAGGATCTCATAGGAAGGCATATTAGAAGTGCATTAAAATGTATGTTGATAGGATATGGCTGGTTTAGGTTGGGATAAATTGGTTGATTGTCTTGAGAGTATGGGGTAGTTGAGGTAGGTTTATCTTTTAATAGATTCGAATAAGTTGTATTAGAAGGTTGAATGATGTTGTCAATGGATAAATAGGTTGGGGAAATTGTAGAAACAATATGAGAGGTGTTATCTAATGAAAGTATTGGAATTGGTTCTTAAAAAGAGATGAGGTCCTCTTACCCCTACTCTATTAGGTGAGTTGGGGAAGAATCTTGGATAACACAGAAAGTTTGAGATGATTGGTGTGTGTGTGTAGGATGAGAATCAATGAAAACAACTGCCCTTTGCATATTAGTCATATTTACCATATTATATTTAGGATTTTGGTCTTTAAGACATTTAATGTTATTATTGGAAGGAGTAGACTTGTCATTATTATCTTGATGGTTTGGAAGAGGATCTTTGTAAATGGCTCGATGGGAATTATCCTAGTTTAAATCTTGATTTTTATTTTGTGTTTCATGAGATTTGAATGCAATGTCATAGGCTTGTTGATGTATACAAATGAGGTAATCATGATGTAAATTTGGACCAAGCAGGAAATCCATAGCTAAGTTACGTAATTACCTACAAGTTTCATGTGAGTGACCCCAACTAGCATGAAACTAACAAAATTTATTTAGATCATACCATGATTTCTTAGGGTGAGTGGGATTAAGATCTCATGGAAGAGGCATTGGTAGATGCTTTTAGAGTTCCCCTAAGGATAGTGGCTTGGAACATTGATGTTGTTTATTTGATAATTGAGAATTAGGGGTGTGGTTTAAAGGGGAAGCTTATTTCAAAGCAAGGTCAGGAGCAATAGCTTGAATATTGTGAATGGTATCATAGGAATTGGTGACACCATCATTGGTAGTGTGATTTTTTTTTATGAGCATATGAGTGCCCATAGGATGTTGGGATGGATCAAACTGATGCATGAGAAAATCTTGGCACTTGGCTTGGTCAAGGGCCTCTTATAATTTTTTTGGAGAGAGTCCTAACCTGATAATACAACTTAAGATAGAGAACATTGGTGAATATATGAAATAAGTTATAATATACTATGTTATGCTCACACTTATTAGATGAGTCTTCCACTATTTTATGAAAGCTTATGTAATTTCATTCTCAAGTTGCTTGTAATTGATAAAATGAGCCAAGGTATTCTCAAGGGGGTCACTAGTTTGAAACTCTTGTACTAGAGTGCCAACTAAATATTCCAAACTAGTGATAAAATGGGACTTGAATTGATTAAACCAATCTAAAGCATCTCAGGAGAGGGTATTGCTAAGATCTTGGTAGCAAAAAAAGTGTTTAACTTGACCCAATCTTTGTAGAGATTTCCAAACATTTTTAAATGTAAGGTAGTATCAGTTGACCCATTTTAACTAATGGTAGGGGTGATACCTCCTATATCTATGTTATTAATTTGATGTGTAAGAGGTTCATTTTGAACATGTTTAATTGTTTTGTTAATAAGGGGTAGTTGGGGAATGAGGTTTTCATGGGAATATCTAAGAGGGGGTAGGGGCATTTTGATTGTGCCACCATAGGAATCAGTGACACCATCATTGGTAGCATGATGATTTTTAATTTTGATGAGCATGTGAGTACCTATATGAGGTTAGGATGGATCAAACTAATGCATGAGAAAATCTTGGTGCTTGGCTTGGTCAAGGACCTCTTCCAAAGTTCATGGAAAGAGAGTCCTAACCTAATATTTCAACTTAGGATAGAGAGAATTGGTGAATAGATGAAAGAGGTTATCATCTACCATGATATGATCACACTTATTAGAGAAGGTATTCCACTATTTGATGAAATCTTGTGTGGTTTCAATCTCAAGTTGCTTTCAATTGATAAAATGAGCCAAGGTATTCTCAAGGAGGTCACTAGTTTGAAACTCTTACACTAGATTGTTAACTAGATATTATAAACTAGTGATAGAATGGGACTTAAGTTTATTATACCAATATAAAGCATATCTAGATAGGGTTTTTTCTAAGAGCTTGTTAGTAGAAAAAGTGTTTAACTTGACCCAATCTTTGTGATTTCTAAACATTTTTAAATGTAAGGTAGGATTAGTTGACCCATTATAACTAATGGTAGGGGTGATACCTCATATATTGATGTTGGTAATTTGAGGTGTAAGAGGTTTGTTTTGAATATGTTTAATCATTTTGTTAACAAGGGGTGGTTAGGGAATGAGGTTTCCATGGAAATCCCTAAGGGGGGTGGAGAGGCATTTTGATTGTGCACTCCCCATGGAACATGTTGGGGTTTATTTTAGAGGTGTATAAGGTGATTTTACATTTGCATCATTTGGTTGGAATTTTTATTTTGAAAATCATTCATTTGGTTAAGATTTTTGAACAATATTTGATGGGTTTTAGTGGTGTTTTGATTAGTGTGCATGACATTTTGAAACATTATCAATGGTATTAGTGGTTGGTTACCACTGTGAGTAGTGTAATGCACAACACTAGTGGCTTGAGAGGCATTGGAAGAAAATGAGGCACTAGTGGCATGATTAGAATGTGTAGCAAAAGATGCACTATTAGAAAGATTAGAATAGAAAGAAGTACTAATGGCATGGTTATCATGAGTAGAAAATGATGGATTAGTGGAGTGATTGAGAAGGGTGGGTCTTGGAAAAGGCCCACTAGATGTTGAACTTGCCATGTTAGTAGAGATAATTGGCATGGACGTAGAATAAATCAAGGAGGAAAATGACATAGTATGATAAGGAATTAAAAGAGAAGGAAGAGGTTGAGAAGCAAAGAAGCTATCACCCCCAAATCCATGTGAGAATGTGGGGGAAGGTGAATGGGGTTATTATTCTTAACAATGTATCATAAGGTTGTAAATAGTGGAAGGATCTTTTCATTGATGTTGAGTAAATTCATTAATGAAGAAAATCATTTCTGGAGTATACTTTAATTCAGGCTAATCTTTGAAAGAGAAAAAAAGGTTATGAATTGAAGAGGCATGAGGAGTCCCATAATTTGTAGTGCGAGTGGTCACATGCACATTAATTTCATCTAAAGTGAAAGCCAAAAGATATTTATATGGAAACCTATTGGGATTGGTTAAGTTCATCATATATTTTAACTTTAACTCTATGTTTTCCTCAAATAAGAAGTTCATGATGAAAGAGAAAGGTTAAAATGGATGATGATGATGTAAAGACAAAGTCAAAAAATATGATATAGATTCAAATCAATAGACTATGTTCTATAACCCAGGGAAGAGAATCGATAGATAAGGATACATAGTCATTCAAGTTGACTTTGTATGGTAGACAAGAAGGCTAAACAATCTGATAAGGATACATAGTCATGCAGGTTGATTGTGTACTACTGAACAGAGAATTATATAAAATAATAAGAAGACATAGTCATGTAGGTTGACTTTGTACTATTAACAAGAAGATGAAATAGTCTATAAGAGACTATATCGACCAAAATTATAGTTTTCTACAATAGGGGAAAAAATTAGAGATAATTTAAAGAAAGAATGAAAAAACACACACAAACAATTGGATCAATGTGATTGATCTAATTGGGGCACACAACACAAATCTTGCACCAACGCTGGCAATACAAGTTTTGAAATACAATACATAATGATCAAAGAGAAAGTAATCAACTAAAAATAAAATGATAATTAATTGGTCACCCTAAGTGTTATTAGATTATAATAGAGTGTAATTTTTGTGTGATAGGAAAATTGGTTGAAATGGCGAACTAGAAATTAATCTGTGGTTGGTTTCAAGATGTTTGGGCTAAAAGGAATCTATTTTGGCAATAGTAATGACTTGATATTGAGACCTATTTCATTACTTCAAAATCCCATAGAGATAAGTGTGTTAGGTGATTTTACAATATATACCATTAACCATGTATTTATTCTTGGCTAAAAAACCAAGTCAGTTTCCCCCTTGACATAAGCCTTGGGAAGATAAATTTTTTAATGTAAAGTGGTTTTTTAGTGTGTTCAAAAGAGTAAATAGTGTACCTAAAATGATAATTTAAAAAACCACCTATTTATAATATTTGAGTTACTCTAAGAATGCAAACAACTAAAAAGGAAATGTGAATTAATTACTAGCAAATAGATGTTAATTCCTTGATTAAGAATAGTATAGAGTCTGTTTAGGAAATAATGTATGTAAATATTATAGAACGAAGTCAATTGGGTCACTATTATTCTATAGAAGTAAGATTTTTAAGAATAGAGTTGAATAGGTCAACTATATCTATTAGACAGAAGGAAAAATATAAAACTAAGTTGACCAAGTCGACCTAGTTAGCTGTAGGGTTACAATTTTGAAGATTGCTAACTTGTGAAAAATAGAACTGAAATAAGAATTGAAATGACAGAGAGAGATGAGAAAGGAACATTGGTGGGCTTAAAGATGATTTAGATTCCAAATTTTATGTTTTAGTTCTTGATTTTTCTTTTAAATTATGCCAATTGAATCAACTAATTTGACTAAGTTATGCAAAACCCTGTGTGCTAAAGAAGAATAACAAATAGAGTTGACCTATTTGATAGTGTTTATTGACCTATATATTGGAAGAATAAAATAATAGATAGATTTAATATATTTGAAAGTGTATGTTAATATAAAAATAAATAAGATTACTATGTCAAACTGTGTGATCTAGTACCCTATAATTGATGAAGACCTACACAGATATAATAGAGTTATTTTGAAGTGATTGTGTGTTAAACTTATACATAAAAAGTTATAATTATATTGATAGGTTTGATACAACACTAAAAATATATAAAAATATAAATGAAAACAAAAATGATGGTGTGAAATAAAATCTATAAGGGTTACATGCACGTCAGGTTTACCAAAATGTATGTAAAGGGAAATATAACTAATCTATAAATCAATCCTAGTTCGGAGAAGATAAATCCTACTTATACTTCTAATTATTGATACATTATATATTTGGGCTCAAGACCAATATTAATCTACTATACCTCACTAAGGGATCTCTTACCCTAATAATATCACTAGGGAGGGTTCCAAAGTCTCCAGTCAAGCAAAACTATGCAATAACCCTAGCTAGATCCTATGTTTTCATATTCACTAAGTAAATGACAAAATCAAAGTAAATCCTAATCTAGTGCTCACCAAATATTGTGGAACAAAGTAGGGGAAATAAACATAAAAATTAAACATGTATAGAATACATGTAATCATGTCAATACATACATATCCTAGTGCATGGGAGAGAAGTACAAATGCATATCTATCTATTATTACAAAAGAAGAACAAAGTTAGGAATACTTACCTTTGAAGACAAACCTGCTGAGCTTCAACCTCTCCCTTATCCATGGTTCTTTGTAAGATGTTATGGTATGTAATGGATGGCAAGGATAAATTATCTCTAGGATACACAACCTATCAATGCATTCAAAAGACTTCTCCACAAGATAAGATCCATATCTCCAAAGAAAGTATGAAACCCTAAGTTATGCTCCTCAAATAGAATGGTGGATAAGTATATGTTACACACACACACACACACACACATATGTATATATATATATATGTATGTATGTATGTATGTATGTATGTATGTATATATGTATGTATATATATATATGTGTGTGTGTGTGTGTATACATATATACACACACACACATACACACACACACACACACATATATATATATACACATACATATATATGTGTGTGTGTGTGTGTGTGTATACACACACACACATACATACATATTAGTGTAGGCTTTTATTTTTCCCTATTTATTAATTAGGGAATATTATATATTTGTGCATACATGGAGTTTTCCTACATTCATGGTATAGGCTAGCTTATGTGGAGATTGTGTGTCATATTTGTGTCATAAGGTGTCATAAGAATATCATAAGATACTCCTATTCCAGGTATGGGAGTTACTTCTCTATTCTTGGCACCTTGTCACCACCTTTTTTGGAGGAGTCTATTCTTGGGGTGCTTTGACCACCTTTTGTGGAGGAGTCTATTCTTGGGGTGCTTTGACCACCATTTGTGGAGGAGTTACTTACTATCTCTCCTATATGTATTCTTCATATTGGCCATTTCATGTTAATAATCAGAATTCGGTTTTCTTCATTTTGTCATGTGCAATTTCTCTTATTGTGTTATTTTCAAATTGCTTTAGCATCTTGTGGTGTGCACTTGTTTCAACTTGTGTGATCACGTCTCCATTACACTTGCATTATCCAGATTCTAGCAACAACTCTGATATGGTATCAGAGCTTTCTCGGTAATCTTGTGTGTTTATGCTTTTAGCTTATTTTGGAATCAAGAGGAGTGGAGTTCATTTTATATCAATTTTGGTTAGTTTTCTTAGAGATCCTTGCATTTGGGTGTCTTTGTTGGTTCAGCAGTTAGCTTGAGTGCCATTGTTGAGCACTCAGCATAGAGGGAGGAGCAACACTCATCTGGTTCAGCCATACCTTCTAGTCAGTAGTCAACTTCGCACACCAAACAATAGTCTTCTAGCAAAGCACCTAGCTTCTAGCTTCACTTCTATGCCAACCTCCTTTCTAGCAAGTTCCAGCAAGTTGCAGTCAGTTCCAGCCACGTCCTTAGGCCATACGGCAGGTCTGTTGTCTTTTTTTGTTATTTTTTGCAAAAAAAATCAGATTTGCGTCGTCCTTATTTGGACGCCACATATTTTTGCTTGCTATTTGGTCTAGCTTCTGCACCTATTTTTTGAGCTCTAGTTCTACCACACATCAGGCCGTATGGATTCTACAGGTGTGCATTTAAATTTGTGTCTTTTCTGCTATCAAAATCTAGACTGTGCATTTTTGGACGCCCCTACCTTACTTGGCATCCTATTTGGCATCCTTTGGACATGTGACATCTATCCAAACTATCTTTGATTTATTTTTTTAGTGTAAAATTGACTTGATAAAACAAAAATCAGTCAATTTGACTGAATATTAAGCATTTTAGACAGTTTTGTAATTTGGGGTTTTTTCAATTAAAACTTGTATCTTCGCCTGTCGAAGACGAAGGGTGAGGCCCAGGTTGGCAGGAGGCTAATTCCCCCTCACACAAACCTCATTTGGATTCCTCATTCTATGCTGAATCCAATGAGTGATTAGAACGCCACTTGCTCTCCCCATAACATGCATTTTTTTAATATTTTAGTCCTTTTTTTTTGCAAAAACACTAGTTTACAGGAAAATTGTAACTTTAAAATCTTGCAAATGGTAGCTCGGTTTTGGGTGCCATTTTTTGCAAAAGTGTTTTTAGTTTAATTTTCCATAGTGTAGACTTATTATTTGTCAAAAATGCACTAGTTTATAAAGGGCCAAAAATTTGGGTCTCCCGAGACGCATTTTCGGTTGAGTCTGACGTCATGTTTGCTTAAGTCTTGCACTGATTGCTCTAAGACACATTTTCCATTGATTCTAACGTATTTTGAGTGTGCACTTGCATATTTGGGGGGGGGGGCTCAACATTTTGGAGGGGTGTGATTGCTTTTTCACAACTTGCTTTCATTCTCCTTTCTGCATAAATTCACAACTTGCAATCAACTCAACTTCACCTAAATTCAGCTAAAAATGGATTCTTTTCAAATTAAACCCCTAAAACCCTTCAACTATCATGAATGGAAAGTCAAAATGTCAATAATTCTTAGAAGCAAAGGGTTGTATAAGATCACTATGGAAACTAAAATAGAACCCAACACTGATGCTGAAAAGGTTAAGTGGTACAACCGTAGTGATGAAGCCTTTGGGTTACTGAGTTTGTCTGTGTCTCTAGAACTTCTCTTCCAATTAGAATCCTCCCAAACTCTTAATGACATATGGGACACCTTAGAAATTTTTTTTGGAAAGCTTGATGAGATGAGAGGTCATGAGCTTGAAAACGAACTCATAAGTCTAAGTCCTAGTAACTTTGACACCCTACAGGACTTCTTCACTAAGTTTAAGGCCCTTAGATTGCAATTGAAAGAATGTGCAATAGAGAAGAAAGATAATCAACTCATACTTTCTATTCTCGCAAAGTTAGGTCCAAGTTATTCAATCTTTGTCTCCACTTTCCATGCCACTAAAAGTGCCCTTGGCACTGCATGGAAAATGCCTTCTTTGGATTCATTCATTGTCAACTTGACTAGGGAGCAAGATAAGCTAATTCAGATGGGCACAATGAAGTCTACTCAACCCCAAGCTTTGATAGCTGGAAATGGTAAAGATAAGAATTCAACAAAGGAGAAGAAGAAAAAGAATAAGGACCAAGAGAAGAAGAAAGAAAACACCAATCCTGCCAAAAACAACACTGAGTCTTCATCCTCCAATGTTAAACCTAAGAAGGAGAAGGTTAAGTGTGCCTATTATAAAAAGATAGGGCATGATGCACACAAGTGCATGAATAAACAAATAGACCACCTAACTCATCTTCTAGAGAAGAACAACATAGGTGTTCCTGAGTCCATCAAGCATAATTCATCAACCCAAGATTCTACTAAGGCAAAAGGCAAGGGTAAGGAGAAAGAAAAGGGCAAGGCCCTTGTAGCAACTGTAGCTTCTACATCATCATGGGTCATTGATTCGGGTGCTTCTCACCACATGGGCTCTTCACTAGTTGAGTTTTCATCTTTAGAGCCTTGTAGCATGACTTCAATTAGTTTGGGTGATGACACATCAATTTCTATTTCAGGGAGAGGGTCAGTTGAAATGGAAGGAGGAACATTCAATAATGTTCTAAGTGTTCCTTCTCTTTCAACCAATCTCTTATCAGTGTACCAAATCACTCACATTAGTCGGGGCATGAGAGTTGAGTTTTCACCAGATTCAATATCCAGCAGGGAGTTGCATAGTGATACTACAGTGGCAGTGGGTAAGGCAAATCACCAAGCTAGGTTATACACCTTCTCACATTTTGCATCAGATTCTTCTCTGATAGCATTGCTGACTCATTCAGATGAAGTTAGCAAATTGTGGCATGAGCGGTTTGGCCACCTTAACTACTGCTATCTTGAGCAACTTTGCAAAAATGACATGGTCATTGGATTGCCTTGAGTCCAATTCTCAAAAGGACTTTGTGAGGGGTGCTCCCTTGGGAAGCATCCTGAAGCAAAATTTGACAAAGGCAAAGCTTGGAGGGCTTCACAACCTTTAGAGTTAGTCCACAGTGATGTATCAGGACCCTTTCCCAAACCATCTTTCACAAGGGCCAAGTACATCCTCACTTTCATTGATGATTTCTCTAGGTACACTTGGATATATTTTCTCAAACAAAAGTTTGAAGTGTTTGAAAATTTTATAGACTTCAGGGCTCTTGTTGAGAAACAGAGTGAGAAATTCATCAAAGTTCTTCGAACTGATAATGGAAGGGAGTATGTCAGCATCAGGTTTGAACATTTTTGCACCATAGAGGGGATTGATTTGCAGCACATAGTCACTTATAGTCCTTCACAGAATGGGGTTGCAGAATGCAAAAATAGGTTCTTGAAAGAGATGGGTAGCTGTATGATTCACTCCAAATCCTTAGCACCACAGTACTGGGCCGAAGCCATCAATTATGCTTGCTACATTCAAAACAGGGTTCCTCACAAAGCTTTGAAAGGATAACACCCTTTGAAGATTGGCATAAAAGGAAACCTGATGTTGAGCACCTCAAGGTTTTTGGATCCCCAGCCATGGCCCACATTTTGAAGAAGAAACGCAAAGCTATGGAACATCAGTCTAAGCCTTGCATCTTTGTAGGATATCTGGATGGTATTAAGGGATATCACCTTCTAGATCCAGTCACTCATGAGTTGTTCATCGAGAGAAGTGTTTATTTTCAAGAGAGTCTTAGAGACTCAACACTTGACACTTCTTCTACCTCATCGGATCTACTTCTTCATAATGATTCCTCGTCAGATTCAGATCAGCCACAGCAAGTTCTTAAGCTAGAGACATCTTCTTCTTCTTCGAGTTTAGACAGTGAGGACAACGATGTAGTGTCATCCACCTCTAGTCAGTCAGAGAATGAGGAGATAACACCTAACTCACCCACTTTTGGGCCACTTTGGGCCAGATAGACACTTGAGAGTGCTGGCACTTGGGTAGGAGATCCTGCAGATGACAGATGTACTAGGGGGGATTTTCAGAGAGATCCACATGCCTTCTTTGCTACCGTTTCAGATCCATAGACTTTTTGAGAGGCATCGGGGGTACCTGAGTGGGATAGTGCTATGGAGGAAGAATATTCTTCCTTAATCAAAAATCACACTTGGGATTTGACTTCACTTCTTAAGGGAAGAAATATGGTTCAATGTAGGTGGATATATCAGACCAAGTTTGCAGCAGATGGGTCGGTTGATAAGTATAAGGCGTGATTGGTAGCCAAAGGTTTTTCACAAGTGGTAGGCATTAACTACTTAGAGACCTTTGCACCCATTGAAAAGATGACTTCTATCCAACTCACCTTGGCTATTGCCGTAACACATGGTTGGAATGTGCATCAAATGGATGTGAAGAGTGTCTTTCTTCACAGAGACCTAGAGGAGGAGATCTACATGGAGCAACTACCAGGATTTATTCAAGATTCTTCCTTAATATGTAGACTTAGGAAATCTATCTATGGCCTCAAATAGGCCCCTCGGGTTTGGTATGCCAAGATGGATTCCTTCCTTCTCACAACAGGTTTCACTAGGTGCCATTCTGATCCTAATGTCTACTTCTTGCGGCAGGATGATTCGCTTTTGATTTTGGTTTTATATGTTGATGACCTTTTGATCACCGGGAGTTCTTCATCAGCTATTACAGCGGTGAAGGCATCTCTCCAAGATAGATTTGACATGACAGACTTAGGTTTGTTGCCCTACTTCCTTGGCATCGAGATCTCACAGTCAGATTCAGGGATTTCTCTTGCACAGCTTAAGTATGCTCTTGACTTATTGGCTCAATTTCACATGGCTGATTGTAAGCCATCTCTGACTCCCTTTCTATCAGGAGTCAAGCTTGAGGCTGATTGTTCTTCACCATTGATTGATGCCACTTGGCATCGACAACTTGTTGGCAGTCTCACCTACTTGACTCACACCAGGCCTGACATATCATATGCAGTGGGACTTGTCTCCAGATTCATGCAAGAACCCCACGAGCTGCATTGGAAAGTAGCTAAGAGGATTTTGCATTACATATAGGGTTCACATAGATATGGGATTCATTACAAATTTGGCATAGAGGTTGACTTGGTTGGATATACAGATTCAGACTGGGCTAGTGATTCACAGACTCACAAGTCCACTTCTGGTTATAGTTTCTCTCTAGGTTCAAGTCCTATCAGTTGGTCTAGCAAGAAGTAGAATGATATTTCTATATCATCCACAGAGGTAGACTATAAGGGAGATGTTAATGTAGCTATTGAGGCTATTTGGCTTCAAGGGATTCTTTCTGAGTTTGGCATTCCCATCAGGCAACCCACCATCATTTATTGTGACAACCAGAGTACCATTCAGATTTGCAAAAATCCAGTTCAGCACCAGTGGTCCAAGCACATAGAGATTCACATGCATTTCATTTGGGAGCTTATTCATAGTCAGGTCATTGACTTGATATTTTGCCAATCTTTAGAGCAGGTTGCAGATATCTTCACCAAACCTTTCACCGAGAGCAAGTTCATTCACCTACGAGCTCTTCTTGGGGTGCGGTCTACATCTACAACATCATCATCTTTAGGGGGGGCTTTTAGCCTCTTCTTTTCTTTTATGTCTCTCTTTTGGGGAGGATTTTTTTCCTACAGATTTTCTCCTTTTCTCTATCTTATGGGAGATTGCATTTGTACATGGGTACCTCATCAGGCCTAGTTACCGGGACCCATTTTATATTTCCACACTTCCCACCTAAGCTACGCTTATGGGGGGGTATTAGTGTAGGATTTTATTTTTCCCTATTTATTAATTAGGGAATATTATATATTTGTCCATACATGGAGTTTTCCTAGATTCGTGGGATAGGCTAGCTTATGTGGAGATTGTGTGTCATATTTGTGTCATAAGGTGTCATAAGAATGTCATAAGATACTCCTATTCTGGGTATCGGAGCTACTTCTCTATTCTTGGCACCTTATCACCACCTTTTTTGGAGGAGTCTATTCTTGGGGTGCTTTGATCACCTTTTGTGAAGGAGTCTATTCTTGAGGTTCTTTGACCACCATTTGTGGAGGAGTTACTTACTAGCTCTCCTATATGTATTCTTCATTCTGGCCATTTCATGTTAATAATCAGAATTTGGTTTTCTTCATTTGTCTTGTGCAATTTCTCTTATTGTTTTATTTTTAAATTGCTTTAGCATCTTGTGGTGTGTACTTGTTTCAACTTGTGTGATCATGTCTCCATTGCACTTGCATTATCCAGATTCTGGCAACAACTCCGATAATACATACATACATACATACATACATACATACATACATATACATATACATACATACATACATACATATACATATATATATATATATACATACATACGTACATATACAAATACACACACACACACACACACACACACACACATTCTTACAAAAGAAGAGTGAAGTTAGGAATACTTACTTTTTGAAGACAAACCCATTGAGCTTCAATCTCTCCCTTGGCCATGGTGCTTTGTAAGATGTTGTTGTGGTATGTAATGGATGGCAAGGATAAATTATCTCTAGGATACACAACCTATCAATGCATCCAAAAGAATTCTCCACAAGATAAGATCCATATCTCCAAAGAAAGTATGAAGCCCTAAGTTATGCTCCTCAAGTAGAATGGTGGATAAGTATATGCAATATATACACACACACACACACACACACATATATACATATACATATACATATATACACATAAATACACATATATACATACACACACAAACATACACACACACACACACACACACACACACACACACACACACACACACACACACACACACACATTTATTCATCTTCTTCTTCACTTCTCTTTCTAAGAAAGAATGAAATGAGTGTGTTTATATAGATGAATCTAACCCTTATTCTTTCTAAATGTTTAGTCGACATGGTCCGCCCAATTAACTATGTATCATTATTGACAAAATCGAATTAGGTCTTGGTCTAAGTCAGCCAAGGGTCAACCTAGACGCTAATGAGTTTTGTCAATTGGAGTACAAGTTCGATGGGGTAAAAATTATATCTTAAACCATCAAAAAAGATTTTATTCTAAGAAATGGATAATGAAGGAGAAAAATGACTAGAAGAGGGTGAAAAAGAAGAGGCAAAGCTTAGGGAAATGTTTTTAGGAGATGGTTGTGTAGATATAAAGTGGTAGTAAAGGGACCAAAATCTTATGAAACACCAATGGTCTGTCCATCCCTTTCATATTGCACCCCATAAGATGTGTACTCAGAGAGATTGAGACTCAATGGGTTCCTACAAGAGAGAAATCATCAATCATTGATAAAGTTTGAAAATATTATGTGTATACATAGTGCTATGAGATTTGTAATAAATATCATGATGTAATGAGTTATCCTTTGCTTAAGTGCACCACCCAAACTAAAGTGTCACTATACTATAAAATATGTGATGCATATATGCATGATACCAATGAATTTTAGCTCATTAATGAAATTCATGAAGCATGTAAATGAGGTACACACCAAACTTACATAGCTAAGAACTAGGAGGCTAGTGGAGGTTGATTTTTCATAGGTTGAGGGAATGGAAATGGACATGGATGTGGTTATTTTCTACCTAGGATATGTTACAAGTGTGGTTCTCTAGACTACTACCAACATGATTTCACAGTCTATCCAACTTGTACATTTTTATAAAAATGAACATCACCTTGAAGAATGTCCCATTTTTTATGTTTTCATTAATAACTAATTAAATGATAAGGGTTATGGGATGATATGTGTTTCTAAAACTCCTAATACTTAGTGGAGACTTTGCCTTACCACTCCACCATATGGACCTAAGGTCAATATCACTACACGAAGTGGTGCTCATTCCCAACTAATCTTAAATCCACCTATTGAAAAGGTACAACATGAAGAGCCTTATGCAAAACACTATCCTAATTCTTAGTCACAAAAATAAGTGTTTCATGAGATAATTAACTTAGTCTATTAATTGCAAGGAAAAATTGAGTTCTTAAAGGATAAGGATGTTAGAATGTAGGCTGAGATGCAATGAGATAGGTACTTGTGGACTCAGGACATGATGAGCTCTAGGAGCCATGAAAACTCTTCCTTAATGAAGACATCATTCCTCTCCTCAATATTTGGCTATGAAAACAAATGACAAAGCCTTTAGAGGAATGTTGTTTAAACCATACATAATGATAAGATAACCATATTCATCTAAACCCTGAATGCGAAAAAGAAGTCCTTGTTAATGCATCTATTGATGGTTGGATGATCTATTACATCCTAGTATCCATAGGCACATAAGTTAATGTTATAACTAAATATGCTTGGAAAAATATGGGGATCCACACTTTGAAACCCTCTCCACATGTTTTTTTCATGGCCAAAAAGACTCACACACTACCCATAGTCATTTTGAAGGATGCCACCATTAACATCTTGGGCATCACATTCAAGGTTGATTTTTAGGTAATCGAGCTTGTTGAATTTGATGATTTCCCTTTATTTTGGGTTTACATTGGTGCTATGAAAATAATGATAATTTTCATTTTAAGAAGAGGTATATTATCTTTAACAATGACACTTAGCACATAGTCATGCCTATAAATAATGACTAATGACCCCATTTTGTGGAACCCATGGATGTTGATAAGGATGTCAATACACTCTGTAGCATTATTTCTTAAGGACATGAAAATTTAGATCCTAATCCTAATGTCATCTTGTGATGGGGAGATGCTCAGTCTATTTCTGACACTACCAGTGTCACTTGTAACTAATGGGCTCAAGGTGCATATGATCTATCAAAGTACATCTGTGGTGTTTTATAAATCCACCTAAGTTCCTCTCCAAAGCTTGATTAGAGCCATAGAACTATTTGACTCATTGGTGGATGTCTGATGGATGGACCACCCTTAAATTTGAACCAGACACCTAGGTTTCATGGACAAATGGAGGTCTAAGAATAGTTACGCCACTTAGAGGCTTACTATGTTAATGAGGATGAAAGGTTCCACATGATCACCTTTCTATTTTAATGGATAGTTACATGATGGTGGTCTACTCATTGGTACTAATTACATACATGGGAATAAGTACACACATACATGCATAATCATTTACACCATGACAACCATGTTCATGCCACCCTGAGTTATAGTGGTATTACCTCACCAGAATAACATATAACACAATGTGAAAGAATTTAGAGTACTAACATGACATTGTTATCACAATTATTATGGGTACATGCATTTTATGGTACCCTATACACCTGGGTTAGGGTGTAGTACATTCACTAAGAAATAGGTAGAGATATGTATACCTAATAACGCATCAAACACAGTCTACTTGAATTTGTCTTTGAATGTGATCTGTCATGTCATTATAGGTGATTAGGCACCGATTGAAGACTAGATACAATACATACATGGTGCAATTGAGGATAATTTTACCATCTTCTAGGAACTTGATATTCCTACCATGGCTCAATTAGAACTAGACTTCTATTCTGAATATGACCATCAGGAACATATTTGAAAGGGCAAGTAAAAGGTTGTGTAATAAGTTAATGAGGTTATCAATTTTGATCCACCAGAACCATCATTTAATCATTTAAATATATATATATACAAAGTGTGGGGCATGTGGTATTATAGATACAATTTATTTAGAGAAAAAACCATATTCTATGCCACTCCAAATAGTTTAGTATAACATTAAGATGGATGATGCACCTAAACTAGCCACGATTGGGAATTATTGGTCTAATGTTGAGATAATTAATATCTTTGAACTTTTGCATGAGTAAAAATATGTTTTCCCACAAAAATACATGGAAATGAAAGGATTACATAAATATTTGGGTAAAAATCACATAAATTTGGTTGAAGGCACTTGAATGGTGAGGAAATGGCTGTATAGGATGAACCCAAATCTGTGCACTTGGGTTAAAAAGGAAATTGAAAGCATGTTGCATGCTAGAGTTATTACTCCCATTGATGAGTTAGAATGGGTTAGTCACATGGTGATCATCATCAATAAGGATGGTTGCATTCACATTTATGTAGACTACAAGATATTCAATGCAATATTTATAAGATATCCTTTTCTAACATCATTTATCGAGGAAATTTTAGAAGGTGTTGTTGGGTGAGATATCTACACCTTCACCGATGGATTTTCTAGCTATTGCCAAGTCTAAATTCATCAGGAAGATAAGGAAAATAAAAATTTTACAACTAAATGGGGTTCATTTTCATATGATGTTATTCCCTTTGGCCTAAATAATATACCAATAGTGTTTTCACGTATTTTAGTGGAAGCATTCAATGATTTATTCATAAATTCCTTCAGGTATACTTAGATGGTTTAACCTTGTATGGTTTATTGTGAGACCATTGTGACAATATGTGCCTCATGATAAGATGTTACCAACAACTTCATATTTATTTGAATCTAAATAAATGCATATTTGACACCCCATTTAGGATCATGTTAGGACATATTATTTGATGGGATGGTCTGTTTGTGGATCTAGCTAAAATTATGGTCATTATCCAACTAATGCCAATAATTTAACATGAAGTTTTCACTTTCTTAGGTCACATGGGGTACTATTATAAGTTTATTTGAGGTTATGATAACATAGCTACCTTGATGGAAGAACTACTCAAGCACAATGGCCTATTCTTATGGATAGTTCAACATCAACAAGCATTTGAAACCCTAAAATAAATATTGGTGATTTCACCCATTCTCTAATTCCTAAACTATAAGCAACCAACCATGCCTAAACTAGAACTAATTTAACATCAGTAGCAACTACCATGCCTAAACTAGAACTAATTTCATAATAGATCATGAGCCCTTATATATGGTTTATGTGCTCCAAAAGTTTTTATAATACTTGTTGTTAACCTCATTTTTATTCTATAAAAATCATGGAGTGCTCAAATATTTGCTAAATAAGTCAGTATTAAACATACACATTTGCCAATGGATTGTTCTTTTTAAGGAATTCTGATTTTCTATGGTTGTAAAACCAAGTAAAGTAAATTTTGGATCCAACCATCTCTCATGTGTTCAATCTGGTGAATCAGTGTGTGTCATAGAGGTTGAATTACCCAATGTAAAAAATTTAAAGTTACGCATGTGCTCAAATAATTGGAGGAAATTATGGCTTTTCTTAGAACATGGTCTGTGTTAGACAACCTTACCACCCAAGAGAAAAAGTAACTAGTGCATGTTACCCCATTCAAGCTTATTAGTGGATACCTATAAAAATTTGGATAGGATGAAGTACTAAGAAGGTGTGTAATGTAGCATGAGTGTACAAATGTCATTAAATAAGTCCATGAGGGCATCACAAGTGGACACTATGTTGGTGATGCAATAGCATAAAAAGTTATACTAGATAGATTATGGTGGCCCATCTTATTCAAAGATGCCAAAATTTATACACTCCAATGTGATATCTATTAGTGCATAGGTAAACCAAATTGATGGGATGTTATGCCTCATCATCCAATACTTTATCATGAACCCTTTGAGAAATGGGTTATTGATTTTGTTGGGACCATTCAACCAACTATGCAATGGACTAGTACATGGTACGTCATTACTGCCATAGACTATCTCACATGTTGGGCTGAAGTAATTCCCACATGTGATTGTACTACTATAACCGCCCCCTAATTTCTATGGGAAAATATCATCACTATGTATGGATGTCTATTAAGCTTGATAAATGATTATAGCACTCACTTCCTTAATGAAACCATGTGCATCCTCTTCGCTGAGTTCATGATTGTGCACCATAAGACCATGCCATACCACCCTCAAGATAATGGTACAACTGAAGCCTTCAAAAAGATATTAGGTAATACAATGACCAATATTTACAACATTAAATGTATTTCTTGGGATGATTGTGTTTTTGTAGTCTTATGGGCATATCAAACCACATATAAAAAGTTAAATAAGAGTACTCTTTTCAATCTTGTCTTTGGTGTTGAAGCAATTTTACCAGTAGATTTCCTTATGACCTATTTATTTATAGCATGCGTAGGTAGATAAGATGATGAAGAGTCCCTAAAAGTTCATCTAGACACTATACTTCAACTAGATGAATCACACTTCCTCACACATTGGATCCAAGGAGTTGAGAAGCATAAATAGAAATCCTAACATGAACGACATATCAAAACCAAGGTTTTTCATCTTGGTATGCATGTCCTCATCTATGATTCAAAGTTTGTACACCATTCAGGTAAACTACATGTCCACTAGGATGGTTTATTTATTTTTCATGTTATCCATTTGATAGGCACCTTCAAATAAAAAATGTTAAATGGCCAATTCCCATCAGGTCACTTTAATGGTAGTTGTCTCCAACCCTACCATTCTATGTAATTCTTTAATTTAGTGAATAAGGTGTATGCCACTAGGTCATTTTAGAACTTTGTTTCATTTTTCAAATAAGCATGGCATTGGTTTCATTTATTTTTAAATTAGTTTGACACATTTTGATACTCTATGTTTTTATTTTTTTGCACTCTCTTCCTCTATCTTTATTGACATGAATTTTACTGAGTTATGATGTGGAAAACCATACACATATTTTAAGGTGGGTGGGTTTTATGTTACGGAAACACTAAGAGGAAACATTCAAGAGGAAGTTCACAAGTAGAATCATGTAAATAAAGTGCACAAGAGGAGGCATGTGAAGAAAGCACGTAAAAGAAATGACTAAAAAATTACATGAGATCATAGAGATAGATTGAAGAGCTTAGAAGATAATGAGGTGTACAAAATAGGGTGTGTGATGAATTCACACAAAAGGTATTGCAAGGCATGTGAAGAGATGGTGTGTGACCTGGGAAAATGGAATGAAGATGACAAATGAAACACTGTCATAAACTTAGTAAAACTAGAAAAGATAGATCCTACAATGAAAATGCAAAATTTGAATTATTACAGCTAGCATGAATTATGGGGAAGGCACAATAACTCTTAGAGGAAGGATGGGACATGCAGTTATTAACAATAGAGTGGTATGAATGTAAATCATGAAAAATGGACATCAAGACATACCATTTGGAGCATTAATGATTGAAGTGATGGATGGTGGCATGGATAAAATTAATGCAACACAAATGAGTTATTGAAAAAATTTGAGATATCCTATAAAAGTCCATAAGGCTTCTCATTTACATTTTTTACAATTGAAAACTTGAAGAGTTATACATATAAAAAAGAGAAAACCAATGATGAAGAAGGTGATTATTTAGTGCTTTCATTTACAAAAATGATATAGATATTGTAGAAACATGATTTTAAAGAGAGGGAATTAGAAACGTATCCACACAAGTAGAAAAAAGAAGTTACATGTTACAGGCAATAGGTCTTCCATTAGAGGAGGGTGAAGTAGGGATCTAAAGAATTTTAGGTCTAGGGAAGAGGTGTCAAGACATATTTTTTCAAGATATTTGGTTGGACTTATGTTAACCTTCAAGGACCTTGATCAATTATGTAGCCTAAGTGAAAATATAATAGGAGTAAAGAGTCATTACCAGTTATTCCTAAAGTTAAAGAATTCAAGGGTGCAGAAGAAGAAAGTCATGTGTTCATTTAGGAAGATGGTACTAGTGAAAGAAATGCACAATGTGAGGACTTAATAAGGTTAAGTGAAGGGAACCCTATCAGATAAACATTAGATATGGCATGTATGGGTAAAAAAGGCACTGAAACACCTTCTCATCCTATACTGATTGAAGAGATGTAATTCTCGGAGAAGGTGTTACATGCAAATGATTAGGAGTCTAAGGTTTCCACCTGTTAGGTCCTAGACTATAATCAACATCATCGTAGAAAATAATTTTACTTACAACATGACTATTGGGTAGAGTGCTAAAACACCCAAAACAAGATCACTTATGATCTCATGGTTTAAAACTTACTAGAATATGCAAGGGTGGTCCAAATATTCAACCTATCATATTTTGGGAAACTATGAGAGGTGGTTCAATTCTTAATCCCATGTGTTCATAAAGATTACCTATAATTTTTTAGGCATAGAATGAGGATCACCCCTGATCAGATTGGTAGAGTAATTAGGTTACTTCTTTTTGGAGTTGATCTTAGCACAGACCTTGAAGATCAAGCTGAAATTGATAAGATGATAGTGGCATTAAAGTATAATAAAAGGCCATGTTATGTGCATTATGAGCCGAGAGGACCCCATAACTCGAGTAGTTGCATGCTTAGCCTTAGACAAGCTAAGGGTTTAGGTAGGTGGATATGGCCCACCTCTATGTCTCTAGTCAAATGGACAAGGCAGATAAGTATAATTACTCCATGTGCTTTAACTAGAAGATTGTGTAGGATGTAGAGAAGGCACATCACCTACCTAACCACAAGTTTCCTTAAGGAATGATTTTGATACTTCTATTTTTTGATGAGATTGGTATCTTGGAGTACTTAGACAAAGAAATAAAGGGGGTTTACTAACCAAAACATAAGTCCCTCTTTGAACGGTTTAAATAATTCACTTGCCCTGGTGTCATTATACCCTCCTACAAATATAAGATGAAGGGTTTGTTTGATGGCATGGAGGCATTTGGAAATGAGTGGTGCATACACAAAGAGTTACCCATGCAAATGGGACCTTGGTTTACTATAAAAAACATTATTCTCTTATGTAGATTTGGATGGAAACCATAGACAAATTAATAGGGTGGCTTAAATAGCCATATGCCTTCACCACCAGATACTTCATGGGCTCATTAAACCATATTTCAGATGTACACCCTATGAATATTGATGCAAACAAGATTGAAATTAAAATCCATACTCTTCACAATATTTATGTTTACCTAAGGAGGCATGCCTATGTGGAGAATCAATAATCTAACAAAATTGACCTCAATCCCTATAGGATAGTCATGCAAGGGAAGATCTAGGTTATCTTTTATATGCTCATGCCACATAATAAATCATCATGAGGCCAAAAGGTAGATAAGTAACCATTTCCCTCCCAATGATAGATGCGTAGAAATGAGGGAACATGCAAAAGAGAAGAGGCCAAGCCCTGAGGCCATTAGTTCTAGCAAGATACAAGACCAACCTAGGGTCATCCCAAAATACCAATAATAGGCCTTGTTGGTACCAAGGACCCAAGGGTTACCTATAAATTAAGATGGAATCATTACATCCCATCTAACTCCTCAAAGAGATTAAAAACAACAAATTCAAACCCCCTAACCAAAAAAATCCCCAAAGTTTCTTATAGAACATAAATATGACATTGCACACCCTGCTACTTGGGTAGAATCTAAACATGAAGCATCCTAAGTAGTGATTTTAGACATAGGTGAGGCATATCCAGAAGACTAAGATATAAAGGATCCCACTCCTAAACTAAGTGAAGAATAGACTATTACACCATGTGAAGAACATCCTATGGCCAAGTAGTAAGTAGAAATTGAGAGTCCAACACTAGAAAAAGCTGACAAGGGAGAAGGCCCCAATAAAGAGGACTTTAGCATCGACACTAGTGAATGGGTAAAGAGATTTAAAATTATATATTTGAATCATGACCCTAAAATGGTAAGGAAATAATGTAGGATGTAGAAAAAAATAATAGGTAAATCAATAATATCCCATTTACATTGCATAACACGACACACTAGACAAACATTTATATTTATGAAATTTTTTCCTTAAACATGAATACATAGAATAAAATCATCATGAGATGCCTTTGAGATGGTAGGATATCATGATGAATAATTATTTGAGATTCCAAGGGATATTACTAACATAATCCCAAAAGTGGAAGGTGTTTTAGACATGCTCTAGATAAGTCCCATAATTTTATCTCTGACACAAGCGAGTGTGACACTTATCAAGTTTGCCTTAGAGGTTTCTAGGAAAGACATTATTAATAACATGATATGATCCAAATCCATTCCAAACATCGAGAGGTCATGCAATTGTATAAAGATGATCATGAAACATAGTGGAAGCTTGAAGAGGAAATTAAAGAACTCAAGCTCCAACTAAGTGTAATAGAAGTAGCTTAGATTAGGACATTGGGCCTTTTCCAAATAATTTTTAAAAGTGAACCAATGCTTTAAAATGGAATTCATATTACTAGTGAGGTAATCAATAATCTATAGATGCTCATTGACCTTCTACTCACTAAATGTAAAAACCAAGTAGATCCTAGACATGATAAATTTTGCATAACTAAGTAGTTTTTTAGGCCATGGACGTCTACCATGAGTTTTTAAATAAACTAAGTGCAACCATTCCCATTATTAATGGGGTTTTTTTCAACTTGGAATAGCTACTTAAAATTTTGAAAGCACAAATATTGCCCAAGGAACAACAATGCCAACAATTGGCTGAGAACACTTTGAGCATTAAGGACAAGGCCCAGTGCATAATTTTTTTTTGGATGTCAAATAATTGGAATCAAAAATAAATGAACATATAAATTAGATGAATGTTATTTTATCAACATGTCATGGACAAGTTCTGGTAGAGGTTGGGGCCCTTGAAGATGCTCATAAGATTGCAAGTGTTATGCTTGAGATTTTGGCAACTCAAGTTGATACTTTTTTGGAACAACATGAGGATTTGAATAAATTTAAGGGTCATATATATGTATGTGTGTGTGTGTGTGTGTATATATATATACATATACACATATACATATACACATATACATATATATACATATATACATATACATATATATATATATATACATACATATATATAAATATATATATATATATATATATATACATACATATATATAAATATATATATATATATATATATATATATACATACATACATACATACATACATACATACATACATACATACATACATACATACATACACATATATATAGATGGTCTTGCCATGTTAAATACATGCAAAAAGTGTAATAAATATATGCATGGATCATTCTTCTTCTTATATTTATGATTGTCTAGTGGTAAGAGCTCAAGAACAAAGTACATAAGGTGGATACCACATTTTTGTCCACTAACGAAACTGTCACATAGTCTGGGATGGACTATCGAATTAGTAAGGGTGATGTTGGACCCCAAATTTTGTAATAATATATGCTAAGTATTTTAGATCCATAGCATGATTGAACAAGGGCACAAGAGTAGGACTGTAATACCACAAAACATAAGATAAAAACACAATGGAATGGTATGGAATACCTTATCACATAAGGGCAAGTTATGAAAGATAAGGAAATAAATAATGATCAGAAAACATAAGACTCAGAGAAGTGCAAGACTAGGACAAGAGCATAGAGATTAGAGTCAGTTAAAAAGTAATTCATAGAATAAATGGGGATTAATAATATCACAAATATAGCATCAGTATATGAAAGAAGAGTAACATAAATGTAAAGATCTAGCATAGAGATGGTATATAGGGTGGTTAGGCCCGAGTCAATATGAATTAATTATAACATCTCTCCACGACTCATTTTTGTTAATGGTCATTGGTTAGTCATCACTTTGATATTATTGATGTAACTAAAGGTGAGGGGTTTAACTATGTATAAATACCCCTTAGCCTTATTTATAAAGTGTTATTGTCATGGTTGGAGTTGATAGAGTTGTTGATACTATAAAATGTAATTGTGAAATGATTATCAATATAGGAATGAAGAGAGAGTGTAATGAAGAAAGCACCTTGTACTCTTATTAAATGAAAATAATGGAATATTTTGACTAAAAATTATATGTGTTGAACTCTAGTGTTAACTTTACTTTTATTCTATTATTTATTAGCATTGTATGAATTCATCAAATGACTACTCTAAATTAATGCTGGTAGTAACAATGACTAAATGTAGTAACTCAAACACCTACGTAAGATTTGTCTAACCACCATCACATGGTATAATCAATGGGGACTAGTCTAGCTTACATGCTTCAAGTGAGTGCATGAGGTTACTCATTACATGATATTTTGGCACACATGCTTGTTGGCATCTTCTTTCTATTGGGAGCATAACTAATAATTAGTTATGTAAAGCTAAGGAAAAAAAACCCAAAAATTTATTAGAGGGATAAAATTAGGTCATTCACACCTTATTCTAAGTGAAAGGAATAAAAAAATAATCATTATAAGTGAAATTATGCCTTTTTGTTTTCTCTCAGCTATTTTAGGACTATGTAAACCCTGATCTAGGGTTAAAGTGAAAAAAATCTTATATTTCACAAATGACCCATTCAAAATTGAAAAAACTTGGTGGTATGATGTAAAATTAGTCATTTTATCTATTTAAATTTTTTTCATTCCTTAAATACTCCTAAAATTAAAGTTATGGGTGATTTTGTTCTTGTAATATTGTAAATAAGCCAAAAATAGGGTTTACAGAAGCCAAAACTTGAATATCTTCAAAATAAGTGACTAGAATAATGAAATTTGAGAGGGAGATATAGATAAGTAGTTTCAAGGACTAAAAAAGGTTTAAATTTTATAGAATGTCTAATTATGGAGTTATTCTAATTGCATTGTATGCAGGCTTGTATAATTAGGCGTAAATCCTTGTTTTCTTCATTAAAGATCAATAATTAATCACATTGAAGGAAGGGGAATGTATGTGTAAAGTTTATTAATGTCAAAATGGATTTAAGAACCCTAATGAACTCTTTAAGAAACCTAGTTATGATTAAACATATTATTCTAAGATGACAAACCTACTTGTCAAGGCCTTGAAAGGACTAGAAAATCTCTATGTTTTTTGTATTTTCCTAAATGAACCAGTCTAGGAGAAGTTGTAAACATGGTTATTTGAGTAAATAATCACCTTAATAATAAAAAAACCCATTCCAAGTCATAAGGATCTTAGGTTTTGAAAAACCCTTCACTAGAGAAGTTAATAGACCTTAGAATAAGGCCTAAAGGACTGTGTAAAGGGCAAAATATTATTTTATAGTTGAAGACTAATAAAAGAGGATTATTGAAGATATAGGTGGTTTTAGACAATATTCTAAATTTTAGAAAAACCCTAATAAAGATATAAACATTTGAGTTGAGACCAAGATCAAATGAAAATTGTTATAAGCTAAAGGTCTAGTTGAAAAGACCTAACAAGATTATTTGTGTTTTGTGGACAGAGGTCAAATTTTGGATATGAGATAACCTTGATAAGATCAAGTATATTCATAAAATAATCATGATAATTCATTTGAACAAGGAGTCTACAAAGCTTCAAGAGACCTAGAAAATAGATCTAAGAGAGGTCTACTTTCATCATGATCACTTACCATACCTTTTGTAATAATTTTGTAACATAATTACATGTAAATTCTTATACATCTCAACAACATTCAACAGAATACAAGGTATATTTATAATTCTCAACAAAAGTTTAAGGAATACAATAATATGAACATGTAATAAATTACAACAAAATCCAAAAGTAAAATCAATAAGAATATTTAAAAAGTAAAATGTTGAACAATATATGTATATATAATATACATAAAATCCATATATAGGTGTATAAAATGCGAACATAATACAATATCTTAGGTCAATGTCGTATAGGCATACAATGTGAAATAACTATACATCAATCCATATAGGCATACATCAAAATGTCATAAGACATGATCCTAATCATCAAAATACATCACTCTCTTTCCCTTTCTTGTAGAAGAATCTCCCTTGGATTCCTTTCTCATAACTGGAAGTGTCAGATCTTTTTGAACGAGTCCTCTTCTACTCAAAAATTGCTTATATGTCCAACTGTTCATATGAAAATATTATCAAAAAATTTACACATGTACTAGAATAAGATACTTAAAAAAATAAGTTAAGTTTTTAAAATAATAATAAAAATATTCATAGGTGCACTTACTACAAGCTGGTGGTCACGATCAATTTGGGACTGACACTCAATAGGGTCAACGATAGGTTCACGATGGAAAATAAGAGTGTGAAATGAATCACTAATAGGTGTCGATGACATGCTCATAGTAATGGAAGGGATAGGTCCTTGAAAATGTATATATATATATATATATATATATATATATATATATATATATATATATATATATATATATATACAAAATAAAAATTTAAAATTAGCTCATAAACATTTAAGCCAAATCACTAAATCATTGAAATATAATAGAAAATTTTACAAATTAAATTATCAACTATACCGTGTCATGTCTGATAATTGTTTTAATAGGACCATAAGAGATCACTAGAGGAATTTGCATAGATAATTATTTTGTGTGTCATCTATTTTCATAAGTATAGAGGAAAATTACAAAACACACAACCATATTTACACTTAAACACTAAAATAACTCTCATGTACCTCGATGAGTTGTTATGTAGATGAAATCATAACATCAACTCCGACATTTTCTCCCTTCCAAATAGATGGTAGAGTGTCTTATGTAGTCATCAACTAAACAAATAAAATATCATTGTTAGTCACTTTGGCATATATATACAATAACATACATGTACAATAAACCATAACATTAATTAATCCTTAAAAATCACCTCTATATAGGTATATATAGGCATAGTAGTAGAAACACACATGCTTATGTGGCATCCAACATCCTAATGCAACATAAAAAAAATTCATATAGATTATTGAGATTTATACATGAAAACTAATTATTACCTTCTAAATTATACAAATATTTAATTTTTAACAAGTTTGACATTTTTTTCAATAAGTAAAATATTAAAGATACATAGGAATTTATAGCCAATGTATCTAGATAAAATGTAAATGACTAAAACATAGTGAGATCAATTTCATCGAGGACCAACGAAATACCACCATGAGTGGGTTGCATGATATCCTCCTCCTACTCCTCAAGTTTAGTGCATATGACACCACATGACCTGCAATAGTGAGCTCATTGGGTAGCAATGCTAGACAAAGCCTCACCATGCCCACCCTTGTCAATAGGAGTATGAGAAACATGGCTTGTATGCTAAATGAGGGTGTCTACAATCACCTTAAGCACATGCAAAGTATCAATCTCTAAAGTGTCCTTGAATATAGAGGGTAGGATCTCATGCTAATTAAGTAATCTTGCAAGTTGATTAGGTGCATGACATGCATCTAGCCTATCATGTGTAGAGCCTTTTCCTCTACCTAATAAATCTGAGAAATCAAACTAGTTTGTAATTTCATTCAGCACAAACTCACAATACCATTTTTTCAACAAATACATTGCAACCTCAATATTGTTTCAAAGTGGGTGATCAAAGACCATCTATCATCAGTGCTAAAAATTTGTTTGATGAAATCATGAGTACACTAGTAGACTGGAATCCATTTGGCCATCACATCTAGTGGTGCACCAGTTTTTGTATCATTGAATAGGAAAAAAAACTGGGCTTTGGTTATGTGTTTATCTCTCACAACATTCGTAGATAATTTATTGGAATAATATGCCCTACATCTATTTCTATACTTAGCCCACCTATCAATTTGACTCGTTAATGAGTCAATTTCACCTAATAATGTATGTAATGCGTTTCCTAGATAAATTCAATGGGGGTTGTTTGCACAATTATCCCTTAATGCCCTAATTAAAATCCCAAGTTTGATCTTGTTTTCAATCATATGGGCTACTAAATCCTCTTGAATACCTTGGGGGTCTTGAGGAACTACATGAGGGTTAGGAGGGTTTTACGAGTGAGGAAGGATATGAGATTTTTTATGGGTTAGGATGGATAGGAGGGTTTTGTGGGTTAGGAAGGTTAGGTTGTTTTTTAATTCCACTTACCACATTAGCATCTACATGTGATGAAAAATTAAAAAAACAAACAATTTCAAGAAAAATGTAATAAAATTAACTAATTTTATTTCTAAATACACTAAAACATGTTTTCATACCTCTCTTTCAATGTGACATTGTTGAATTTGGGTTTCTAGAGTGTTTTCTACTTACAATAGTCTCACTCTAAATCATGTATTTATTCTTATTGTCTCTTGGTAATAGTTTGTGTCGATGCCAAATGAATGGCATCAAATCTTTATATTTACTTATAAAGCAATAGAACCACACACACATTTTTATTGCTTTATAATTGTGTACATAATTTTAATGTGTTAAAACCATGTACTTGGTTTTAATGCATTAAACAACATACATAGTTTAGGTTCGGTGATTACTAAGACTATATCATAGAACCATGTACGCATTTTTAAAAACCACATATGTGAAACCATTTCCAACACTCCAAATGTGAATTTTGGTCTATTTTTTGGCCCCCCATCTCCATGCACTTACCTTGTTATATGATTTGCTATTTTAACTCTTTAATTAATACCTTATGTTGATTCTATATGGGTGACTCATAAGGTGTGCCTTAAATATTATTCAATTTGTTATTAATACAAACTTTAATCATTGATATAATATTGATGGGATTTCTCCCATTTGATTAAGGCCATTTTATTAAGGCCTAAAATAGTATTAGGACCTACAGTGATAGTTAATGTGATAACCCTAAGATTTTTCCATGTAAGACCATCATATACTTTGATAACAATGGTTGTGCCATATAAATAATTATAATTATATCCATAATTAGAAATAAATTGCATTGTAAACATGTTTAAACTTGATGGATATTATCAACCATAATTTGTTTTTTTAATTATGAATGTGAATTCATGAAAGCTTGTGTGAATAATGATCCATTATTAGAATCATTTGTTTGAATCTCATGGTAATATAAAGTAATTAAAATAGTCTCGTTATGTGTATCTATGGATATGAGCCTTAAAAAATATTAATTGTTTTAGAGATACCATATGAACACCATCTTATTTTTTAGTATTTTTAGTAACCTAATTCAAAATTGGGTTGGTAAAGACTTTAAAATGTTGATTTGGTTGATAAATTGATTCGTCTAAAGCAATATTGTGTCCTTCCACTTGTATTATGTTATTATCCATTAAGTTTTAAATATTATGACTAATGAGAAACATATGTTTAGATTATGACTTGAAGCTTTAGGATAATCAGAATATGCATTAACATCATAATTCTTAGGTAAAAACAAAGATGATTCAATTTTACATTGTGGAGGTAAAGGTACCATATTGAAATCAATAAATCATTTAAGCATTTGGTGAGGACTCTAAGCTATTCATGTAAATTATCTTCACTCTTTTTTTGGAATGACAAGCCTATCAAGTGGTTGAGTTATTATATTGACTATGTTCTTAGTCTCTTTATTAACTTGAAAAAAAGTAGCATTAGCATTAGATTTGAGTTTATATATATATATATGTGTGTGTGTGTGTGTGTGTGTGTGTGTGTGTGTGTGTGTGTGTGTGTGTGTGTGTGTGTGTGTGTGTGTGTGTGTGTGTGTATGTATATGTATATGTATATGTATATGTATATGTATATGTATATACATATACATACATATACATATACATATACATATACATACATACATACATACATACATACATACATACACACACACACACACACACACACACACATATATATATATATAGTGTTGGGTGAATATTTTGTTGGCTAGGTAACTGGTGACCAAAATAGTTCCTATCACCACAACATAGGGAGATTGGTTGGCTAATGTTGTAGGTTTACCACATCCAAATGGGACAAATCTCTCCTCTCATCAAGGGGAGGTTCCATATTAAATATGCCAAGGCTATATACTATATATATAAGCAAAAAGTAAGACACAGGGGTGGAATGAACCATCCATCTCTCTTTTTTCAGAGATGATGCTAACAAATAGAGGAGAAATCCTAGGTGATTGGTGAAGGCACTTCTCTTCTTTCAGAAGTAACATTCAGCCAAGAGCCAGATCCCTTCCTGGATAGTAGAAATCTTGGTGAAGCGATAAAAGGCACTTCTCTTCTTTCAAAAGTGCTTGTTCTTGCAAACAACATGACTCTTTCTGGTAACAAGTGACTGGTAACCAGGTCCAAAGTAACTAGAAATCTAAGATGTAGCTCAAAGTCTCCACCTTGGCTGCCCTAGAGTGAGGTACAAAGAATAATGGGGGCATAAATTTGTTCTAAGGTCCTTTACATAGAAATAGAAAAGAAAAACACAATGAAAACAATTATGTCAGCACAAAGTCTAAAAGTAACTGGTTTTGGGACACCTTCCTTATCACTTCCACTAGCTCTGCTTGTTAAATTAAATAAACAAGAACACATTCAAAAGATAAACATAAGAACAATCTCCTAAAATGGTATAAGCTATACAACACAAAGTCTGTGAATCACTTGCTTTCTCATTCAGATAAAATAATATGAAATACAATCTAAGCTCAAAGTCTCAATATTTGCCTTTCAATTTGGGTAGAGTTTTGCTTCTGTATTTAGGAAGATCTCCCTTGCATAATGAGAGAAATTACAATGTAGAGCAACTATGCAAGGCTTGGTGCTCATTCCCATGGGACAACCCATGTTGCAATCAATGCCTTAAATGCGCCCTCAGTTTTATCTAGAGGGACCATGCTGGGAAAGTGCATTGCCATAACTATGGCATGCCCATTCCTCTAATATGTCTCTTCTTAGTATGGACTGTCTGGTCCTTTTCTTGATGTTTATGCAGCTGTCTAATTTACCATTACTTTATGGAAGAAAAATAGGCTTAAATCCTTGATTTGGTACACCCAAAAGTCTACTTGATCCACTGTTTCACCTACTGGAAATAACTCTTTTGAAGATATTTTTGGTCCTTTGGTCTCATTCCTCTCTCTCCATAGCAATTTGAGTCTTTGGACTCTCTTTTCAGCCAGTCACTTGGTTCTTCCCTTTGGCATTTTGGCCTTTTAAATGCATTCAAGTTCATCATCCTCCTTAGGAATTCCTCCTTAGGAATTCCTTCATGTCTTTCCTGCTTGCTTTGGCCACTTTCTGCTGATCTCAACAAGTGACACGTGGTGTGTTTTGCATAATCTAGAAATCACATAGACAATGACACTCTGCTCTCGGGCTTTTTCCTTTCAGGCATTCCTTTAGTTAGGCTTATTTCCTTTGGTTGGGCTTATTTCCTTCAGACAAAAATCTGAAAGAAATCCTTCAGGCTTTGCCTTGGTCATTTTCCCACAGAAAATAATTCTAACAGCTCTTTCACTTAATAATTTCCTTCAGACAAAAAGTCTGAAGGAAATGTTCCCTGTCAGCCTTTAAACAAATGTGAAAGAATTCTATCTTTTCGATCAGTCGCTTGGTTCTTCCTTTAAGTTCTGCACTTTATTTGAATTTCAATAGATATTCCCTTACTTTAAATTTGATGTTTGTGGGGCCGTCAATAGTCGTTAGCCACTTTGAACCATGTTGAACCTTAAACCTTTAAACCTGTTGAAAGTACATTGGTTCATTAGTTCATCAGTTCATTTTGCCTCTTTTGTTCCATCACTTCCTGGTTCAATCATTTTCCTACTCCTTGGTTGAACCATCCATTGAACCACCTATTTGCTACTTCTTTCCTTGACTGAGGCCGCCTTTGAACCTTTAAATCCATGAGCCATTGGACTTTGAACTCTTTTGGTTCAAGGTTTAATCATTTCATTGGTTCATCCTTTGTCTGTCACTTGTTCTTTCTAAGCTCTTTGATCTTCATCACACTGGTTGAACCTTTGAACTTGTGAACTCATTGAACCTTTTGGTTCAAGGTTAAATGGTTCAATCGGTTCATTATTTTTATTTGGCTAAGTCATTTTGATCTTTTTGAACCAAATGCGTTGAACCATTTGGTCGTTGAACCATTGAACCCGTTGAACCTTTGAACCAAAGTGGTTTAATGGTTCAATGGTTCAATGGTTCAAGCCTTCTTCTCTTTGATAAGTGTTTTGAAGCCGTTAAACCTTGAAGCGGTTAAACTTTGAACCTTGACAAATGTGCTTAACTCTTGTTGATGACATTGAACCTTTGAACACATTGAACCTGTTGAACTAAAATGGTTCAAGGTTCAACAGTTCAATGGTTCAATCCTTGCTTAGAAGCTTGCCGATGAACTCTTTTGGTTGAACCAACTTTGAAATCACCTAAGTGCTGAGAGCTTATTTCTTCTTGTAGAGTTTGTAGAAATCAACCTATGAAGTCCATAGAACTGAGTCTGTAGAACTTGGCCTATAGAATATGTAGATTTTCACTTGCAGAGTCTGTAAAATCAATCTTGCAGAGTTCGTAGATTTCTGAGAAGCTTGAAAAATGAGGAATTTGAATGCCCAAAACAAATTTTGAAAAGGGAAGAGACAATTTTGGTCTGTAGGACCAAAATAGCTCAAATGTTGTCCCAAAAATGAGTGATATTTTTGGGGGACAACAGCTGGCTCCAGTTGGGGAACTTCCTTCAGTTGAAAACTTGGAATAGCTGAGGGGAGTAGAAAATAGAATCTCTAGTACCTTGAAGTATGCCATTGGGCTATGGAGTCATGCTACCCAAAAAGAAATGCTCCAAAAAATGAAAATAGAAAGCACAAAACATAACTAAAGACTATACATATGTACAGATGATCTTATCTGATGCCTCAAGATTTGAAGCGCTTCAGATGCCACCCACTGTGAGATAGTGAAAATGGTGTGCCATCCTGATAAACTAGTAGGAAACCATTTTGTCCCCAAAAATGGTGATGGACAAATGGAACTCTCCACCAAAAAACTAATTTTCTGCATCTTCCTCTTGGCTCTTTCTTCTTCTTGCCCCATAGCAAGACATGGTCTTCAAACTAAAAACCTAAACTCCTTGCTCTCTTGGCAAAGAGTTCCTTTTACTAATTTTGGAGTATAGTAGTATGGTCCACCACCATAGCTTGATATTCTATTGGTTCAGTCCAGCACATGCTTTGATTGTTAGCCTCAAACTCTTGAAAAACCATCAGCTCAACATCTCCTTTGGTGTGAAGGAGTTTGATCTCTTCATCCTGAGCAGTCTTCAATCCGAGCAATAGAGATCTGCATCCAGCATGAGTGGAAGAATTGCTACCATCAGATTCTAAGATCCAAGCATCATCAAAAGCTGATCTTCTATCAGGTTTCTCTTCATTGGAGATGGAAGATCCTTCTTGATTTGTACTATGCCCTACCAATTCTTCTGATGTCTTGTTTGGATCAAATCTTAGATTGCTAGTTATAGGACTTTTATCAACTAAGACATGAGCATACTCTATGGTCAAGAAGTAATTACCCCCACCTGACGGCTCAAATATAATTTGAGCTACAGGGGCTGACATTTGGGTGACCACAAATTTTGCCTCAGATAGGTCCATACTTAGTTCTCCACCAATGTCCAACTGCTTAGGATTGGCTTGCAAGAATTCAAATTCAGTCATTTGAATTTTGGATTTCTTGACATGATCAATTATGTTAGATGACTGAAATGGACTAGGAAGAGAGGATGGGAGTTCATCCTTTTGGTTTTTGGGAGGGGGAGGACTGGCCTATGAATTTGAAGTTGAAGGTGCAGAAATGTTTGGGGTACTTACTTTTTTGGTAATCACCAGGTCCTTTGGATGGAAAGGAAGAGGGGTTCTCTACTTAGCAATTGAATTTGCTAGTTGGGGTCACTCCTCTATCCTTTCTTTGTCAGCCTATTGGGCTAACTGATTCTCAGACTGGGTGAATACTAAATATGATCCTTTGACTACTTCACCTTCACTTCTAGGTTTATCCTGGTAATTTAGGAAACCAATGTGGGATTCACCAACTAATTTTTCTTGATCCTCCATGAAGAGATCGATGCCATTTTTTGCTCAAACTCAGGTTGGAAAGAGAAATTATGTTCTATATCTAGATATCCAACTACTGAGTTGGTTGGAGGCACTTCAAGGGCAAGTTTCCTTTGTGGGGGAGGAAGATGATTTGGCTGCCCTTGATTCCTAGCAGCATTGCCTTGATATGGCTGATTTTGAAATGCCCTCCTTGGCATATCTTGATTAGGAAGAGTAGACATACTTAGGGCCATTTGCCTTTTCAAGGCTATTAGTTCATTTGCTAGCTTTTGCACCATCTGATCCTTGGTGCCTATAGATGGATACTCAAAAGATGAAGAGGATTTACCTCTGTTAGGATCTCTCCTTATCTTTCCTACCAAGATAAGGTCATCTTCTAGCTCAGTAGCCAAGTCTTGAGCAGAAATAAGGTCTATGTGTCTAGCCCATCTCAGCAAGAAACTCACTTTAGGTAGCTATGAGTTGATGAAGAAACACTTGAGATTCTGAGGTATCGGCTGGGTGATCATGGGAATCCTGTGCTTCAGCTTGTCGAATCTGGTAATGAAATCCCTCATAGGTTCATGGGGCTCCTTCTTCATTTGTGTGAGCTAGGCTAGAAAGGCATGTGCATCCTCTACAGGCTTGAACCTTGCTTCGAACTTGGCTTTTAGGGTGTTTTAGTCTATCACTGATCAAGCTTGTAGATGGTAGAACCATTCTATAGCAGCACTTTGTAAGGTCTCCACAAAAAGCCTGACTGCCATGTCTTCAAATTCCACCCCTATCACACCACAAGCTATACTGAAGGCTGCAATGTGTTCATTAGGGTGAACTCTCCCATCCCCAAAGAGTTTGGGAAAGTTATTTCTTGAGCTACATGGAAGTTCATGCAGAGGGGGAGTCAAGTTAAGTGGGCCAAATGAGTTACCCCAGGGGCCTTAAACTACCATGATTTAATTATCAAAAATAGGGATAATAAATTTGAGTGGAGTGGCCAATTTGTAGAACAAAAATGGAAAAGGACTGGCTCTACTTCAGTTTGAGGCTTTAAACTGCGCACTCTTTCCGAATAGCTCTGGTTTTACAGACCAGATAAAATAACGAAAGTGGAGGAAGATGGTAAGGCTATAATGATAATGGGTAAGACATGGAACAGAGTCACCAGAGTCTATAATGGATAAGGGTTATAATGATTATGGGTAAGACACACGTGATGTTTTAATCTGAAACTTGAGGTTCCAAATTGCACAAAATTACTGTGTCCCTAGCAGAGTTGCCAAAAACTGTTGCGTGAATATTTTGTCGGCCAGCTAACTGGTGACCAAAATAGTTCCTATCACCATAACATAGGGAGATTAGTCATCCAATGTTGTAGGTTTACCACATCTAAAGGGGACAAATCTCTCCTCTCATCAAGGGGAGGTTCCCTATTAAATATGCAGAGGCTATATACTATATATATAAGCAGAAAGTAAGACACAGGGGTGGAATGAACCATCCATCTCTCTTTTTTTAAAGATGATGTTAACAAACAGAGGATAAATCCTAGGTGATTGGTGAAGGCACTTCTCTTCTTTCAGAAGTAACATTTAGCCAAGAGCCAGATCCCTTCCTGGATAGTAGAAATCTTGGTGAAGTGATAGAAGGCACTTCTCTTCTTTTAAATGTGCTTGTTCTTGCAAACAACATGACTCTTTATGGTAACAAGTGACTAGTAACCGGGTCCAAAGTAACCAGTAATCTAAGATGTAGCTCAAATTCTCCACCTTGACTAACCTAGAGTGAGGTATGAAGAATAATGGGGGCACAAAGTCATCCCAAGGTCCTTTACATAGAAATAAAAAAGAAAAACACACACTGAAAACAATTATGTCAGCACAAAGTCTGAAAGTAACTATTTTTGAGACACCTTCCTTATTACTTCCACTAGCTCTGCTTGTTAAATTAAATAAACAAGAACACATTCAAAAGATAGACATAAGAACAATCTCCTAAAATGGTACAAGCTATACATCAAAAAGTCTACAAATCACTTGCTTTCTCATTCAGATAAAATAATATGAAATACAATCTAAGCTCAAAGTCTCAATATTTGCCTTTCAATTTGGGCAGAGTTTTGCTTCTATATTTGAGAAGATCTCCCTTGCATAATGAGAGAAATTACAATGTATAGCAACTATGCAAGGCTTGGCACTCATTCCCATGGGACAACCCGTGTTGCAGTCAATGCCTTCAATGCGCTCTCAGTTCTATCTAGAGGGACCATGCTGGGAATAGTGTATTGCCATAACTATGGTGTGTCCATTCCTCTAATATGTCTCTTCTTAATATGGATTGTCTGGTCCTTTTCTTGATGTCTGCACAACTATCTACTTCACCATTACTTTATGGAAGAAAAATAGGCTTGTGTCCTTGATTTGGTGCACCCAGAAGTCTACTTGATCCATTATTTCACCTATTAGAAATAACTCTTTTGAAGATATTTTTGGTCCTTTGGTTTTGTTCCTCTCTCTCCTATAGCATTTTGAGTCTTCAAGCTCTCTTTTCAGCTAGTCACTTGGTTCTTCCCTTTGGCATTTTGGCCTTTAAATGCATTCAAGTCTGTCATCTTTATTAGCAATTCCTTCATGTCTTTCCCACTTGCTTTAGCCACTTTCCATTGATCTCAACAAGTGACACATGGTGTGTTCCACATAATCTAGCAATCACATGGACGATGACACTTGGAGTGCTCCACTCTCGAGATTTTTCCTTTCAGGCATTCCTTTGGTCGAGCTTATTTCCTTCAGACAAAAGTTTGAAGGAATTCCTTCAGGCTTTTCCTTGGTCATTTTCTCGTGGAAAATACTTCCAAAATAATTCTAATGGCTCTTTCACTTAATAATTTCCTTCGGACAAAAGGTTTGAAGGAAATGTTCCCTGTCGGCCTTTGAAAAAATCTAAAGGAATTCTATCTTTTCAGTTAGTCACTTGGTTCTTCCTTTAAGTTTTACACTTTATTTGAATTTCAACGGATATTCCCTTACTTTAAATTTGATGTCTGCGGGGCCATCAATGGTCGCTAGCCGCTTTGAACCATGTTGAACCTTAAACCTTTGAACCCCCTAAAAGTACATTGGTTCATCAGTTCATTCTACCTCTTTTGTTCCATCACTTCTTGGTTCAATCGCTTTCCTGCTCCTTGGTTGAACCATCCGTTGAACCACCTATTTGTTGCTTCTTTCCTTGACTGAGGCCGCCTTTGAACCTTTAAACCCATAAACCATTGAACTTTGAACTCTTTCGGTTCAAGGTTCAATCGGTTCATTGGTTCATCCTTTGTCCATCACTTGTTCTTTCTAAGCCCTTTGATCTTCATCGCACTGGTTGAACCTTTAAACCTGTGAACTCATTGAACCTTTTGGTTCAAGGTTCAATGGTTCAATCAGTTCATTATTTTTATTTGGCTAAGTCCTTTTGATCTTTTTGAACCAAATGCATTGAACCATTTGGTCATTGAACCTATTGAACCATTAAACCCATTGAACCAAAGTGGTTCAATGGTTCAACGGTTCAATGTTTCAAGCCTTCTTCTCTTTGATAAGTGTTTTGAAGCTGTTGAACCTTGAAGCAGTTGAACTTTGAACCTTGACAAGTGCACTTAACTCTTGCTAATGATGTTGAACCATTGAACCCATTGAACCCGTTGAACCAAAATGGTTCAAGGTTCAACGGTTCAATGGTTCAATCCTTGCTTAGAAGCTTGCCGATGAACTCTTTTGGCTGAACCAACTTTGAAATCGCCTAAATGTTGAGAGCTTGTTTCTTCCTGCAGAGTCTATAGAAATCAACCTGTGAAGTCTGTATAACTAAGTCCATAGAACTTGGCCTGCAGAGTCCGTAGATTCAAGCTTGTAGAGTCTGTAGATTTTTTAGAAGCTTGAAAAATGAGGAATTTGAATGCTCAGAACAAATTTCGAAAAGGGAAGAGATAATTTTGGTCTGTAGGACCAAAATAGTTCAAATGTTGTCCCAAAAATGAGTGATATTTTTGGGGGACAACATATATATATATATATATATATATAGAGAGAGAGAGAGAGAGAGAGAGCTCCAATAGAGGTAGGGGTGCTTGTTCTATATTTAAACATGTTGGCCTCTAAAAGATTAATCTCATGGTTCCTAACCATATGAAAAAAAATCATCAAAAGATTGATATTTGTTGAAAATAAATTTATCCTTAATAGGTTACAGGTTATTTTGAGATAATATAATTTGTAAGTCCATATCAATTAAATGATGAATCATATCCATAAGCATTGTTTTAAATTTAAGTACATACTCATCCCTCACCTCAAAAGATGGGCATATATGTAGTTATATTGTCAAAATAAAATAAAATTCGAGTGGACTTGAGAAAATTTGATAGAACTTGAAAAAAAATTTACCTCCTTGATCAAAGTGGATTGAGTATTGGTGACTCTTAAGGAAGTGTTGTCTATGTTTCAATACCTATCAAAAGCCTAGTTACAGAAGTGGGTTTTTTGTGTGGATTTTTGAGAAAATACAAAGTAGATGTATTCATTTATATGCTCTCTTTTCAATATTCTAAAATTCAAATATTTAAATTTTTATATCTTCAAAAATTCAAACTTTAAATATATATAATTAGCATTGAGTACTTAAAGTAATTGAAACTTGCTTTAGGTACATCAAACCCTATGTGAATGGAGGTTTAGCTTGAGTGTGTGTTAGAAACTCTTCCATCTTTCCCTAAGTAAGTCAAGGAAAGTGTTTCAAATTTATTAAATTTATACTTTTATGCACGCATGCATTCACTCACGTTATTATCCCCATGTCAAAGGGGGAGGAATTATGTAGACACCTAATTTTGGCACAAAACATGTATTCCCAATGTCTTATTTTTAATTTATAATATTTTAAAAAACTGTACATGTTAGCCTATTTTTTAGGCCATCCTAATCTCAGTAAGTTCCCTATTTATCACTTAGGCATAAAAACCATTTTCTAACAATTATTAAAAACTATCTATTAGCATCATTGGACTATATATCACATGTTTAATGAATTTTCATCAAAAATATAACATGTGTCATCTCTAGCTTAACTTGAGCTTTGTTTGGGTCCACTTAGGTCAAACACGCACCCTACACATGTATGTCCATTTTAACCTTGTGGTTCCTTCTACTCATTACCAATTATTATGCACTTTTAACCTTACCCCTTTTTAATTTAGCTAACATAAAAAAAATCCCTATAAAAAGGGAATAACATATAGAGAAGACACATCATCAAAGGTCAATCCTAGAGATAAAAAAATAAAACAATTTCTTCCTAATATAAGTTGAGCTTCATTAAGTCACATCTTACAAAAAAATTCAAAAAGTTTTTTCATCTTGGTCTCTTATCATTCCCCTTATGCCAAAGGAGGTTATTAACTTGTACATAGTTTAATTTATCATTTTGTAGGGAAGAGGAGGTTTAAAACCCTCACTCGATCTATTTTCATCTACACACTGATATAGCTATGAGGATGTATGACTCTAAGAGTGTGGGATATGTAGTTTGTAATGTCACTTTGATAGTTACACGACTCCATAACGATTTGTTTGTTTGTAGTGTCAAGCTAGGTAAAATAATACGAATATCAATTTTGCACATTTTCCATAAAAAATAGTGAATTGAATGTATGAAAACATCAAAAAAGACACAATACAATAGTGTTAGGAAAAAAATATAGAACCCTATGCAAGATAGAATCTTTGGCATATGGGAAAACTTGCCAACCCAAGAGGAACTTTTCCATGTGCATATTTACCCAAAAATAAAATCAGAATCCCATAATTTAAGAGAAAGATCCAAATAGTTTATTCAATCATTCTACATGTTTGTTTCTATTCAAATTTTGTTTTAAGATTTCAAAGGAGAGAATTAAGAAAGAAGGGTCAAGGCTTGATGTGTACCTGAATAAAGTCTGTGCACCGTAATCCAGATGCTGTGAGTAATCCTCTTTGGTTGTGGAGGAATGACACCTGCAAAGAAAAGAAACTTGGACAAAAGAAGGCGTTAAATAGACAAGTGGTGGGTTGTCAAGTGAAAGCTTGATCCCAGAAGTATGAAAACTTCCTTAAGGGATATAAACCCACTAATCAACAGAAAGAAATGTCTGATAAATAGCTGAATAATGAAGAACTGAAATGATAAAAGATGGAAATGTAAAGGAGAAACAAAGACTTACTTGAAAGAAGCTGTCGGATTAATCACAGTCGCCGGCGTCGATAAGCCTACCGGCGTCGGTTGGTCAAGGTGCCGACGTCGGTTAATATGCCGATGTCGGTTTGGGTAGTGACCGGCGTCGATCGGGGCAAATAGCTTGGACGAGGTCCAGGCAGGTCTGTGGTCTGTGGACAGAGTCCGGTCAGGGTTTTGGTCTATGGACAAGGCCAAGGAAGGGTCTAGGTTTGTTACCAATCTTGAGACAAAGTTTTTGGGCTTGGTTGAATGGTCTGGGTCTGAGTCTGAGAGTCTAGTTAAATGGGCAGAATGTATGGTCCGATAGAGGACGGAGGAAACAGGGAAGATGGGTAAGTCGAGATTCGAGTCTGGCTTGGTTAACAGTCTGGTCTAGGGAGATATTGTTTGAAAGCAAATAACTGAAAAGAGAATAAAAACACAGACAGTATACTTACATGTGCCTTGTAGAAGGTGTGCTACTGATGATTCCCATACCTGCTGTTGATGTAGCCTATATGGAGAACCTGTTGTTGATAGAGAACCTGAAGCTGTTGCTGCACCTGAGGAAGAGATTTCACAGATTGACAGATGGTTGAAGACTCCAGATTGAAGGATTCATCAGTTGCTTCTGAAAATTAGCTAATTTTTGATTCGGATCAGGAAAGAGTCTAAAAAATTGGTTAAGTATAACTGACGTCGGTGATTCTGCCAGCGTCGGTCGACAAGTGACCGACGTCGGTGGGGTTAGAACGGGCAAAACAAGCCACCAAGCCCATTTTTCATCTGCCAAGTGCACTATCCGTTGGAGAATGTCGAGGGTTGTGCTAAATACGCACGAGAGTTTGTTAGGCAGTTAGAGAGAGTAGGAATTGGTCTTGGGTGAGTCATAGGATGGGAATTAGTCTAAGGCGAGGTGTCCCAGGTGAGGTGTCATGGGTGAGGTGTCAAAGGAGGGGGGTTAATTTAAAATAAGTTAATTATTTTAAATTGGTAATTGTTAGGAATGGGTTAGGAATGGACTAAGGGGGAAAGTGACCAAGGGTTAGACACTTTTTAGGTGTCTACATTTGCCCCTTTTTGTCTTGTTGGTTGCTTTAAACGAACTACAAGACAAAAACAGGAGTCGGTTGCCCCAGGTATGGGATACAGTTGATTTCGTAGACAAGAATAGGTGAGGGTTGGTTGTCCCGATTATGGATGAGGTATCCCCCCTCAAAGCAGGAGTCGAGAGAAGGGAACTTGGAATCGGGTGTTGATTTGACAGAGAGTAGATGAGAAAAGAGGAAAGATAGAGTGAGAACGCTGTAAAAGTTGTGATTGCGCGTATACCACATCACGAGGATGGTTAGGTCAAATTGTCGCAGGTCAAGGGTCAAGGAGTGCCAAAATTGAAATAATCGGTCCCCAGCATTTAGTCATCTACTGATTGGGTTATTCAATCTAAGTTGAAGCTCTAATGGTCATCGCATTCTAGGTATCCCAGGCTTAAGAAGTGCTCTCGAAAACATGAAAAAGTCACAAGTAGTGCGGATCAACTGGCTTGTGAGCCTATACTTGTGAAGGTCAAAAATGTGTGCACAATTTTGCTAACCAATCATGAGGTAGCATACAGGCAAAAACAACCAAGGCAAAATCGCTTTGGAAGTAGTCACAATTTTTAGGAGATGGGCATGATCTCCAATGTTTGGTGGTCGATGGATGGATGCAAAATTGATCCAAGTGTGCCCCAAGGGGCCAAAATGACATGGTCTGGAGGATTCACTGATTGGGGCATGATTTTGGTCATTTTGAGAAGGGATGAAGTTGTTAAGGCCGCCGACGTCGGTTGTATAACCGATGTCGGTGTACAAAAGAGACCGACATCGGCGAAAGTCAGCCGACGTCGACGGATTAGGGCACGCCGATGCCGACGTCGGTGGCCTACCAAATCTGACAAAACTAGATTGGCAGCCCACCAAAAGTCATTTGCTATTTGATTGAGAGAGAAAAAGAGCTCTAGAATTTGTTGAGTGAAAGTGACCCAAAGTTGACCGAGGAGTGGTGTGAGGTGGCAGAAGAACATTGGTGAAGAGGAGTTGATTGGACGTTGCAGGGACGCGTGTGGGTTAGGTGAAGTGTAAGGGCCGAGAGACACAACGAACATGGCAAAGGGGAGTAGAGGACCTGCGGGAGGTCCACCACCAGTGGCACCCATCGTGCCACCATGCCGGTGTCGTTGGGATGAGGTAGGAGGGCCCTGAACCTTATTTGGACCCTTTTTTTGTTTTGAATTTGTTTTTTGAATTTTTGTTATTTTAGACATAAATTGAGGGGGAGAGTAGCTCAGAAGGTGGGTAGGTTGTCTAGGATAGCTTACGAGTCATTAAGGAGGATTTTGGGGGGTGTAGGGGGTTAAAATGGGGAAGCCCTAAAAATTAGGGCTCACACCGTTCGGCCCTAGGGTGGAACCAGTCACCGACATTGGCGATCCCACCGGCGTCGATCGACCAGCGATCGGCGTCGGTCACTAGCCTACCAACGTCGGTCACTAAGTGACCGATGTCGGTTAGGTGAGTGCTGTCATCGACATGCTAACCGATGTCGGTGGCTGCTTGGTCAAAAATGGTTCTAAAAAATGGTCAAGTCGAGAGGCTGAAGCTACGCCAAGGGCTTCCCAGGTGTCAGGGTAGGCATAGATAGTCTGAATGGTTGATAGAATAGGAAAAGTAGTAATAGTGCTAACATGAAATTGACTGTGGATGGATGCAGGTGAGGTAGACCTTGATGCTGCGGGATCGGCTCTCGACCTTGCTGATGCAGATACGTGGAGGTGTGTCAGTCGAGGAGTGGGTGCAAATGAGCGCAGTCAGGATAGGCAGGCTGAGATGCTACTATAGAGTGGCGAGGGATGTGAGCCTCATGGTAGCATTGATCAAGCGGTGGGACCATGCCACCAACACCTTCCACCTGCCTACTGGCAAGATGACAGTCACGGTCAAGGACATGTACCAGATTTTGTGGCTGTCGATGCACAGAGCAGACCTGTATGCGTGCTCGAGATAGGCACACGACATTCATATGGTTACATTGTTTGGAGAGCACATCGTGGAGATGAGCTACCACTCAGCAAGTTTTGCATATGAGCCATTGTACGAGGTGGATGAGGACGCACATCGGCTGGCCATTTTGATGATGATCGGCATCACAGTGTATGTGTTGCCGGATGCGAAGGGTGGCAGGTTTTCGGTTGCTATGACTGAAGTTTTGCTTGAGATGATAGAGCAGCAGACAGTGTTTTCCTGGGCACCAGTGTTTTTGGCCCAAGTGTATAGAGAGCTGTGGGGTATCAGCCGGTGGCAGAGGTACAGTATATGTGTGGGTCACCTTCTGCATTGTTGGGCTTACGAGCACATCATAGTCACACGACCTCTCGGCCTCCCAGTGGCGATCCAGGCCAGTTTGAGGGTGGGATTCAGGCGATGGCACAAGGTTATGGTGTAGACGCGGGTGGACGGAGTGGTCAGAGACATTGACTACTACCGAGGCGTACTGGAGGCCTTGATTCCTGCAGACATCATTTGGAGACCATACTTGGTCTATCCAACGTTCAGAGACTAGGGAGAGCAGCTGGTTGGTGTTCAGAGCAGGCGATGGGTCAGAGGCAGACGAGCCAGTGAGCTCGAGAGGATTCCAGTTGAGAGAGTGCAGTGCTAGTACGGGCTACTATAGGATGTACCTCCTACCTTCCCACAGTACAGGCGGGATGACATTGAGGCGCCGCTCCCACTACCAGAGGAGACAGAGGACCTTGATTTTGAGGAGTTATCGGTAGGACCTGGGATAGCTGACTCAAGATGTACAGAGGCCTACACAGCATGGTGGGCAGGGTAGTACAGAGGCATACAGGTGGGTCCCCAGCTAGATCTTTAGGCTGTTACGAGGGAGTGGGATACAGCCCGCGAGGAGAGGGACACTGCACGATAGGAGAGAGACGCGGCTCAGGCCCAGGTCTCAATTTTGTAGGGACAGCTGGCAGGGGTTACAGGGCAGCTGGCAGAGATGACAGGTTGGGTGGCAGTGCTGATAGGGTAGGTCACTCTGTTACAGGAACAGCTGGCTGCAGCCCAGGCACATGCAGTGGCAAGTCAGAGTTTTGGAAGGCAGGGCCCACTGCAGTAGCCATCATTTTCACAGGGGGTAGGACCATTAGTATCAGTGCACTGAGGTCAGCCACAGCCACAGGGGTCAGGACAGGGTACAGCAGCAGGGTAGATGGGTCCACCGCAAACTGTATCTATGGTTAGATATAATGATGCACTGGATGAGATCGCGTATTATGAGAGAGCCATCAGAGGGTTCCCTCAGATACAGCGATACTCAGAGATGCGGGCAGAGTAGAGCCGACAGAGATCAATGTCATGAGCGACGGCTTCTGGGTCTCGCAGATGGCAGAGATTAGAGGGAGGAGAGGATACAGCCTCTTCTTGGCCATCGCCACCACCACCACAGCCACAGCCTTGAGGGCAGCCCTAGAGATGTATTATTTTTGATGTATATACTGGCCTACGAGTCGAAGATGAGAGATGTATGATGAGAGAGAGAGACAGACACAGATTGTGTCTTTTTGTATAAAACTATTTTTGATATATATATGATGAGATTTTAGCTATTGATGTGTTATGGAGATATTGTAGATGTTAAATGTTTGCAGCATTTTTCATGTGTTTCATGATGCATGTTTTGATATGATATTTATGATGATTATGTTATGATGATGCTAATGATTAATGCGATGATGTTTTATGATGATGCTAATGATGAGAATGATGCAAATAATTATGTTATGTTTAATGATTATATGATGATGATGCTTGATGAAAATGAATGTGATGATGACAATGTTCATGAAATGGTTATATGATGATGTTGGTTGATTGTGGATGATAGATTATATGATGATGACTTTAGATTAGATGATGATAGATGTGATATTGAATGTTTAACTTGTGGATTATATGATGCGAATGTTTAATGAGTTATGATGGATGAAATTGATGACTAATGACTTATGAAAATGAGAGTATACTAATGATTATGTGAATATGTGATTGACTATGCTGTGATTGACAGGTGACGAGAGAAGGAGATGGAAGAAAGTGACGAAGAAAATGGCCGAGCTAACCCCAGAAGACCCCATGTCATCTGAGTGCTGCCTACATAGCCCCTGTCGTTAGGGCCTCAAGCTGATGTAGTTCTCCCAAGAAGGGAGGAAAAAGATTGAAGTGGTTGATTATTGGTCATGATAAAGATATAGCATTTCCCATATTTCTAAGGGTACATGCTTGAAACGATAAGGAGAAGATGATGCTACAACTTTTTCCAAATGGTGTATTCTGCAACATAGGTCGGGGTTTTTCATCCCTAGCAATCATCCATATTTGTGATGGATGTTTGCTAAAAATGAATTGAGGTCTATTCATGCTTCAACAATTATTGGTTTATGCTTGACATAAATTGTGTGGTCGATAGTTTCCATGTGTATTGGTGTCCATAGAAACTATGTGAAATGGACTTAAGATGATGACATAATGTTCTGTTGTTGGTCTGAAAATGTTTTGGTTAAGTGTGACCAAAATGTGGAAGATAAGTGAAAGGGCGTGTTGCTCTTTCATTGACAAGGACCAAAAAGACAACATAGACAGGGGTTGTTAGAACCAAGAGCCCCATTTATGCATTGCATCATTGACCATAGTTATGTTAGAGCGGTAATCGAATCACTTTTGACATTAAGTGAGCTCGAAGTCCCTTGAGTAGGTGATATGATAGGAGAAAAAAGGGTAACCCATTTTAGAGTATGGATAACTTTGCCCCTTTTTATAGGAGACCCTGAGACAACAATAAGTCAAGTCCATGACCTATTTTTTATTTTTTATTTTTTATTTTTTTTTGTGGAGTGGACTGATCAATGCGGGAAGTCCACATAAAGATGTCATTTGTTTGGTGGTTATTTGTGAAGCTGATCGATGTGGGAAGCTTCTAAGAAAGGTGCTGTTTGTAGCAAGATTTAAGCATAGCCATCCTTCAAGGGAGTGGTCTATACTTTGCTTTATAGATTTAAGGGCTTTTGAATAGCTGTCCTTCGAGGGAGCAGTCTGCATTTTAATTTGGTTTTGTGACCTTGGATATTTTGACATCTTAATTTAGTTTTGACAGAAGGTTGAGTCATGGACAAGACTTATAGAAGATCAAGGGCTCCCTTTTATTAGGACGAAGCATCCGTACATCATAAAAGGGTTGTAGAGGATTTTGTTAAGGGAAAAAGGGTGAAATGAATTAAGGATTTAAAGGACAAGGATTGCTCAAGGGACGAGCTCAAGTTAAATGTCAAGTGGATGAATACTTGACTAACAGTAGAATGGTCGTAGATGCAAAGCATTAAGAGGCTCAGGTTCTGGTCGGCCTTCAAGAGAAGACAGACGATAAGTCCCTGATCCATATTTGTGCGTTATGATATAAGGTCTGAGCCAATTAGGAGCGAATTTACCTCATTTACTCCATTCCATATTGGTCACATGTTGGTTGTTGGACATAAAGTTGGTTGATACGGTGGTTGATTGGTCGAGACTAGTTGAATGTTTTGATAAAAAAGGGTGGTTGAATGTTTGGGTTGAATGTTTGGTCAAGGTCATAATTGATGATTGGTCAGTGTCTTATTGATATTTGACTGGTTGATGTTTAGTCATTGGTCTGGTCAAGGTTATGATAGTCGGTATAAAGTCAAACTTCTCCCAGTCATTTTGTGGTAGGAAGAATGTCAACCACCTAGTGTAGATGATCAATGGGATGGAAAGGAAACAAGAAGGAGAGCCTGGGTACCCTACCTGGCTGATAGATTTAGGGTACCCAAACGAATGATATTTAGGCAGTGAAAAAGTTAGGAGGGATGGAAACCACCGACTCCGTAGGTGAGGATGGAAGAATAGGCGAGTCTAGAAGAAATTGGTCGATGGTCGGTTCGGGAGAAAGGTTTGTGGAAGCCTCAGTGGGTTCTTGGAAACCCAGTCCATACCATTTCTTTGCATTATCATCATTGGGTGTTTCGATAGGCTGATGGGAGCCTTGTTCGTAACGTCCAAAGCCAAAACCCTTCCATGCACACCTATAAAGGTAGGTATGTGCAAAGGTGGGATTGCTAAGAAAGGAGAAATCAGATGTGAATATTTGATGCGAGGAAGAAGGATTCGATTCAGTAGGAGCTTGATCCAGCCCCCCATAAACAAGATTGGTGCGAAGGCTAGGAGGACCATAAGGAATGACCATTCTGATCCGACAGTCATAGCTTGGGTTTTGATGAAGCTGTCCATACTCTTGAGGAGTCTGGAACATGTCTAGAGTAAGGAGGCGATATTCCCCCAGTGAAAGTCTTTGGAAGATGTCATCCATGGGGTCCTTGGTTGGTAATTGAGAAGATGATGTGGTGGCAACCACTGTTTGCGTACTAGTTGACACTTCTGCGGGTGGAGATGATGCTTGGGTTGATGCCTTGAGCGGGATAAGAACGTCGTTTGGGCTATAGGTCGTGTTACAAGTCTTAAAAGGAGATGGGTCGGCGGGAATGACATGGATTTGTTTGTCGTGTTCAAATTTGACACAACAGTGAAGTGTTGAAGGGACACAAGCCATGGCGCGGATCCAGGGTCACCCTAAGAGCATGTTGTATTGGAATTCTCCCTCAATGATGTAGAAGAGCTCCAGAATTGTGCGTGGACCAACGCAGATATGAAGGACAATAGTGCCAATAGTGTTAGCGGTGTTGTCATTGAAGGATCTAAGGATTGCGTCAGTTTTCGATATGCAATTCTTGGGAAGGGCCAATTGGTCAAAGGCATGGGAGGAAATGATATTAATGCTAGTGCCCCCATCGATCATAACTCGTTTAATACGGGTTCGATCAACGTAGGCTGTGATGAAAAGGGCAGCATCTTGATCTTCCACGATAGAGGTAGGAATCTCAGAATTACTGAAAGTGATGGAGGTGATGGGGGATAAAGAATGGACTAGGGCAGCAAGTGGTTGAGGGTCTTCAGGTTGGACTCAGCTGCTTGTAGGGCTTTGATTAGAGCCTGGCAATGTTGGGGGGAACTTTGAATAAGGTCATATAGGGTCATCTTCACAGGCGTTTGATGAAGTTGTTTTATCATAGATTCTGTGATTGCCTCTGAAGAAGTGGGTTGGGACACACCTAAGATGGAAATCTTGGGTTTTGGTGGTTGAGATGCCTGGACAAAAGGATAGGTCCAAGGAATAGCGACTTTTTCTTTCGCTTTGTCCTTTTGTCACCTAGTGGTTACATGGATAGCGTTGATTTCAAATATAGTAGGTGAAGAAGGGGTTATGGTCTATTGGTGAGATGTTGATGTGGTTGATGAGGTTGGATGGGAAGGTGTTGAAGGTTGGTCAAGAGTGTCCTCAAGGAGAAGAGTGTCTTTCTCCATATAGCGGTGAATGACTGCCTTGAGGGCACAGCAGGTCTCAGTATCGTGTCCTGGCGTGTGATGGTATAAACAAATCTTTGTATCATCGAACCAAGAAGGTTTTGACTCGAGAGGTTGGAATGGCTTGATGGAAGGAAGGGTAATGCTAGAAGTCTGCAAAAGTTGGCATAATATTAAAGCATACGAACCTACTAAGGGGTTTGTGCTTGTTGATGCATGACGCGTTGGTGACTTCTGCTTGGGGGATGTTGAAGAAGGTTTTCGTATCACCTTTTGGGTTGGTGGTGCGGTGATAGGTGAAGACGACACTTTCTTTGTGAGAGGTGTCAAATTTTTGAGAGGGGGTTTACGTGTGGTTGGCAAAGGAAGTAATGGAGGTAATTTGTTTTGATTAAGAGTCGAAGTAGGAAGCACACCAATTAGGGTAGAAGGATGAGGACCTAAGATGGAGGGTAATGTTGACGGTGGAGGAGGGGTTCACTTCTGTGGTCTGGCAGTCTTTTTTGGCTTGGTTGGAAGACCACTTTTGGTTGAGGTCTAGTCTAGGTCCACCTTCACTTGCGGGTGAGTGAGGGTAGAAATAGGATGAATGCCAAGTGACTTGATCGGTTTGGATTGGGTAGATGCAGGTTTAGAATGGGGATTTGGTTTTTGTTTGGAGTCTGGGGCGATTCTGCCTTGGGAGGATTGGCAGCATGAGATGAAAGGGCACGAGAATGTTGAAGAACTTTAAGATGTTCCCACAATCCCTGATGCTCCACTTTCCTTGAAGGGAGAAGTTCTAATTTCTCCACTAGTCGAGAAAATGGTTGAGAGGATGTTGGATAAGGTTTGGATCCTTGAGAGGATGTGTTAGGTGTGGCAGTAGTTTCAGACCCAAGGTGTATGGGAGTTATAGCTGGATTGTCGTTGGTCGAGGAAGATGGAGAGTCAAGTTCTTCTCTTGGTGGAGAAGGAATTGGAGAGTGTGACTCCTCAAGCAGGTAAAGAGCAGGGATTATGGTGCCCTCAACTTGCAGTCGAGAAATGGATAAGGTTAGGTCCTCCATAGGTAGAAGAAAGGAGGATGGTGAGATCGGTAGCGCCAGTAAGGTTGAGGCGTCCTCCAGGATGAGAGAGGTTGATGGAGAACTAACCGGGGAAAAAGGTTCGTCCACATGTAATTGACTGGTAGATGGGTTAACCTCTTGAGGTTGGTTGGGGATGAAGGGCGAGACCGTATTGACCATTCGAATATCATGTTCATGCGTGTTGTCAATCAAGGTCTGGACATTATTTTGGGTTGGGGAATGGTTGCTTGAATATGTCGATGCCCTGGTTTGGAGGTGCATTAGGATTATCTAGAACGAGCTCTCCCTTTTCAAGCATGTCCTAGATTATGTTTTTGAAGGTTTTACAGTTTCTCGTGTCATGACCTTTGACATGGTGGAAATTGCAGAAGTCATTTTCCCTATACCACGTAGGGATGGCGTGTGAGGGATCAAATTATGGCAGTGGTTGAATCTGGGGGAGGTTGATAATCCCCTGTTTAACAAGTTTTTCCAGTATAGATGCGTAAGATTCTCCAAGAGGAGTATATTGTCTTTGAACGTATCTTTGTTGGAATTGACGGGTGGCACTCTGAGATGTGGATGGTTCAGGTTGATTGGATGAAGAGGATGAAGGTCTAACGACCACAACGTTAGCTGAAGCTTTAGACTTAGGATTTGACGATGAAGGTTTAGAAGATGAAGAGTCATTAGTCTTAGAGTTGGGGTTCTTGCTCCGCAACTTGACTTTATTCTCCTCGATGGCACGTAATTCAAGTTTACGGGCCATCGTGAAGGCTTCGTCAAAAGTACGGAAGGTCTGAACCCTTAAAGTGGAAGAAATGTGTTTGGTGCAAGCTCGGGAGAATAGTTCAATAAGTTCAATTTGAGGTAAGGAAAAGGAGAGTTGATTGATGAGACCTCTCCAGCAAGCAACGAAATCAGCTACTGATTCATCCTCGAATTGGCAGATAGTGTAGAGGTCTGTGATTGAGACCTTCTTGGTGATGTTTATGGAGAAGTGGTCAAGAAAAAGCTGGGCTAGCTGTGTAAAGGTGAAGAGGGAATGGCTGGAAATCGAGCTGTACCAGTCAAGCGTAGCGCCAAAAAGGGACATAGGAAATGTGCGCAAGAGCAATGCGTCGTCATGAGCAATAAGGTAACAGGCATGTCTAAATGCCCGTAAGTGTTGTTGTGGGTCTTCCTTGCTTTGAAAGCGAGAAAATTTGGGAAGCTCCCACTGGTTGGGGTATGGTCTAATTGGCACGGAAGGATGAATAGGCTCATTACAAATTTGCTCATATGAGAGAGCATTGCGTGAGTCAGAAACGGATGTCTCTAAGCTAGACATCTTATCCATTAGCATTTTGATGATATCTAATGATGGATTGGTGGGTGGAGTGCCCCTAGATTATAAGGCGCTTAAAAGATATTGGGAGGGGCATATGACGTGGATGGTTGCATAGACGCAACATATGGATAGCTGGTTATGGGAGCAAAAGTTGGGGCCAAGGGTACTTGTGTTATGGGGTTGGTCGGCACAAGTTGGATAGGGGCCGTCAAGGATGGTTGAGGAGTGGCTATGCTTGTTGACGAGTAAACAGTTACTCTTGTGTTTATAGGTGCAAGAGTAGGGGGAATAGAGACTAGTAGGTTTTGGAAAGGTGTGGGGTTTGGTTGAGTGACTTGAGGTTGAGGGAGTATCAGAACCCCCATGGAGGTAGGTTTAGATGGAGAGGTTACGTTTTGAAGGTAAGACACGGTTGGGTTATTGGTGGAGGTGTTGTCTAATGGTTGAATGGTAGGGGCTGTTGATGTGATTCCTGTGTCAACTAAAGAAGTCGGCATGTCATAGATTGAGTTTCCTAGGGAGTCACGCATTTGGCTATTCGCGAGATAGTGTTGTAAGGCTTTGACGTTAAGGTCCAAGAATCATGCAAAATCTTGGTCCCCTTTTGGGACGATAGGAGTTTGAGGCGGGGTTGGGCGAGTAGGAGTTCTTTCAGTCTCCGAGTTGAACTCCATTATAGGACTGGTTGTAGATGGTGAAGGTGGAAGCGGTTGTTGGCTAGCGTGGTCAAGAAGGGCCTTGGTTTGACTGCGTGTCAAAACCATTCAAGGCAAGAAAGGGTTAGGTTTCAGAAAACTGTGTTCTGTCAGTCTCAGAAAACCAGAATGAATGTTTAGACAGGCAAAAAGTTGGATTTTAAGCTTGCTATTTTTGGAAAAAAGAAAATAGACAGAGACCGACGTCGGTATAAAAACCGATGTCGGTGAAGAGGTCTGCCGATGTCGGTCAGATGACCAATGTCGGTACAGAGAAGTTGCCGACGTCGGTTACAGGACCGATGTCGGTTACTGTGTTTTTCAGAAACTCAAAAAAAAAAGTTTTTGGAAATGAAGAAGACGTTCTTACCAGCTCAAAAAAGACAGATAAAAATAGAAAATATGATGATGACAGACAGAGCCTAGTGTTAAATCCCTAGAAATAATTTTATTAAGATCGTGTGGCTTATGCCTTAATATGATGTTTGAGGAAGTTAGCTGTAAGAAGGGTCCTAGAATAGGTAATCAAAAGATGGTTTTAGTTATGTTAAGGCGCTCAAAAATTTGTATTAGCTTCCGTACAGGCCTGGTGCTAAGGAGCAAGCTCCCCTCACTTCACGATTCCAGTGGTTAGCTGGTTTTGCTTAGCCAAAATATACTTTCACTATAGTTTAGACTCTGCCAGAGAACAGAGTTGGCTTTCCCCTTGGTGGTGAAATCCAAGTAGGATTGCCGGGTTGGGTAAGGTATCTGCTGGGTGATGAAATCCCAGTCGGGCCTTGTCTCAAGTGAGTTTTATGTTTTATTGAGTGCACGTGGTCTGGTAGTGTAACATCAAGTGATCTACGGTTTATTCAATATGCGTTTTACTAATTACTAAGTGTGGACTAGAAAGATGCAAAACAGCAAGAAATGAAATGCAGTAAGTTTTAAAGCCCCAAAATTGAAATATTAAATTGGAATGAAGACAAGTTGGAGAAAGGGTTGAATAAAATGATTTTCTTACTAGTCTAGAAATGCAAGAAAAAGGAAGAAAAAGTGCTTTTTATTTCCTGCTTATGATTTTTTTTAGAAAAGAAGAAAGAAGTGAAGGTTAAGAAGCCTAATGCAACTAAATGAACAAAGAAGAAAGGGAACCCAAGGAAGGCCCTAAAGGTGTCCCACCGGGCGTGCCAGAATGTTTCTATTCAAATTTTGTTTTAAGATTTCAAAGGAGAGAATTAAGAAACTTAAGAAAGAAGGGTCAAGGCTTGATGTGTACCTAGATAAAGTCTGCGCACCGTAATCCAGACGCTGTGAGTACTCCTCTTTGGCTGTGGAGGAATGACACCTACAAAGAAAAGAAGCTTGGACAAAAGAAGGCGTTAAATAGACAAGTGGTGGGTTGTCAAGCGAAAGCTTGATCACAAAAGTATGAAAACTTCCTTAAGGGATATAAACCCACTAATCAACAGAAAGAAATGTCTGATAAATAACTAAATAATGAAGAACTAAAATGATAAAAGATGGAAATGTAAAGGAGAAACAAAGACTTACTTGAAAGAAGCCGTCGGATTAATCATAGTCGCCGGCGTTGGTAAGCCTACCGGCATCGGTTGGTCAAGGTGCCGACGTCGGTTAATATGCCGATGTCGGTTTGGGTAGTGACCGGCGTCGGTCAGGGCAAATAGCTTGGATGAGGTCCAGGCAGGTCTGTGGTCTGTGGACAGAGTCCGGTCAGGGTTTTGGTCTATGGACAAGGCCAAGGAAGGGTCTAGGTTTGTTACCAGTCTTGAGACAAAGTTTTTGGGCTTGGTTGAATGGTCTGGGTCTGAGTCTGAGAGTCTGGTTAAATGGGCAGAATGTATGGTCTAATAGAGGATGGAGGAAACAGGGAAGATGGGTAAGTCGAGATTCGGGTCTGGCTTGGTTAACAGTCTGGTCTAGGGAGATATTGTTTGAAAGCAAATAACTAAAAAGAGAATAAAAACACAGACAGTATACTTACCTATGCCTTGTAGAAGGTGTGCTACTGATGATTCCCGTACCTGCTGTTGATGTAGCCTATATGAAGAACCTGTTGGTGATAGAGAACCTGAAGCTGTTGCTGCACCTGAGGAAGAGATTTCGCAGATTGATGGATGGTTGAAGACTCCAGATTGAAGGATTCGTCAGTTGCTTCTGCAAATTAGTTGATTTCTGATTCGGATCAGGAAAGAGTCTGAAAAATTGGTTAAGTATAATCGACGTCAGCGATTCCGCCGGCGTCGACCGACAAGTGACCGACGTCAGCGGGGTTAGAACGGGCAAAACAAGCCACCAAGCCCGTTTTTCATCTGCCAAGTGCACTATCCATTGGAGAATGTCGAGGGTTGTGCTAAATACGCACGAGAGTTTGTTAGGCGGTTAGAGAGAGTAGGAATTGGTCTTGGGTGAGTCATAGGATGGGAATTAGTCTAAGGCGAGGTGTCCCAGGCGAGGTGTCATGGGTGAGGTGTCAAAGGAGGGGGGTTAATTCAAAATAAGTTAATTATTTTAAATTGGTAATTGTTAGGAATGGGTTAGGAATGGACTAAGGGGGAAAGTGACCAAGGGTTAGACACTTTTTAGGTGTCTACAATGTTAATAATTCTATAAAATAAATTAGGTGTGATCATTACTTAACCTCTTTTACTTAATTTGCATAGCCTAATTTCTTTTCTTGTATTTGTCATTTTTACTTTAGCCCAACCAGTTATATACATATAACTTTTTTTACTTTCATAGATGTATGCTTCAGTCTATTTAATTACAATTAGTTTATTCATATTTTGTGCGTAAATTAAAAATATTAAAAACACATGCCTTTAACTTCAGTGTTTCTAGATCTACTGGGGTTGTTAGGGTTAAATTTCATCCCATTTTGGTTCAAATCTTGAATTAGGTCTTCAACTTCTTTTCTTCCATCTAATTTTGCTTTTTCATTGTTAGGTCATGGTTATGCAAAAGGAAACTTTAGAGACTTATAATTTATAGATTGTTTTTACTCTTCTTTCTATTGGATCCTTGTCTAACATTAGATCTATGACAATGCATGCTTGGAGGTTGGTTATGAGAATCATGGGAATGGGTTTGTTTGAAAAACCCAGTATGAGGGCTTCTATGTTTTTGACTCCCATGTATATTTATTCTTCTTATATTCTTTGTTCCTATAATTCTCTTCTATATCTATTTTTTTTGTAGGTGGTCAAGTTATTGGGGGTAAAAACTTCTTTATTTTTCTTAATCCTAAATTTTCTTCATTTATTCTTAAGACAACCTCTCAAAATTGTCTTTGGAATATTTTTATCAATTTTGGAGCCTAGTAAGATCATATTTGAATGTGTTCAATCAAGACCTTATACGTTCATGGGGTCTAAAGAGTTGAAAAAATATAGAGGTGAAACAAAAGACATAATCTCAGCTTTCGATCATGTGGCTCATTCTAAAGGAAACATTATGGGGGATAAACCTATTTTGTTTATTGGAGACATTGGTGTTGGGTGGTATATTAAATGCATGAAATCAACATAATTTTTCCTTGTTTCTCATCCTCTAATCCTAATGCCTAATATATATGTGAATCCAATGGTATAACTAGGGGCTAAGGCTATTATAAAAGAATATTAAAATGAGTTGGAAATAATTTTTAGATTTAATAAGTTATGGGATTCCCTTCTAGATCTCAAGGATTTCAAAGAATTAAAACCCCAATTTTTCAATAACATTTCATTTATCCTTGGGCCCATGGGTATTTTATTATGGTTTTTGGTTTTGAGGAGGAAAAATAAACCCCTATATAATATGGTTTGTGGATTGAAAAATTTACATGAAACCTTCATTTTAAGAGTTCAATCCTTCAATGTATCCCTTCTCACTATCCCTAGATGGGTTATGATGCCTAAACTCCCTTTGTATTTCTAAGAAACTTCCACTATGGTTGCCACTGGTAATACACTAGGAAAACTCATTTTCATTCCCTTGGAGATTACTCATCATTCCCAACTAGATTTTACTTGGAATTGTGTTGAATTAGATCAGAGGTTTGCCTAAAGAGATTGATATTAAGGATGGGATCGCATTTGGAAATAATAATTAGAATATGAGCTAGTGGATTTTGGGTGCAAAACATAATTTACACAAGGCTATCTAGCAACCTCTTATCCAAAAGAAAGGTTTTATTCATGGATTCAGGGGGTAAGAAGATAAGGCATGTTGGAATGGAGTTGAATATGAATATCAACAAGTGAATCTTGATTTTTTTCATGTTGACAAGCCATTGAAGTCTTCTTATGATAAAAACAAAGTCTTGGATTCTTTTAGGAAACCTAATTTGGTGATTCCACCTAAATCTTTTATTATTCCCTCCATGAAATCTTCTCCTCTATAATTCCTTTTTAATCTATTCAAGTCAAGTTTGGATCTACCTCTATGGAAAGATGTGTTAGTGGTGATTCCATTCTATAAATCTTCTCCTTTATAATTCATTTTTAATTTGTTCCTATTAGGTTTGGATCTACCTCTATAGAAGGATGTTTTAATGGTTAAAAAGAAAAAACTCATCTTTAAAAAAGATGTCTTATAGGCATATGATCATTAGATCTCATCAAAAAAATATGGTTGTTTAAGTTGTGGTGGAATTTATATGCAAAGGGAGATGCAACTAATCTATAAATCAATCCTAGCTCAGAGAATATAAATCCTACTTGTCAGGTACCTAGAACAAATAAACATGCTATGATACCACTTGTCAGGATCTTGCTCCAACAATAGAGCACATATGATTACTTCTTGTATTAGCAACTAAACACGGAATTTAACCAGAATCAACAAGTAACTAGAAATATGAAACAACATAGGAATATGAGAGACAATACATAATTGTATTAATAATCACTCAGAAGAATGTACAATAAAGAAGATGCCACTTATTCTTCCACCTCAAAGGCTCGCCACACCTCAAGACCTTCTTCCCTCTCTCTCTCTCTCTCGGTCCCAACAATCAACTCCAATATAGAATTGATGTTCACCTCTCCAACCAGTCAGTAACACGCTGCCAATACACCAAGTACACAACCGTACTCCAAGTAGATCTCCTGCTCTCTACTACTACCTGCAAATCACTAGACCTTACTCACCATTGTAGATCTCCAAAAGAAGCCATGCTATCCTGCTAACTAAGATCATACAAATATGAAGAACCCTGCTGATTCTCCAATCCAATACCCACCTTGGTACTGTGGCACTAGGAGGAACACACCATTGCTCTCCTCTCTTAGAAGGAGCTTATTGCTTTCTTACTCTCTAGCACAAGTTTACAATACAGGCCATGAGTCCATATATAGATCTCATGCTTACAATAATTAGACTATCTTAATTACAATAATTAGACACGCAACTCAAGACTGTGACTAGCCTCTAACATGCAAACTAATAGTCCAAAAATAGACTCCCCAGAATTGACATGCAAACTGCATGTTCACGTACAGGTTGCTGACGCCGGCTCTTCCATGACCGATGTCGGCTGACTGGTAACCAACGTCGGTTGGTTCTTCGCTGCTATTTGACTGACATCGGCTGATCAGACCGATGTTGGTTGCCCTGCAACTGATTCTACAACTCTTCACAACCTCCATAAACTCTGTGACTTCTTCTATTTACATCCTGGTGAAGCTTTTAGCTCCACAACCTAATAATCTCCCACTTGGAGATAAATAGCTGCACCTGTGCATGTCCTTGTACACCATCTAAATTATTCCCTGGCTTGTATTCCTCTTCAAGATCAACCCTGAAGACCAACCACCACACAACCTGTGATGCTACCTCCTGTCATTTGAGTAACCTACCATATCCGAACCTACATATCCATGTAGTGAAGACCTTGACCCTGCATAACAAGAATCCCTACTGCTGATCCCTCTCAGATACCTGAGAATCCACTAAACTGCCCTCCAGTACTCCTTCCCTGAATTGGCTCCATACTTTATGACAACTCCCATTGCTTGGGAAAACTCAGGTCTACACTAGACCTCATGTGATTTTGAACCCTGTTCTAAGTTAAGTTTGAACTGTCCAGCCCTTGGTGTGCTTTCCGATTCTGCATCCTGCATCATGAACCCCACCAACACCGTCTTCACATCAGCTCCCACTGGAGATCAAATCTCCATGACTCTTATGCCAAAGAATTTCACTGCTCCAAATTCTTCCTGACATACCTCTGAACTAACCTTACCTTTAGCTCAGTAAAACCCTGTATGTACAAACCTGCTAGCAAATCACCCACATACAATAACAGAATAATGTTGCAATCATTATCCACCTAGTAAAAGAAAAACACAATAGTTACACTGACATTGACTAAAGCCATGCTTAGTCATCCCCTTGTCAAACCTGTACCACTATCCTACAGCTACCTCAAGACCATATGCCTTGGCCTTCCGTCTCACGTGTCCATCCACTCTCTTCTTTAACTTGGGAATCCATTCCGTCTCTCAATGCTTACTTCCAGCTGATAACTCTACCAACAAACACATGTTTGGTTCTTCTCCAAGGACTCACACTCCTCATCCATGCCAAGCTCCCACTGTATCTGGATTCTACCTGCATTGCCTCTTCACGTCTTCCTGGTTCTTGACCATCAATAAGCAATATAAAGAAGGTGAACAATGAATATGAGGTTCACTTACCATTTTTGACCTTGATATGAGCGTTTGAGACCTATTGACAGTTTGTTATCTGCCCAATATCCGTTCCAGTGACCGATCTCAGTCATCTCACAGTCTATTCCCGACCGATGTTAGTTCCCTGCACTGACCTTGACTGCCGACATCATTTCCCTGGCCGACGCCAGTGTCCCTCTTGCCGACATCAGTTCCTTCATGACCGATGTCGGTCTTTATTCTACTGACATCGGTTATTGTCTAACTGAGGCCGGTACCTGTGTTCGCCTGTGAGTGATAACTTTTTACCCGCGAGCTCTCTATGGATCAAAATCATGTTAAAATCAACACAGCCCTGCTCAGAATAATTTAGTTCCCTCACCTGATCTCTGTCCGTCATCTCCTCCATGAACACTAAGGCTTTCCAGTTCTTTAGCTTGTAAAAAACATCTATCTTCCGCTTAAGAACCTGCATTCTCCTCCTACATATGTGACCAAGCCTACAAAGCCACATCTCTGTAACAGAAGGTGAATCAGTAATATAAGTAGATAGATAAAGGATACCTACTTTCTTACCACCATCTAATTCAAGTGCATCCACTGTGAGAGTTACAGTGCATCTCTCATCACCCAAATTTCCTGAAGAAATTAGACTCATCTCCAAGACTGGTACCTGCATGACTTCCTTCAACCACTGTGTGTCATCCGTCTATAATTTCAGCTTCACTTCCCCTTCATCAATAATCTGACAAGGCTCTCCAACCCCTAAATAAATCTCTCCAAAGACGTACCCATGAAAAGATGCTCTATTTTGGGCTGCATGGAAAGAGGCAAAATAATTTGTAAACAAAGATTCTACTTTATCCAGAGCAACCTGTGCAACAACCCCTGCAACATCTGCTTCTACACGCTGATCTTCTACCGACCAACAATCTCCTTTTACCTATACTTTCTTTCCATCAATCAGACCATTTGTGCTATTCAGTTTCTCCATTCGTAGCTTACTATCTTCTGCCATTGCTATACTCCCACTCAATCTAAAACCCCTGTGAGTGACCTGTAATCAAAAACACTACCAGATCTGAAACCACCTGTTAGTCAACCCAACCAAAAGCTCTGATACCAGTTGATGGTAGCAACTCTTAAACCTACAACCAAGGCTTTGATACCAATTGTCAGGTACCTAGAACAAATAAACATGCTATGATACCACTTGTCAGGATCTTGCTCCAACAATAGAGCACATATGATTACTTCTTGTATTAGCAACTAAACACGAAATTTAACTAGAATCAATAAGTAACTAGAAATATGAAACAACACAGGAATATGAGAGACAATACACAATTGTATTAATAATCACTCAGAAGAATGTACAATAAAGAAGATGCCACTTCTCCTTCCACCTCAAAGGCTCGCCACACCTCAAGACCTTCTTCCCTCTCTCTCTCTATCCAAACAATCAACTCCAATACAAAATTGATGTTCACCTCTCCAACCAGTCAGTAACATGCTGCCAGTACACCAAGTACACAATTGTACTCCAAGTAGATCTCCTGCTCTCTGTTGCTACCTGCAAATCACTAGACCTTACTCACCATTGTAGATCTCTAAAAGAAGCCATGCTATCCTGCTGACTAAGATCATACAAATATGAAGAACCCTGCTGATTCTCCAATCCAGTACCCACCTTGGTACTGTGGCACTAGGAGGAACACACCATTGCTCTCCTCTCTCAGAAGGAGCTTATTGCTCTCTTACTCTCTAGCACAAGTTTACAATACAGCCCATGAGTCCATATATAGATCTCATGCTTACAAATATTAGACTATCTTAATTACAATAATTAGACATGCAACTCAAGAATGTGACTAGCCTCTAACATGCAAACTAATAGTCCAAAAATAGACTCTCCAGAATCGACATGCAAACTGCATTTTCACGTACAGGCTGCCGACGCCAGCTCCTCCATGACCGATGTTGACCGACTGGCAACTGACACTGGTTGGTTCTTCGCTACTATCTGACTGACGTCAGCTAATCAGATCGATGTCGGTTGCCCTGCAACTGATTCTGCAACTCTCTGCAACCTCCACAAACTCTGTGACTTCTTCTGTTTGCATCCTGGTGAAGCTTTTAGCTCCACAACCTAACACTACTTACACTTCTAATTGTTGATACATTAGATATTCAGGGTCATGACCAAGATGGATCTGCTAGACCTAGCCAAGGGATCTCTTACCATAATAATATGACTAGGGAGGGTTTCAAATCCTCCAGTCAAGTAAACCTATGCACTAATTATTTCTAGATCCTATGTTTTCATATTCACTAAGTAAGTAAATGACAAAAACAAAGTAAAGTCTAATTTAGTCCTCACCAAATCTTGTGGCACAAAGTGGGGGTAATAAACATAAAAATTCAACATGTGTAGAATACGTTACTCATGTCAATGTATATAGAATCCTAATGCATGGGAGAGAAGTAAAAATGCATATCTATCTAATCTCACAAAGGAGGAATAAATTTAGGAATACTTACCTTTGAAAATGAACTTGCAAAGCCTCAATCTCCCCTTTGGCAAAGGTGCTTTGCAAGAGGTTGTTGTGGTATGTAAAGATGACAAAGATAAATTAAATCTAGGATACACAACCTATCAATGCATCCAAAAGACTTCTCCACAACACAAGATTCATATCTCCAAGGAAAGTATGAAACCTTAAGCTATGTTCCTCAAATAGAATGGTGGATAAACAAATGCATAAAATATAGCTCTTCTTCTCTTCTCTTCCTAAGAAATGATGAAATGAATGTGTTTATATAACTAAATCTAACCATATCCCTTTTTGAAATTTTAAGAGATAGGGTCTACCCAATCGACTCTATATCATTATTGACAAAAATAAACTAGGTCTTGGTCTAGGTCAACCAAGGTCTGACCTAGACCCTAAATGAGTTTTGTTAGTTAGAGTATAGGGTCAATGGGGCTGACATTGTATTGTAAACTGTCAAAAATGATTTTAGGCTAGGGAAGGGCTAATGAAGGCATAAAATGACTAGAGGAGGGTGAAAAAAAAGAGGCAAAGCTTAGGGAAATATTTTTAGTATATGGTTGTGTAGATAACAAGTGGTACTAAAGGGACAAAAATCCTACAAAGCACCAATGGTCCTCCCACCCCTTTCCTAGTGCACCCCTTAAGGCGTACACTCAAAGAGATTGAGACTTGATAGGTTCCTGCAAGAGAGAAAGCATTAGTAATTGATAAATTTTGAAACTATTATGTGTATACATATGCTCCACTTGAATCTCATCATGTTTCATTTAGGTGTTCAAGAAAAGAACATAAAAACACACAATATTGAAGTTGAATAAATTGCAGTAAGGAGAAAATAAGATAAATGAAGGACAAAATTGAAAAATACATACCTTTACTTACCTCGATGTTATAGATAAATAAGGAGATGCAAGTAATATTGAAGTGTCTAATATAGGGAACATTAGGTGAACTCATAAAAGTTAGCATAAAAAGAGTAAAAAATCAAAAAAATAGAAAAATATAAATATATTAGGTGAAAAGATTCTCTATGATGTCAAGATTTTAGAACATTTTATAGTTTGGAAAAATAACTAGTAGAAATAAAGATATGATCAAAAGATGGAATCTGGCAGTAAATAGTTGAAAGGTAAATAATTTTGAATAGTAAATATAAATAGGGTGAAAAATAATTCATTTTTTATTTTTACTGTTATGAGAAAATAGAGCTTTGAGAAACCTAGTTGGAGACCATAGAACCATCATGGTGAGGAGATGATAACTGAGATGAGAGGAAACATAACGTCCACAATGAGTGCAACATAGGTAAGCAAATGGAAATTTCAAATTTTTGAATATTTTTATTTGAAATTAAGCTAAAAATAGAAAATTGAATGGTAGAAAAAATCTAGGCCCCAGAATGAACCCTAAAATTTTTTTAGGTAAACTAGGGGTAAAATGAGGTATTGGGTAGGAAGAAGTCAGACCAATAAATGCCTAAGGCATTTATGGTAAATGGTCAAAAATTTATCACTAGGAAAGAACATAGTCAACTGGGTTGACTTAATCCATAAAGTGAGCTAGAATAAAAAGGGATGACTACATAGTAGTGGGCTGATTCAGTATGCCAATAGGGGTCTAACTACATAGAAGCAGGCTAACTTAGTTGGTAGGGAAGATAAGGCTGACTATGTATGATAGGGCCAACTTAGTTTACTAAAAAAAGTTGATGTAGTATCACTAAAGTAGGCTGACAATGTATAACAAGGTTGATATAATATCATAAGGCAAGAAGATGGTTGATCTAGTATTGATGTGGCTAATCTAGTAGGAATTTAAAAGGGCCAATTTAGTATCATAAATAAATACATGGTTGATTTAGTGTTAAATGGGTTGATGTAATAGAAAATTGAGAAACTAAATCAAATAACTTATGTAAACAGTTAATTTGTGAAATTATAAGAATGTGTTTTGATTATTTATGACATGGATATCTAATACATGCTTTATTATTTGATATTTTATAAAGATGACAAAGGTATTGGTGCTTGATAGATGCATTATGGATTTCAAACCTACTAGATTGATTTATTGATGTGGATAGAGCGTGACTAGTCACATTGGGCTTTGGAGGCATCATGGAGCTGAGGTGCATCCCACTTAGTGTTTATCTCATTATCATGTTCCTTATATCATGGAAATGATTTGCCAACACTTTTTGATGGGTAGTGGATGGATATATCATAGAGGAGAGTATCACACTAAAAGATGTCCATGTATTGTTGGGACTACTGATAAGAGGGACACCAGTGATCACTAAGACACTAGATGATCTGGAGGAGAGGTGAGCACTAGCCCTATGGGCAACATGCTTAGATAGGATATACCTTGGATTGAGGGTTAGTTTATTTGATGTATATATCACTAAGATTCCAAACATCCAAAAAGTTGTGATTGGACTTATTATAACATGAGTGTTGTGTCATAAGTCAGATGATAAGGTATTTCTATATGTGATAGCCTTATGTTAGTCCATATTGGATTAGGGAGCACTATAGGACTTTGGGGCTATGATATGGGTCTAGATCATACATGATATGTATGGGATGTTATCCAAAGGGTAAAAGACCATGGGGTATATTATTTTACTATGTGCTTGGATATATGAGAGGTTCCCTATGTGTCACCCAGCTGGATTACCCTATGTGGTCAATGATAGGTTACCTCAAGTGATGAGATGGAGGTAGGATCATGTAGCTCAAGTTATGACTTATATGCTAGTATTGTAGACTATCACACAAGGGGAGATGGTGTGTTAGTCCTACATGGACACTGCTACTATATGGCCTAATTGGTCTATCATTATGATAAGGCTATCATAGGTGTGGATCATGGGCCAATACACCTCATGGGTAGAGTTGCATCTAGTGGCATACTTTATAGGGTAGTTAGACTCCCAAACCTAAAATCACCTCTAATAGTGTTTGTTTATTAGGCATGACATGCTAGAGAGTTGAGGGGGAGAGGAGGAGAAGTACTAGTGGAGATACCTATGATTAGGCCATGGGTTGCTAGAGTATGGATTGGTTGAGCACAGTAATAGGAGATAACAGGAGGAGATGATATGGATGTGGATGCAAATACATAATAGGTGCCATAATAGACACCACCATATCGGTAATATTAGTGACCACCCCATCCACACCATAGATAGAGGCACCACCATCAAAAGCAGGCACAAGAAAGGGCTATATGTAGGATTACCCAATAGTCATTCCAAGACATAGTTGATCTATAGAGACACCTCTTATAAGAGGGTCATGGAATGTGTCAGTGGTATTTCTTGGCTTTTCATTGGTACTAAGACAATCCATGGATGAATCACTCAGGGGATGAGTGGATAGAAAAACTATGCTCGGTGGGTGAATAGATGGGGAAACATTGATTGGTGACACCAACACTAGTTAAAAATGTGGTAATTATGATTTAAGCTTTGATATAAGACACTATTTTCTTATGATTATAATAGATAGATAGATTTTGAGATATATAAATGATCTAATATCTATCTATTTTTGATTTTATAGATTCTACAATTGAGGAAATCAAGTGGGGATCACTAGTTATGACTCACACCATGACATTTTAGATGGGGTGTTGGCTCCATACGACTCTACCACACCAAATGATCCTGTGGTACCATTTGGCCTAACCCAGGCAAGATAGCGTATACTAGTGGGGGAGGCTACAAGGTATTTTCAAGCATGCAAGGATAAATTACATCCACTGATAGAGGTGGGAGAGGGAGAGATATAGGCTTGACAGGCCTTGACTCAAGAAAGAGTAGTGCACATGGCTACCATGATCTAGTTTGGATAGGTGCAGGCTTAGGTGGCTAATCTACAAGGATAGACAACAAGTTTGAGATCCCAAACTGCCTCATTATAGTGTACCACTCAGAGGAGATAGTCCCAAGTATCTATGGGTAGCGTGGCTAGACCACGGGATATGCATGATACAACCCAACCTTAGAGTAGAGCTATTTTGTATTTTTTACCTTGTATTGTCTAATAAATGTGTGTGTGTGTGTGTGTGTGTGTGTGTGTGTGTGTGTGTGTGTGTGTGTGTGTGTGTGTGTGTGTGTGTTGATTTTGATAGTTGAATTTGATCTCATGAGTTGCATTTGGTTGTGGATGTTGATGCATGGATATATTTATTTCTAGCACATGTATTTTATCTTTTGTTGTATATGCTACGGGAAATATATGTGGAGTGTTTTTATAAGTCATCAAAAACAAACTACACACTAAATCACAATGAGAAATTTGTAATAACAAAATATGACTAAGTATAATAAAAAAAAAGTAAAAAGGGCAACAAAATGTTTTTAAACTATGAAAAAGATTTGCACCAATTTAAAATAAGTAAAATCACACTATATCACATTGATAAGTATGAAAATAATGAAATAAAATGGAATGCACATGAAAATGAAATGGTGTAAAAGCAAAACAATTAAGTCAATCAATCATACTAAATCATGTTGGGAAGTATAAAAGAGAAATAAAAATGGAAAAATGAACTCAAATTTATCACACTAATTCAAGCTAAGAAGTATGAAAAATTTAAGAAAAATGGTTGTATTCTTACATGCAATCATAAAATAAGAAGATAAAAGTGAAATATCAATGAAGTAAGCATAAAACATACTATATCAAGATGGGGAACATGTCAATGATGTGTAACTCATAATCAATTACTACTTATCTCAAATTTGACACATATAATTTCATTATGACTTTGGTATTGGAAAATTTTATGAGGAAGGTTTTGTCCTATCTGTGGTCTTACACTACAACTCACAAAGGGAATACCAATGAGGGGGAAAAAACTAGAATTTTTTTTCAAAAGGAAATTTTGGTAATGTGACAATTTGTGAGGAAGTCTTGGTCCTCTCCATGGTCTTAAACTATAACTCACAAATGGAATCCCTAGGGGGAGTGGTTAGTGAACAAAGAAATATGTCTCAAGGGGAAATATTAGGATTATTATAAATGAAAAAGGGAATGTAAAAATCATAATGTAGGCTTATATGATAAGACCTTAAGAAACATGAGGCACACTAAAGACATAGAAAATAGTGACCATTAATATACAAAGCATACCTGTTCATAATAAATACAAAGTTATATATGTAAATAAGTGAGATACTAAGATCAACACATGTTGGTTTCTTGAAAAATAAAATTAAAATGGGCCTACCTTCCCACAACTTGTTCTTCATTTCTCAGGACCTATTACAGAGTCGTTAGTCTACTATGAAGATTGGGTACTTATTTGAGAAAGTAGGCAACACTAAAAGATTTTTTTTTAATTTTCCTTTCCCAATCTACTAGCTTATCATACCTTAATAGAACTCGACTCTATCATGAGGCCAACTGTGGAGTTTTATCTTCAATTAGAAAAAGGAGATGTGCTTTGAATCTTGTCTTTTAGTGTGATTTAACTTTTGAAATATTGAATGTTACCTTTTGTATCATTGCCTTTTGTTTAAATGATTTGGATTGTAGATTTTAAGGGCTTGTAAGATTCCTCCTCGATATAGACTTGGAATAGCCAACATGAGGGACAAAGTGATATACATGAATGAGCCTTAGACTTTGGCTAAAGGAAGCTAAGTATCTAAAGACATGACTGACTAAAACACTTAAGATTACCTATGAACCTACATGTTATATCAATTTTCAACCATGTGTATGCTTAGTTTGCAAAAGGAAATAAGGGGTATAAAGGGAGATCCAAAGTGGACTGGTAATATGTAAAATGAAAATGAGATGAATTTGTTTTCTAACTGATCACATGGTAAATAATGAGACTAAGGGGAGTAAGGTTTATAAGGATGAGATAAGGTAGCAAACAAACGTGTCAAAAATACAAAGACATCCATGGAAAGAAATGAACTTATAAAGAGAAGCATTAAATCATGAAAAGAATCCATAAGAGATCATACATAAAGAGAATGAAACCATAGACAACACATAATGCAAAGTATAAGGATCCATGTAAGATAGATAAATGAAGAAATTTTTTGACACAAAGTCAAATGATATATAAAGTAGATAAATATAAAAGTGGAGCACACATCCAACCCAAAAATGAAGAATAAAGTGAAGGAACATCATGTTGTGTTCATAAATACTGGTATATTTATCCACAAACATTATCCACAACATCTAATAGATCTATGTGAATTTGGACCCTAACTACAGTGAGGGTCTCATCGATCTTCAATGAAAGATGGGAAAATACATCTCATTGAATCTTCTCGATAGAAAATGTAGGCATGAATGAAATATTGTGCTTTTGAGGGCCATCATGCATATGATACTTAGGAAAAGGAATAGAAGAGGAATCTGTGGGATAGGAAGGAGCCACTGGTGGAGAAGGGAGAAGGAACCACAGGTGGAAAAGAGTCTTTGGGTGGAGGGACCATAGTTGGAGGAACCATGGGATAAGAAGGGACCGTAGGTGGAGGGACCATAAGTGGAGAAGGGGAACTTTCTTGCATGGGAGACCTGTGGGAAGAGGAATAATAGGTGCAAGAATGGTCATAAGGTGATCTTGAACATGTTAGAGGATGCAGTAATGATTAGTGTGATGGGTACCAAATTATTACCACATACAAGATACCCCTCCATATTTGGGAATATACTCAAGTAATAACTTAAAGGAGGTATAGCCTTATCTATAGGCTGAGGAAGAGTATGATGTAATGTGTCAATATATTTTCAAAGCTTTTGACAATGGGTGGAGGAATGATTATATGTGTCATGGAAGAAATAAATATACTTGTTAGTAGACTTTATCATTGAATAACAAAGAGAGTAGGAGAAAATTTTGGGGAAGGTTGGTATAGTTGGTAGTCTTGATTACAATTACCATAAATTCTATGAATGTCACATTATGACTGCTCAACCTATTGGGCAGGTAGAGAAGTAAGTTACGGTAAATGAAACAAGCCATCACCAAGGGGAGGTACAGTTGGTGGAGAGATTGGGTGAGGCTTAGTTGAAAGAGAAACAAAATTAGATGCAGGAAGAGACTCAACTAAAGGTAAAGTAGGAATAAGATCTGGACTAGGCTCAGCTGAGGGAAAAGCAAGATGCATAGAGGGCTTAAGGACAATAGTAAGTATCTCAAGGGGAAATAGGATATAGGGATCCTAATATCTATAAAAGTGATAGGGACCAGTCATAACATGATCCATAAGCATGGTCTTAAGAGGTTCTTTAGAGATTGGAGGTGTACCATGCGAACATGCCATCTCTACCTTATAAACAAGAGGAATAATGATAAAATTAGGAACTATATAAGAAGAAATGTGATAAGATAAATGGAAAGAATGAAACAAAGAAGAGCGATAACAAAGGATATTAGCATCTCTATCTTAAACAAGACCTCATAAGAATGGATCATTTAAAGTATAACCATCATCATAGTCAGGTGTATGAATATCAATAGCACAAGTAGGTATGACTTTCTTATCAAGGGTTATGTGTTGAATAGAATATCGAGTCATAATTAAAACCATAGGTATATCATCACTAGGTGGTTGACAGGAACATGGCTTCAAAGATGGTAGAAATTGGGAAATGAGATGAGGAAAGAAATTTGAAATTTTTATCTTAAGGTTGATCTCATCGGTCTCAGTGTCATCAAATTATAATAGGTTAGGTGGTATGTTCTCGATGAGTTCAGGGTGACCATGATAACCTCGTGTAGAGTTGATAAGGAAATTAAAATGTTGATATTCCCAAAATGGAACACTTGGCAAGGTTTCAAGGGTTGAGATTTTGAATACACCAAGGTCGTAGAATTGTTCAAAATTCCAAGGGTTAGTGTCACCTTGAATCTTGTCAATAGCACCATTATGGGGAAACTTGACACATTGACAGGTAGAAGAGGTGACAACCCTCATGCGATGAGTCCATGGCCTGCCAAGCAAGAGATTGTTGGAGAGGGAGAAATTGAATATCATAACCTTCACTCAAATAGTGATAGGTAGGATGGTAATAGGGAGCCACACACAACCTAAAGGAGGCATTTTCCTATGATCATAACCTTGACACATGCTATATGTGGACTTAAGATTACACTTAGAGTATCTAAGGGTTTTAATGAAGTCGAGAGAGGCAACACAAGTACCTAAACTCTTATCAATCAGATCATGCTTAACTTGGATATCATTGATTTGAATGCTTATAAAGAGGGGAGGATCATCCACATGAAGTAGAATCTTATCTAGGATCATAAAAGCAATAGGAAATTTGAGAGAATAAGTGTCCATTGTTTCATCAATGTGTATAGATATCTCTTCACATTATTTCAAGATACTATCTTTAGACCCAAATAAGGTAACTTCACATCCTACTAGGGGAAGATGGGGGATATTCATTTTGAATAAGAGTTGTATAAATCAATTATGATGAAGCAGAGAAGTCTGCATGAGTTTGAGAAAGGGAGTTTGATATGGGAGATTGGTAAGGTCCATGATAGGGTCCCATTCATCATAACCCATGAGTGGACTGCTAAATAGAGGTACATAATTTTAGAGGAGCTCCTAGGAATGAGGATTAGAAGTGCATGTAAACTTGTGTTGATAAGACGTGGTTGGTTTAGTTTAGGGACAAATTGGTTCATTGTCTAGAGAGGATGGGCTAGTTGATTTAGGTTTATCTTGTGATAGATTTCAAGAAGTGGTATCATAAGGTTGAATGATGTTGTCTATGGATAAAGAGGTTGGGGAAATTATAGAAATAGTATGAGAGGTGTTATCCAATGGAGGTGTCAGAATTGGTATTCAAAAGAGATAAGGTTCTCTTGCCCCAAATCTATTAGCTAAGTTGGGGAAGAATCTTCGATAACATAGAAAGTTTGGAATGACTGGTGTGTGTGGGTAGGATGAGAATCAATGAAAACAACTACCCTTGGCATATTAGTCATCTTTACCACATTCTCTTAAGGAGTTTTATCTAGAAGACTTTCAACATTATTGGTGGAAGGAGTAGGCTTGTTATTATTGTCTTTATGGTTTGGAACAAAATATTTGTAAATATCCAGATGAGCATTAGCCTGATTCAAAGCTTGATTTTTATTGTGTTTCATGAGCTTTGAAGGCAATGTCATGGGCTTGTTGACATTTATGAATGAGATAATCATGATCAAAATTTAGACAAAGAAGGAAATCCATAGCTAAATTACGTAATTACCTACAAGTTTCATGAGAGTGACCCCAAATAGCATGAAACCAACAAAAAAAATTTAGATCATACCATGATTTCATGGGGAGAATGGGATCAAGTTCTCATGGAAGAGGCCTTGGTAGAAGCTTGTGGAATTCTACTAAGGAGAATGGTTTATAAACATTAATGTTGTTTATTTGGTAAAATTGAGGATTAGGGGGGTGGTTTAAAGGGGAAGCTTGCTTTGGAGTAGGGTTATGATAAATAGATTGAATATTATGAATAGTATCATAGGAATCAGTGACACCATCATTGGTAGCGTGATGTTTTTTTATTTTTGATGAACATGCGAGTACCCACAGGAGGTTGGGATGGCTCAAATTGATGCATGAGAAAATCCTAGTGCTTAGCTTGGTTGAGGACCTCTTCTAAAGTTCATGGAGAGAGAGTCCTAACCTTATATTTTAACTTAGGATAGAAAGCATTGGTGAATAGATGAAAGAGGTTATCATTTTCCATGTTATGATCACACTTATTAGACAAGGTATTCCATCGTTTGATGAAATCCTATGTGGTTTCCATCTCAAGTTGCTTGCAATTGATAAAATGAGCCAAGGCATTGTTAGGGAGGCCACTATTTTGAAACTTTTACACTATATTATTAACTAGATATTCCAAACTAGTGATAGAATGGGACTTAAGTTGATTATACCAATCTAAATCATCTCTAGAGAGGGTTTTTTCTAAGAACTTGTTAGTGGCAAAAGTGTTTAACTTGACCCAATATTTGTGATTTCTAAACAATTTTAAATGTAAGGTAGGATTAGTTGACCCGTTATAGCTAATGGTAGGGGTGATACCTCATATATTTATGTTGGTAATTTGAGGCGTAAGAGGTTTGTTTTGAATATATTTAATAATTTTGTTAACAAGGGGTGGTTAGGGAATGAGGTTGCCATGGAAATCCCTAAGTTGGGTGGGGAGGAATTTTGATTGTGCACTCCCCATGAACCTGTTGAGGTTGATTTTAGAGGTGTATAATGTGATTTTGCATTTTCATCCTTTGATTGGCATTATAAGATTGAAAATCATTCATTTGGTTAAGAGTTTGTAACAAGAGTTGATGGGTTTGAGTGGTGTTTTGATTAATGTGTAAAACATTCAAAGCATTAATATTACTATTAGTGACTAGGGTACTATTGTAAGTAGTGGCATGTGTGGCACTAGTGGCTTGAGAGGTGTTGGTAGAGAAGGAGGAACTAGTGACATTATTAGCATGGGTAGAAAAAGATGCACTAGTATAAGGATTAGAAGAAAAAGAAGCACTAGTGGCATGAGAGGATCCTTCTACAACAACTTAATGAAAATGTATGAAATAGAAGATTAATTTACTAAAAATGTATAAAAAAATATATTTATATGATTAGCAAAAATATCAAAGGGATTATATTGATCTTAGGCCACTTCGAGGAGGCAACCTCCTTTGAGCAAGCTCAATACAATAAATTCATAGATACCTTCATTCAACTCAAAACTTATATACTAAGTGTAATATAAGAAACTACTACTTCCCATGAATGTGGGATAAAACAAAATACTCACATGATGAATTACAAAGCATATGCGTTCATAGAAACTAATATACTAACAAAGTAAAGAGAAGGGGTCGCACAGGTTCCTAACATGACATGGTTACCATGGGTAGCAAATGATGCACTAGTGGAGTGATTGAGAATGATGGGTCTTAGAAAAGGCCCACTAGATGTTAAACCTGCTAGGTTAGTAGATATACTTGGCATGGAAGTAGAAGAAATCAAGGAAGAAAACATCATAGTATGAGAAGGAGTCAAAATAGAAAGAAGATGTTGAGAAGCAAAGAAGCTATCACCCCCAAATTCATGTGAGAATGTGGGGGAAGGTGAATGGGGTTCTTCTTCTTGACCACTTATCATAAGGTTATAAATAGTGTAAGGATATTTTCCTCGATGTTGAGTAAATTCATTAATAAAGAAAAGCATTTCCAGAGTATACTCTAATTTACGCTGATTTTCTAAGGAGAAAATAAGGTTACGAATTGAAGAGGCATGAGGAATCCTATAATTTATAGTGCAAGTGGTCACATATACATTACTTTCATCTAAAGTGGAAGCCATAAGTTATTTATGTGGAAACTTATTAGGATTTGTAAAGTTCATCATATCTGTTGAGTTTAAATGTGTGTTGTCCTCAAACAAGAACTTCATGATGAAAGAGAAAGGTTAAAAAGGATGATGATGATGTAAAAACAAAGTCATAAAATAGGATACAGAGTCGAATCAATCGACTATGTTTTGTAACCTAGGGAAGAGAATAGACAGGTAAGGATACACAGTCATTCAAGTTGAATGTGTATGGTAGACATGAAGGCTAAACAAGATGATAAAGATACACAGTCATGCAAGTCAAAAGTGTACTATTGAACAAAGAACTGAATAGGGGTATAATAAGACACAGTCATGTAGGTCAATTGTGTACTATTGATAAGAAGATGGAGTAGTCTATAAGAGACTATATCAACCAAAATGATAGTGTTTTGCAATAGGGGATAAATTTTGCAAGATAATTTGAAGCAAGAATGAAAGCAAACACATAAATAATTGGATCAATGTGATTGATCCAATTGAGACACACATCATAAATCTTGCACTAACACTAGCTAATGCAAGTTTTACAATACAACACACAATGATCAAAGAGAAAACAATCAACTAAAAATAAATTGCTAATTAATTGGTCATTCTAAATGTTATTAGATTATAATAGAGTGTAATTTTAGTGTGATGAGAAAGTTGGTTGGAATAAGAAATTAGAAAGCAAGCTATGTTTGGTTTTAGGACATTTGGGTTGAAATAGATATGTATTGGCAATGGTAATGGTTTGGTATTGGGGCCTACCCCCTTACTTAATAATCTTGCAGTAATAAAAGTGTTAGATGCTTTACCAATATATACTATTAACCACGCATCTATACTTGGCCATAAAACCCAGTCGACTTCCCCCTTGGTGATGAACTCTAAGTGGGTAGGCCTTGAAAAAACAAATGTTTAATGTTTTTTAAATGTAAATTGGTTTGGTAGTGTGTGCAAAAGAGTAAAATAGTGTAACTAAAATGGTAATTTGAAAAATCACATATTTAGACTATGTGAGTTAATCTAAGCATGTAAATGACTAAAAAGGAAATGTAAACTAATTACTAATAAATAGATGTTAATTCTTTGATTAAGAATTTTACAGAGTCAGTTCAAGAGACACTGCATGCAAAAAATATAGAACATAGTTGATTGGGTCGTTATTGTTCTGTAGAAGCAAGGTTTTTAAGAATAAATTTAAATATGTCAACAATATCTCTCAGAAAAAACATAGACTACATAACTATATCAATCAGGTCGACCTAGTTAGTTGTAGGGTTACAATTTTGAAGACTGCTAACCTGTGAAAAATAGAAGTAAAAAAATTGAAATGATAGAGAGATGTGAAAAGAACCTTGGTGGGATTTTAGATGGTTTAGATTGTAAATTTTATGCTATAGTGCTTAATTACTGCTTTCAAATTATACCAACTAGGTAGATTGGTTTGACCAAGTTCTACAAAACCTTGTGTGTTGAAAGATAAATAATGAACAGAGTCGACTTGTTTGATAATGTTTGTTGACCTATATGTTGATAAAATAAAATAGAAGACAGAGTCAACCTATTTAATAATGTATGCTAATTTGGAACTAAAGAAGAATACCATGTCAAACTGCTCGATCTAGTAATCTATAATTGATGAAGACATACACAAATAGAACAAAGTCATTTTAAAGTGATTGTGTTAAACTTGCACATAAAAAGTTAGAACTATACCGATAGGTTCGATACAGTACTACAAATATATAAAAATATAAATGAAAACAAAAATGATGGCATGAAATAAAATCTGCAAGGGTAGATTCATGTCGGGTTCACTAAAATGTATGAAAAGAGAAATGCAACTGATCTATAAATCAATCATAGCTCGAAAAATATAAATCCTACTTACACTTCTGATTGTTGATACATTAGATATTCAAGGTAATGACCAAGATGGATCTACTAGACCTTTTCAAGGGATCTCTTACCACAATAATATCACTAGGGAAGGTTCCAAAGCCTCGAGTCAAGTACAACTATGCAATAACTTTAACCAGAAAATAAATGACAAAAGCAAAGTAAATAAATAAATGACAAAAGCAAAGTAAAGTCTAATATAGTGCTCGTTAAAGCTTGTGGCACAAAGTGGGGTTAATAAACATAAAAATTAAACATGCATAAAAAATATATACTCACATCAATGTATACATTCTCCTAATGCATGAGAGATAAGTAAAAATGCATATCTATCTACTCTTACAAAGGAGGAACAAAGTTATGAATACTTATCTTTGAAGACGAACCCTCCAAGCCTCAATCTCTCCCTTGGCCAAGGTGCCTTGTAAGAGGTTTTTTTTGGTATGTAAGGATGACAAGGATAAATCAACTCAAGGATACACAACCTATCAATGCATTCAAAACACTTCTCCACAAGATAAGATATGTATCTTCAAAGAAAGTATGAAACCCTAAACTATGCTCATCAAGTAGAATGGTGGATAAGCATATGCACAATGTATATCTCTTCTTCTTCTCTTATCTTCATAAGAAATGATGAAATGAATGTGTTTATATAGCTGAATCTAACCCTAGTCCTTTCTAAGAGTTTAATTGATAGGGTCAACCCAATCAACTCTGTATCATTATTGATAAAAATAAATTAGGTCCTTAAATGATTTTTGTCAATTAGAGTATAGGGTCAATGGGGCTGACATTGTATCGTAAACTGTCAAAAAAATATTTTAGGCTAGGGAAGGGCTAATGAAGGTAGAAAATGACTAGAGGAGGGTGCAAAAGAAGAGGCAAAGCTTAAATAAATATTTTTATGAGATGGTTGTATAGATAGAAAGTGGTAGTAAAGGGACAAAAATCTTTTAAAATACCAATGGTCTACTCACCCCTTTTCTGGTGCACTTTTTAAGTTGTGCACTCAGAGAGATTGAGACTTAATGAGTTCCTATAAGAGAAAAAACATCAATAATTGATAAAGTTCGAAAATATTATGTACATACGGAATCTTCTTTTACAACTTTTGGTTATGTTTTTTTATTTTATAGTTAAAATGATTGTTATGAAAAAGTGTGATGTTATTAGAGACTGTTGTGATTATATACTAATACTAAGAATGATCTGGTTGTAAAATAATGATTGTAAAAGTCTAATTACAATATAATACATGTTTTATAGATGTGAATAAGTATTAGGAATAAATTATCTTTTATAATCTTTTAAAGAATCATTTAATATATTACTGTGAAAAATTTAATTTTGATTGTTAAAACCATTTTTTTTGAGATTTCTTATTAACTTAAATTTTTAATTGGCTAACTTTTTGTTATAAACATAATTTTATGTTCATAACAATGTTTTACATCAGAACCTCTTATTATAAAGCTCTTTTTATTTGAACATATAAATGAAAGACCTTTAACCCTTTTATTTACATTTAAAATACTCATTCACTCTTAAAAATACAATTTCTTTACTTTAAATTATCTTATAAAGTCAACCATATAAAATAAAATTTTATAAAAAAAAAGTACATTCTTTTTTATACGGAACATGTGAAACACTATAAGCATTGATACTATTACTACAAACAAATCTTATAAATTAAAAAAAATAAAAATAAAAATAAAAAATAAATAAATTACACCATTAAGTATTTACATCTGAATTCTAATGGATCCTTCACAAGAAGAAGTTAGTAGTAGTAATTATTTGTACACCAATCAAATAAGGGGTTAAAGGAGTAACACCTTAAGTAAGTTTCTATATACTTCAATAAATGAAAAACACATGTAGATACATCAGAGTAAATTCTGTTATACACAGTCACAAGCATTGCAACTATAAGAATGCATTGAATTTAATTGGATTTTGGATTCCAATAAAACTCTAAAACTTTGTAGTGGTTCTTAAAATAGACTCACTACAATGTCTGTCACAGTGTATATCAGGTTTGTATCCCATGTTGTAATCGTAGGTTTAATAAAATTTTAAAAAATTTAAACAGGGAAGGAAGAAAGGTTGGTTCCTAAAGCCAATGGTCACTCACCAATTTTTTTTTAAAATAAGATAGTTGTGAATTTTGTTTTTGAATGATTAAGTTTTAAGAATTGAAAAATATCTCTTCTGTAAAATCCAAAATTAAATTTCTGATTGGTATGTTACCACCATCAGAATAGGGGGACTTCAACGAAAATCCATGAGTAATAAGGTATTCTGACGCTTCTGAATTGCAGATAACATCATCATTAACCAATTTGTATCCATCTTTTTTCATCTGTAAATTACAAACATTCTCGCATGTTTAAGTATATATGTAATAGAAAAGTGGAAAAAAATGATAAAAATTCCACAGAAAAAAAACTTTTTGAAAAAAGGTAAGAAACTAATTGCAGCATAGAATGTCATGAATCCTTAAGGAGGCTGTCTCTTGAAATAGTTGCTTCGATACCCTTTGAAAAAATGGCTTCTAACTAAAGCAAAATTAACTTGAATGTTAATGATGTATTATCTATAACAAAAAGTGACTTAGAAAGACTTACCAAATCACAAAATTGAGCAGCATACCTGTCTGCATGATACTACACAATATAAACCCAACATGCATACACAGGTAGTTTTAAAAATAGACCTTCAATAAATAACTTATCAGCTTAAACTAAACTTCAAAACCAAATGCTTTGTAACTCTGAGTCTACACCAAGTTAAACAGATTTTCAAGAACTATATGCTGCACCCAACTGCAAGCAAGACATGTACACAGACCAAGAAATTGAAACTCACCAAGTAGAGTTCAATTAGAACTTAAAACCAAATATTTGTGTAAATTGTTTAACTTACGGCATTGGAAAATGTAGGTATAGAGTCGTAGGGGCAAGAATCCAAACCCTGAAACAGGATAAATTCATTCACCATTTTATCTATGGGTTCTTCACACATTACTACACAAACTCTGTCTCTACTGCCAGCCTCAGGCTCGTCACCATTAACTGAAGAAAACCATGTATAAAGTATATTAATTAAACAGGAAGTTTATAAACTCATACTCACAAATAAAATATATAATTAAACATCCAAGTCCAACCTCGTTCATATATCACCATTACGTGTTTTGGGGATATTCACACTTCCCCCAATGACTGAAGTAGCCAAGCTTTGTTGTTCTTGTGGTGTAGTAGTTGTAATATGCACGTTTTCATCTTGCAAGCTTTGTTGTTCTTGTGCTGTAGTAGTTGTAATATGCACGTTTTCATCTTGCCCTGCTGTAGCTGAATCATTTGCAGGATTTGGAGCCTCTTCCGTGGCAGATACACCCTCTCTGTAATTTTATGTCCAACAGACAATCAACTCATCTGAAAATCCACTCATGAACAAATGAAGTATTCGAAGAACTTTTCTATAACATAAATTATATTTATATCTTGACTATGGATCAAGGAGTTGGAAAGGTTGGAATAATTATTTTGGATTTTTTTAAAAATACAATTATTTTATTTTATGGAATGTGGAAGCATTTCATCTTTTATAATGTAAAAAGTAAATTTTTATTTTGTCCTAAGAAAATTGGAAGCATAATATTAACTAATTTTTAAGTAATTTGATATGAACTCGGTCACCCAATATAACCTTTGAAACCATGTTGCATAGAATCTTTATATGCGCTAAAAACTTCAAAGCTTGGTACACAGTCAAGACCAATCTTGAAATAGTTTCAGCTCTCGAGATATCCTAAAACATTATTGTTATTGTTATAATCATCAAGATTGTTGATCTTGCTGCTTCTTCATTTAGTAATGGTCGGTGGGTATATACCTTCTGATAAATACCAGTACCAGGAATAAGCATTCAAAAAATCTAGTCAGGTTTCTGTAATTGTAATACAATTCAGAGAATTTGTATGGACTCTGGAGCAATACAATCAAAGATGGATATAATATTATTTTTATTTACAGTTTAGTATCCTTCATATTCAGATTGACAAATGCTCTAATTTTATGTTCTATAGGTCAAGATAAAGGTTTGGATCAATTTGATGGAAGAGATATCCCTAATCCTTCGCACTAAACAAAGAACTCACAATCCTTAAAACTAAACTAAAGAAAATCAATTTACCCTGCACTGAGATTACTGATGAGCATTTTAGTTTAGGTTCTTTGTTCTTTTTGCCGGCATGATAATTTAATGCAGGGAAAATTAGGAGTTTTGGCAGCTGTGCTTCCATCCAGCTCCATTCGTTCTTTGTATTCAAGCACATAATTTCTACTAAATATCACCACAAATTCATAGGAAGGGTTTGACCGCTAATAAAACTTTCAATTTTTACTGATATTTGCAAGGGGAAAGGCAGTAAAGTGGCCCCAATCAAAGCATTGAGCAAAAACGAATCTGAAGCAAGAGCTTCCACAGTGGACATTGGCATTATGCAGTATTTAAAACTGCAAATTGTATAATGTGGCTACAAATATTAAGAAAATTATAATAATTCCCTTTTTCTGGGTTTGCTGCACATAACGCACACTTTGCAAAGAAAATCTGGAAGTATCCACGCTCGAAAGCAGGTCGATGTATACTAGACTTGAAATCAGTAAATTGAAAACGAATCCGAATAAGTCTTAGATTGTTAGAAACTGAAGATGAACTGGAGATAATTTCTCCATCCACAACTTAACTTCCAGTTCCACCTCAGTTCTCATGCATGCAAGAATTAACATTCAGTTAGTTAACTGACAGTTAGGAATCAGTTTGTTTAAGCAGTTAAAGGATTAGTTCGCTGCAGTTAAGCAATCAGTTTAATTTGCCAAGAAAATCTATTTATAGATGCCTTGGGCGCAGCATTGTAAGCAAGGAAAAAAGAAGATCAATAAAAATTCTTGTTTTTAGCTTGTTGTAGCAAAGTGTTGAAGTCTGAATTTAAGGAAGAAGAAGCATGGGATGGTAGCACCATCACAATTGGAGCACCAATTCCACAGAATGAAGAAGAATCTGAAGAACAAAATTTGCAAGGTGATCAATCCTCTCCACAAGCAGGAACAAGCACTCCAATAAGAACACCTAGGAGGTTTGAACAAGGTGAATCATCTGGTCATGCATGTCATCCTATTCCAAATTCACAAGTGATGAATTAGATCCAACTCTTGTTACTTTAAGATCAAGAATTAAAGATAAGAAAATGAGAAACTTGAATGAGATTTATAATCAAGAAGAAGAGAATCTAATCAAGAAGAAGAGAAATTAGATTTGGTTTCAAATTTTGCTCTTTTCACTCATGATCCTATGTATTATGAAGGAGCAGTTAATGAGGAACATCGGATAAAAGCAATGGATGAAGAGATGAATGCAATTGAAAGAAATCAAACATAGGATCTAACTAATCTACCTGAAGGTAAGGATTGTATAGGTGTCAAATGGGTTTATAAAACTAAATTTGATGCAGATGGAAATGTTGAAAAGCACAAGGCAAGGTTAGTAGCAAAAAGTTTTGCACAAGAACATGGAGTTGATTATAATGAAACATTTGCTCCAGTTGCTAGACTTGATACTATTAGAATGTTTTTATCAATAGCTGCTCAAAATAATTGGTATGTATATCAAATGGATGTAAAATTAGCTTTCTTGAATGGTTTTCTAGATGAAGTATATGTGAAACAACCTACATGGTTATGAAGTACAAGGACATGAAGAAAAAGTCTACAGATTGAAGAAGGCCCTTTATGGTCTCAAGCAAGCACCAAGAGCATGGTATAGCAAGATTGATTCTTACATGACAAACAATGGATTCAGCAGAAGCAATAGTGAGCCTACTTTGTACACAAAAATCAACAAAGAAGGTCAGATTTTGATTGTGTGTTTGTATGTTGATGATTTGATTTTCACTGAAAATTTGTCTGTAGACACTTTTAAATCAGCAATGAAGAAAGAATTTGAAATGCCAGATTTGGGATTAATGAAGTATTTTTTGGGCATAGAAGTTGTACAATCAGAGAAAGAAATTTTTATTTGTCAAACTAAATATGCAAAGGATGTGTTAAGGAGATTTAAGATGCTGAATTGTAAACCAGCACCTACATAAGTTGCTACATGGACCAAACTTAGCAAAGAAGACAAAGGGTCTAATGTTGATACTATAACATTCAAAATACTAGTTGGCAGTTTGATGTATCTTACAGCTATATGACCAGAGATCATGTATGGGGTCAGTTTAATCTCAAGATTCATGGAGTCACCAAAAGACTCACATTGGCAAGTTGGATAAAGGATATTGAGATATGTGGCAGGACCTACTGAATATGAAATTTTATATTCCACAACTAACGATTTTAGTTTGATTGCTTTTACTGATAGTGATTTTGTAGGTAGCGTTGATGACAGGAATAGTACTTCTGGACATGCCTTTCTTTTAGGAATAGGTGTGGTCACATGGGCATCCAAAAAGCAACCTATAGTGACACTTTCATCAGTTGAAGCAGAGTATGTAGCAGCCACATCAGCAACATGTCAAGCAACTTGGATGAAGAGAATATTGAAAGATTTATTACAAGCACAGAAGGAGTCAACATCAATATTTTGTGATAACAAATCAACAATTGCATTATCAAAAAATCATGTTTTTCACAAGAAGAGCAAGCACATTGATACAAGATTTCACTTTATCAGAGAGTTAGTGAACAATGGAGAAATCCATCTGGAGTTCTGCAGATCTGAAGATCAACTGGCAGATATATTCACAAAGGCATTAGCAAAGGAGACCTTTGATTATTTAAGACAAAATTTAGGCATTGTAAATGCTGAAGTTGTTATTGGTAGAAATTAAAGGGGAGTGTTAGAAACTGAAGATGAACTGGAGATAATTTCTCCATCCACAACTTAACTACCAATTCCACCTCAGTTCTCATGCATGCAGAGTTAACATTTAGTTAGTTAACTGACAGTTAGGAATCAGTTTGTTTAAGCAGTTAGAGGAATTAGTTAGCTGCAGTTAAGCAATCAGTTTAGTTTCAGTTTAATTTTCCAAGAAAATCTATTTATAGATGCCTTGGGTGCAGCATTGTAAGCAAGGAAAAAAGAAGATTAATAAAAATTCTTGTTTTTAGCTTGTTGTAGCAAAGTGTTGAAGTCTGAGTTTATTTTCTTGTTTCTTTTTCTGCTCTGTTTCTTCCACATAGATTATATAAGTACTGAGAAATATATTTGCACCAAAGGTCCTTAAGCTGTCGACTAAGGTGAAATCAGATTTCCTAGTCTGGAACAATACAAAGAAAGATGGATATACTGTTGTATACAATTTAGTAGCATCCATCTTCAGATTGACAAATGCTCTAACGTTATATTCTGTAAGATACCCCAGATACTCCTCAATTCTTGGCATTAAGTGGAAGGACCCTCAATCCTTAACATTAAGCTAAAGAGAGTCAATTACCCCTGCACTGGGATTGCTGAATCCTTAACTACCCCTGCACTGTGATTACTGGTAAGCATTTTAGTTCAGGTTCTTTATTCTTTTTGTCGGCATGATAATTTAATGCAGGGAGAATTAAGAGTTTTGGCAGCTGTGCTTCCAGTTAGCTCCAATCCTTCTTTATATTCAAGCCACAGAATTTCTACTAATTATCACTACAGGGTTTGACCGCAAATAAAACATACAATTTTTACTGATATTTGCAAGTGGAAAGGCAAAGAAGTGGCCCCAATCAAAACATTGAGCTAAAAGCCTAAAACGAATCTGAAGCAAGAGCTTCCACAGTGGACATGAGCATTATGCAATATTTAAATCACTGCTTACAAGCTAGAAGCTGCTACATATTATGAAAACTGTATAAGAGCGAAATCAAGCAGCTCTACTTGTGTGCAAATTGTATGATGTGGCTACAAATATCAGGAAATTCATAATAATTCCCTTTTTCTGGGCTTGCCTGCACATAATACACACTTTGCAAAGAAAAACTGAAAGCATTTACGCTCAAAAACAGGTCCATGCATACTGGACTTGAAATCAGTAAATTGAAAACCAATCCAGATAAGTATTGAAATATATATTTGCACAAAAAGTGTTTAAGCTGTTGACTAAGGTGAAATCAGATTTCCTAATCTTTTCTTTCTTCAGGGTGCAATGACTCCTAGTATACAGATGCACTCTATTTTGACGGAATGTTTGGAATCAACCTTATTTCAGGAGTAATTATTTCACGAGTAACAGTCACACTCTCTGACATTGCCGTAGCAGCTTCTAGGTTGTGAGCAGCGTTTCTATACCACACTTGTCTAACGCTTTGTTGCCTTCTGATTCGTTCACTAAATTTCTGAAAACAAAAAAGAAACAGTATAACAAATATTGCTCCAGACATTCCGACAAAGCTGCTTTCCCATTTTATAACGCAAATATAGCTGCAAGGTTCATTCTTCAGAAAGTTTATACGTAGATTTAACTCAGAAATTTAGAAGCTTCAAATCTTGAAGTGTATTAAAAAAAATATCAAAGTTACTGTGTATCATCCAGAAAACAGGTTCTGAACAGCCTCATATTGCCTTGCAAAACACCCTGGCATTGCTTGAGATGATTAGTTACACAGGGCCGAAGAAAGGGGGAGAAGATTATCTGCCAGTACCTTCACAGTTTCGAATTCAGTCGGTTTAAGTTCGAAGATTAATAATGAGCCCGCTCGTACAGAACAAAGATTGTTCCATTAGTTCGATACACTATTTATTTGTGAAAGGTTTTGCATAAATATTACAATTGATTTGGACATATCTTAAACACTAAGGAATATTAATTTTAAGGTTTTTAATTTGTATATGTGTGTATGTATGTATGTAAGTTTGTATATATTTTGTTAATTTTTATTTTGATAAATTGTATTAATTTAGTTATATTGTTTTGTGGATCTTGAAACAATATTTATAGAGAAAGGGGGGTCTCAAATTTTATTGCATGATCAAGTTATTACGATTTTTTAATTGATTTCTCTAAGCAAAAGAAAAAACTTCAAAATAATGGTTAAATGAATGTCAAAGTTAAGGTCAAACATTTTTTTGTTACTATTATAGAATGTTGTCTATTGGCATAATATTTTTTATTAGTAAAAAAAGGTTGGGTCCCTCACCCATTCTATTAAAATTTGAGAAAATCAATACAAAAAACATAACTTTAAAATACCAGAAACAAAAACAAGTATGATCAGAAGAAGACTAAACCCCCCAAAACTACAAGGAACTTCAAACTCAATCCATCATGACAATCAAACCAAAGTTGCTCAAATAAATAAAGTTCACCTAGGTGTGGCCAACAGTACGCTTGGCATGCCATCGAGTGCTTGTCAGTTCGAAATTCTTGTGCCCCAAGGGGTCTCACTCACTCAGGGTAGACTTTACCGAGATGAGAATGGGTTATAGTGAATGTGAACCTGAATTAGAAACTCAGAGATTGCAAGAGCCATGAAGATCAAGCAGGAAGGTGGTTAGTTAGCTACCGGAGTAGAACTCCAAATCTGGGTGGAGATAATGAAGAGTTGTAACCGATTCACATTGTGAGAAGAAAAAAAGTGCACCTATAACACCAAATACACAAAGAATGAAGTTTGTGATTTGAGAGTTCTCGTACTCCTACTAGAGAACAACTTTTCTAAAATGGTTTCGGATCTGATGCCTCCATCTCCAACTTCTCTAACATTATTTTCCTTCCACATTTATTATTAATTGGAGGGCAAGGAGAAACCAAAGGTGTTTAGTTGATTGTGGTTGAGGTAGACATATCCAGAAAAAACCATTACTTAAAGACCTTGTCTTTCTCTACTTCAATAAAAGCATTAGAAGTTAAAGATAGACCCATGGCTATAGAATCTAAGGATAATACCGTAGCTAAAACATCTATCTCCTTTGAAAGTTGTGACCTTAGTAAATGATCAATCATTTAACCATTTTGTAGCACGATCTCCTGAAACTTTCCTCGGAGCATACCTTGAAGCAACAACAAACAATCTTAAATTTGGTCGATCTTTGATAACTATAGAAAGATCTTGTGATGAAGAAGGTGTTATGTTTACTCCCAAAGTTTTATCCTATGTTGTAGGAGTTGTTGCTTCTGGTGGGAAGTTGTTTCTTGTCATGTGAAAGTTGTTTCTTGTCTTGCTAGTACCTTCACAATTTCAACTTCAATCGGTTTAAGTACGAAGATGAATATTTAACATTCATGAGCTTGATAGAAAAAAACAAAGATGGTTCCATTAGTTCAATACACTATTTTGTATATAAAAGGTTTTTTATAAATATTAAAATTAATTAGATCATATCTTAAACACATTTAATTTAAATATGTTAATGGATAATAATTTTAAGGTTTTGTTTTAGATTATATATATATATATATATATATATATATATATATATATATATATATATATATATATATATATATATATATATATATATATATATATATATATATATATATATATATTCTTACTCATTGAAAATAAATAGCATCAATTTAATTACATTACTTTGAGAGCTTGCAACAATATTTTTGAGGAAAAAGAGTTTCCAAACTCCACATTTTTTGATTGACTTCTCTAAGCAAAAAGAAAAAACTTCTAACTAGTAGTCAAATGGATGTCAAATTTAAGGTTGAACACTCACTTGTTACCATTGAAAAAATTAAAATAAAATGATAACATTAATTTTTAAATTTGATATTTTTTATTTTTGTTTATTTTTTAATAAAAGGGGGTTGAGTCCCCTGACCCATTCTATTAAAAAAATGATATAATAAATACAAAGAACACACCTATAAAATGCTAGCAGAAAATAAGTATGATCATAAAAAGACTAAAACCCCATAAAATGTCAGGATGCGAAACACCGGAAGCATACAATTGATTACCAAACCAAGCAACTTAATATGCGGAAATTAACCAGATTCACCAAGTAACTAGAATTCAGAATAACACAGCATATGAGAGACAATACACAACTTGTATTAACACTTTATACAGAAAAGAATACAATAAAGAAGATGCCACTTCTTCTCCACCACCTCTTCAGAGGCTCGCCACACCTCAAGTGAACAGTAATTCTTCTCCCCGAAGCTCTCCCTCTCAGGTCCCAACACCCAACTCAAATACAGAGTTGGTGTTCACCTCTCGTGCTCCACGCACACCACAAGTGCTCCACGCACTCCACAAGTACTCCACGTACTCAACAAGTACTCAAGGTACTTCAAGTAGATCTCCCATGAATCTACAACAACCTGCAATTCAACAAACCATACTTATGGAAGGAACTCCCTTGCCTTCCTGTCTTGCTCTATCCGAGTACACACCTGTACTCCAAGTAGATCCTGCCTGATACTGGTCCCTGTTGTGTTGCTGTCTATATGATCTTGCACACCTGCAAATCAAACACGGTTCTGCTCACCTGTGAACCTTGACCTTGCACACACATACACCTGCAGATCAACGATCTTACTTACCATGTAGATCTCCTATATAGGCCATGCAACTGTGACCAAGATCCTACACTCTTGAAGAATCCAGCTGACTCTCCAAAACCAGCACCTACCCCTGGTACTGTGGAACTAGGAGGAACACCCTTGCTCACCTCACACACAGAAGGAACAAACTTTGCTCAACTCAAACTAGAACACTTTTCCAATACAACCATGAGTCTATTATATAGATCTCATCCAAACAATAATTAGACATCTAATTGCAATAATTAGATCCGCAGCGATGAGTCTAAAATTAGCACTCATCATGCAAACACTTGGTTCGTCAACCAACTGCCCGTAATTAACTCGCAGTCGAACCACACAGGCGACCGACGTCGGTCCCTGTCTGCCTGGAGGTGACCGACGTCAGCCGATATATGACCGACGTCGGTTGCTTCTCTCTGCTATCCTATCGACGTCGGCTGATCAGACCGACCCCAGCTTCTCTACAACTCAGCAACCTTCAGCAACCTCCTCTCCCGTTTGCATCAGTGAAGCTTTTAGCTCCACAACCTAACAATCTCCCACTTGGAGATAAACAGCTGCACTGTACCTATACCTATACCCCGTCTAATCTGTTTCCTGGTTTGTATCCCTCTTCAAGCTCCCACCTGAAGACAACCCACCACACATCCCGTGGTGTACCACCTGTCATCCGAGTACCCTGCCACATCCGAACCTACAAACACATGTAGTGAAGTCCTGACCCTGCATGTATACCTGCTGCTGGTCCCTCTCAAATCCCTGAGAGCCCACTTCCCCGAATTGGCTCCTAACTCTGACAGCTCCCACTGCATGGGAATACTCAGGTCTATACCAGACCTCATGTGATTTCGGACACTGTACCTGTCCAGCCCTTAGTGTGCTCTGGCTCTGCATCCCGAACCTCGCCAACACCTGATTCACATCAGCTCCCACTGGAGACAAAATCTACCTGTGATCTCCATGCCTCCCATGTCAAAGAATTCTGCTGCTCCAAACTCCTCCTGACATGCCACTGAACTAATCTTACCCTTAGCTCAGCAAAACCCTGTATGTACTAACCCTGCTAGCAAATATACCATCCACATACAGCAATAGAATGATGTCGTGACTCATCATCCACCTGGTAAGACAAACCACAGTAGTTACCCTGACATTCACTGAAGCCATGCTTCGTCCTCCACCTGTCAAAACCTGTACCATTGTCCTACAGCTCCTCAAGACCATATGCCTGGTCTTCCGTCTCAGTATCCGTTCTCTCTATTCTTCTACTAAGGAATCCATTCGTCTATGTGCTTTCATCCAGCTGGCAAACCTACCAAAACTCTCGTTTGGTTCTGCATCATATCCCTGCCTAGCTCCCACCTGTTTCCTGGATCCTTCCTGCTCTATAGTCAGCAACAAGTATGAAGAAGAGGAACATGAATTTGAGGGCCTACTTACACCTTCAGTCCTCCGTATGGGTGTTTGAGACTCCTTGACAGCATGCTGTCCACCCAAAATTCATTACAGTGACCGACCTCGGCCACCCCACAGTCTGCATCCGATCGACGTCGATTCTCATGCGTCTGTCCCTGACTACCAACCTGCCAGCGCTGGTGTCCCTGTTGCCGACGTCGGTCCTCCTGACCAACATCGGTCTTACATACTGCCGACGTTGCCCGACATCGCCGGCTTCGGTCTGCACATGACCGACATCGGCACCTGTCTGTTCGATGCCGGTTCCTCCTGACCGACGCCGGTACCTGTGTTCGCCTGTGAGTGATGACTTTTTACCCGCGAGCTCCTTTGAGTCAAAACACATGTCTAAACTGCTCTGCTCAAAAGTATCCAGCCCCATCCACTGGTTTCTGTCTGCCATCTCCTCCAAGTACACCAAGGCTTTCCAGTTCTTAACCCTGTCAAATATATCTGTCTTCCGCTTAAGAACATGCATCTCCTTCCTGCTCATGTGACCAAGCCTACGAAGCCACGTCTCCGCAACAGAAGAAGAATCAGTAATATAAACAAGTAGATAAAGTATACCTGTTTTCTTACCACCAGCTAATTCAAGTGCATCCGCTGTGAGAGTTCTTGTGCATCTCTCATCACCCAATCTTTCTGAAGAAATTAGCCATATCTCCAAACCTGGGACCTGCATGACCTTCATCAACACCTGTGTGTTGGCCGCCTGCAATTTCAGCTTCACTTCCCCTTTGCCAATTCTTTGGCAAGGCTCACCAGCTCCTCTACCTGGGGCTGCATGGAAAGAGGCAACCGAATCTTTTATCCAAGATTCAACTTTATCCAAGAAACCTCCCAGAGCATCCTGTGCAACAACACCTGCAACATCTGCTTCTTCAGTTTCTTCATGCTGATCTACTACCAACCAACAATATTATTTTACCTGCTCTTTCTTTCCATCAGACCGTGAGTGACCATCTGTGCTTTTCAACTCCTCCATTCTTAGCTTACTTTGATCTGCCGTTGCTCTACTCCCACTCGATCAGAAACCCCTGAGAGTGCCCTGTAACCAAAACACAAAACCTGCTTCCTGCAACCTTAGCTCTGATACCACTTGTCAGGATGCGAAACACCGGAAGCATACAATTGATTACCAAACCAAGCAACTTAATATGCGGAAATTAACCAGATTCATCAAGTAACTAGAATTCAGAATAACACAGCATATGAGAGACAATACACAACTTGTATTAACACTTTATACAGAAAAGAATACAATAAAGAAGATGCCACTTCTTCTCCACCACCTCTTCAGAGGCTCGCCACACCTCAAGTGAATAGTAATTCTTCTCCCCAAAGCTCTCCCTCTCAGGTCCCAACACCCAACTCAAATACAGAGTTGGTGTTCACCTCCCGTGCTCCATGCACACCACAAGTGCTCCACGCACTCCACAAGTACTCCACGTACTCAACAAGTACTCAAGGTACTTCAAGTAGATCTCCCATGAATCTGCAACAACCTGCAATTCAACAAACCATACTTATGGAAGGAACTCCCTTGCCTTCCTGTCTTGCTCTATCCGAGTACACACCTGTACTCCAAGTAGATCCTACCTGATACTGCTCCCTGTTGTGTTGCTGTTTATATGATCTTGCACACCTGAAAATCAAACACGGTTCTGCTCACCTGTGAACCTTGACCTTGCACACACATACACCTGCAGATCAACGATCTTACTTACCATGTAGATCTCCTATATAGGCCATGCAACTGTGACCAAGATCCTACACTCCTGAAGAATCCAGCTGACTCTCCAAAACCAGCACCTACCCCTGGTACTGTGGAACTAGGAGGAACACCCTTGCTCACCTCACACACAGAAGGAACAAACTTTGCTCAACTCAAACTAGAACACTTTTCCAATACAACCATGAGTCTATTATATAGATCTCATCCAAAAAATAATTAGACATCTAATTGCAATAATTAGATCCGCAGCTATGAGTCTAAAATTAGAACTCATCATGCAAACACTTGGTTCGTCAACCAACTGCCCGTAATTAACTCGCAGTCGAACCACACAGGCGATCGACGTCGGTCCCTGTCTGCCTGGAGGTGACCGACGTCGGCCGATATATGACCGACGTCGGTTGCTTCTCTCTGCTATCCTGTCGACGTCGGCTGATCAGACCGACCCCAGCTTCTCTGCAACTCAGCAACCTTCAGCAACCTCCTCTCCTATTTGCATCAGTGAAGCTTTTAGCTCCACAACCTAACATAAAATACAAAGAACTTAAAATTCAATTCATTATGACAAGCAGACCGAAGTTTCTCAAAAAATAAAGTGCACCTAGAGCACTAGAGGCACAAAACGTTAAGATTGTGATTTGAGAGTTCTCCTATCCTTGATAGAGAATAACTTTTTTTGAAGTGGATTGGGATCCATCCCCAATAACATCTAGCGCCTCCATCTACAACTTCTCCAACATTATTTTCCTTCCAAGTCTCTTCTTTATTCGAGGGTAAGGAGAAATAAAAGATGTTTGTGGATTGTGGTTGAGCTACACACATACAAATAAAATCCTTGCTCAAAGACTTCATCTTTATTTGCTTCAACCAAAGCATTAGGAGTTAAAGGTGGACCTAGGGCTATAATCTAAAAATATAACCACAACTAAAGCATCCATCTCTTTTGCCACATAAGGTCATGAGGAAAAATATTCAAAATTTGTCGTCCCTCATCGGATGATAAATCCATCTAACCCATTTGTAGCATGATCTCTTGAAACCATGTTTGAAGAAGAACCTGAAGCAAAACAAACAATCTTTAATTTGGTACATCCTTGATAACTACAGAAAGAGTTTCCTATTTTGCGAAGGTGTTGCACTTACTACCAAAGCTTGTTCCTATGTTGTGTGAGTTGTTACGACTATTGGGGAAGTTTTTTCCTATATTGTAGATGCTTGGCCTTGTGGGTGTTAATTGTGTTGTATAAGTAGTTTCCTTTGCTTCAGAATGTTTTCCCTCTAATATATGCCTTGGAACCATCACTTCATGAGTTACAGTTAGTGGAATCGATCTTGAGGCCTTTTTGGTGAAATTCGAAGAAGAATATAATGCTACAAAAATAAAATAAAACTACAAATTCCAAGACATTCTCTTTAGCCTTCTAGATTGCAACTAAAGGTTTGCCATTCCTCTACTAACAAAAAAAATTCCACTAGGGTTTTTATTCTCAATTTTGGATTTTGTAATATTGCTTCTAACATAATGAAGGGGATAGATAAAAGCCTTGTGTCCATTTAATCTACATTAGAAGCAACAAAAAGGTAAGCCTTCATACTCCAAATTTTGAATCCATCTTTTGATCAAAAAAGCAATCTAAACAAAAAGGATGGTAGTTTTGTTGAATTAGTTTTTATGCATATCCTTGCATAAATATGGTCTTTTCCATTACCAACTTCCCCTTTGATGTAAATCCCAATAACACCATCCAACAACCTCATAAATTCTTCATGATCAAGCTCCATTAACATTTGATAGAGAAAAACCCAATTTGGGATCTCAAAAATATTCTTCAATTCAAGGACAAAGATAGGAGACCAAAGAAACACACACAACCCTCTAGAACCCTGAAACCAAGGGCCTTGTTGAAAAATAAAATCTCTTTTTCTTTCCATGATGGTTGATTTTGAATTTTTAAAGTCAATTTTTTATAAATTTATATAATATATGTTGTGTATTGAGTTACAAATGATCTCACATAAATATAATAATGAAATATTTCTCCTATTTAATATTTTATATTTGAAAATCATCAATATTCATTCTATAGTGATAAAACTTGAGATGTACTGGACCAAGAAAATAAATGCTTGTTAGAGTGTTGGTCTTTTCTTTGAGATATTCTCTATTTTTAATACCTATATAGTCCAAATAAAGTAAAATAATTAAATATTGAGGTAAAATTCATCTAAATTATATATATATATATATATATATATATATATATATATATATATATATATATATATATATATATATATATATATATAATTTCGAAAAATAAATAAATATCATAATAATGTGTTAAAACATTTGTGAGTAGAAGAAAAAAATAGTACATATAGAATAAAAATATAAATGTATCAAAGTCAATGATATGTGAGAAACATATTGTTTAACCCTAACATGTCTTTTATGTTGTTTGGAGGGTTCTTTGGATGATATGTAACTCTACTCTATCCCCTTTGATATTGTTTAGTCCTAACATGTTTCTTGTATTTTATTTGGGTGATATGCAACTCTAGACCCCATCCGATTTGAGCTTTAACAGTGGTCTACCAAAATTAGAACTCAAGTTGAATGGATATTGATAAGCTTAGATAAAAATAGTAAAGTTGTTTTAACTAGTAATAGATTAAGAGCAATTTTGACACAATATGTCTTTCATACTCAAGCCAAGAAAACAAATTAATAAAAATATGTCTTATGGATATTAAAATACATTAACTATTTGATAAGCAATGGCAAGATTCAAATTATTTTGGTTACCAATAAACTGCAACTTATTCACCTTTGAACACTAATATTGCCATGATCTAATTCAATTATAGATGACATAAAAATAATAATTATAAATATACAATATATAAAATTTATAGACATTATTTTCATCCATTGTTAGATTTAAATATAATTTAATATAATATTAAAATAATCTAGATTTAGTATCTTTCAAAATCAAAATCTAAGAAAATATTTTTTAATATATGCATAGTAGAAAAATTACATAAAGATTATCTGAAAATAGAGAAGTAGAAGCACTATAGAACTATTTTACAGCTCCCTTAATTTCTTCATAAAACCAACAATAAATTTCTTTTTACATTTTAATTTTCTTCATAAAGTCACATGTATCTCTATTTATTAAAAACTTTGGTAATACACTACGTAAATCTAGTAAATAATAAATAATATTAAAATTTAAAAAGATTTAAATAATGAAAAATGTAAAGATTTAACATTCCACATTAATATATGTAAAATTAGATAGATACATTTATTATGGAGGTTGAAAACACATACAAAACACCCAAAAAAATGATAATTTAATGTAAAACAAAATTAACAAATATTTTTTCAAAATGCAAAGATTGGACAATTATGTGGGAGCATCATGATGTAATAATTTGTAATGATGTAAATATGTCAAAATATGTCTTTGATAGGTTAAGGAGGTCTATGGAGTGTGCCCATGTCAGTTTGAGCTCTCAAAACCCCATAATTTTTTTGAAGTCTTTAGTTTCTAAGAATTTTCCAACCAAAATGGGAAATTCAAAAATTTGAATATGTTTCTCATTGTATGAAGTGTTTTATTAATGTTTGAAAGGTCTTAGTTCTTATGTAATGGATCCTTGAGGTTGATTAACATGTTTCAAATCTTAACTTAGTTTTAATTACCTTTAACCATTTCTTACACCAATCTAGGAGCATGCACCTGACATTGGAGAAAATGCCAAGATAAGTATGTTTCAAGATAAGTCCAAGTTATTGAGAGAATATTGGACATGAAATAATGAGATAAATAAGTTTAGGCATTATTTTATATGTGATAAGGTTTGAAATCATCAATAAATGATCTAATAAGAGTGAGGAGGAATAGAGAAGAGAAGAAGACCTCTCTAGGTCTAATAAGGAAGAATGAAAAACTCTATCTTGAATGGCAAAGGACTGTAAGAAGGGTTTAAAGATTCATGGATGAATAATATAATTTTTTTATGTTTCATTTTGTCTCTCAGACATCCTTTCATGTTTAATTACATATTCTTATTGTTCCTTGATCTTAATTCTTACAGTTATGATGGATTCTAGCTTGTAAAGGTCTGAAACACAAATTTTATGTGACTCAGTTTGAGGAAAAAAGTGTTTCTTATGTGTTTATATGACTAATATAATTGGAGGGTGATTGATAAAGTATAATAATCATGTATATATCTTAATTAAATAAATAATAACCTATAAAATTCATTAGATCTTAAATATCCATTTTTTAAAGTTCTCAGTTTTGTGACAGTTTGTGAGGGTTTTAGTAAACCAAAATTGTCATAACTTGCAATTGACTTATCCAAATAACTTGAAATTTAAGGATAAATTATAGAGTATATCCTTTAATAGATAAAATTGGTTTAGAGTATTTGTGATCTCTACAACAAAAGATATACGTGAGTGAGTTTTTCAGAGTATGTGTGTTAAGCCTAAATCAAGGTTTTGATTCACTAAAATCATTATTTCAAGAGAATGAACAAGCCAAAAGTCTTAATTTTTTTTGATAATGTGTGTTTGTATTTTATTTAATCAATGAAAGTGATTTTAGATAATTCGGTTGATTATAGAAAAAATTATCTCAAAAACTCAATCTGTGTAGGAAGGGGAATTAACCCTACAAGCCTGCAACAAAATCCTCTTGGGTGGTTTGGAGGTCAAAAAAATGATGAGACCAATTGTATTATGTGTTATAAAATTAAAAATTATGATAAAATTCCAAATATTCATTAATAACTAGAGTTTTATGAAGAATCAACTCAAGGAGGTCAATTAGGCCTAGTAGCCCTATTTTGGCAAAAGTGAAGTTTGGGTGCAAAGAAAGGTTTGTAACCTCTAGGAAGAGTTGTTTTGCATTGATTGTGATATAAGGGAGTGAGATAAACCATGTGGATTATTTTTTGAACCCTAATCCATAAAAAGAGTCTTAAGGCTTAGTTATGGGTATAGTAGCTTTTTAAAGGTATTATGCTTTTAAGAATCGTCAAGGAAGAGTAATATTTTGTAATACATATAATCAGTCATGAATAATCCCTATGTTTCCATAAAATTCAGATTAAACCCATGTTATTTTTAGTAATAAGTATATGCCTTGTTTAGCAGACCTTGCATGAAGCTTGTTTGCTAGGTGGATGAATTTACAAAAAAGAAAAAGGTATGTATTGTATTGAGAGTGTAGTGTCATCAAAACAAGACTAAGGAAACCTTTGGAGGTTAGTATTCATTGAAAAAATTATATTCCCTTGAGTATCCTTGATAATATTGTGATAAGGCTTATTAAACAATTTTAATTAGTTTGTAGATTTGTGTATAAAACTTTAAGGAGATCTAGAAGACCTAGTGTAAGATACCTAGAAGAGATATACTTACATTAGAGTGGTATCATAGCTTATAAAAATCTCATGGAAAGTGAAAATAATTTGAGGGTGATTTGATAAAGAGAGTTGAGAATTGAAAATGTTCTATAGTCCTATAGCCCATTGAGGCTTAAGAAGTTGAGAAGAAGAGCACATTGAAACTCAAATAGAACAAGGAATCCAAAGTGAAAAAGATTTTGAGGACTCAAAAGACTAAAGAGAAGCTTTGGGTGAGGCACAAGATGAAGAATATAAATAGAAAGAGAATGGAAGGACTGTCAAGAGAAAATAACCAAATGAGGAAAATGAATGAGTTGAGAAAAGAAAAGAACACGTAAAAAGAGATAGATGAGATGAAACAAACTCTAAAAAGTTTATTACAAAGTTTAAAGGAATCAATCCAAGATAAATCAACTTAGGAATACATATTAAAAAAGCTGGTCAAGTGGCCAATCAGTTAGATAGCATAGAGAATAAAAAGATATCAAGAAATTAGAAATTAGAATAGAATGATAAGGGTGCTAGCAAAGCAACCTAAGAAAGAACTTAGAGAGGTAATTAGGCCTCAATTTTTTTATTATAACAATACATATGAATGTGTGATTATAAGTATGCAATTTGATGAAAATAGGGATCAATTTAATGGCTCAAAGTTTGAAAAGAACAAGGAAGACAAGTTGATAAAGAACCATGGACATATGGTTGTTGAAGTATAACATAAAGAACAAAAGAAAAGTGTGATCCTTAGCCAAGACGATGAAAATACAGTCAAAAGAGATAAAGTACAATAAATCAAGGTAGAATAAGGAAAGGAGGAGAACATTAAAACTCCTCATAAATAAGATGATGAAAAAGAGGAATACCAATTGATAAGTCTCATTGAAAGCTTGAATAAGAAAGAGTATTTGAAGGAAGAAGTGTCCATGAAAAGGACACATGATTTGAAACCTAATGACTTATTTATCTATAAGAGTACAAAGCAGTTAGAGGTTGAAATAGAATCATTGGAGTATGCCTTGAATAAATAATTAGTGGATTCTGATGAAGAGACACCTAAGCTAGTGCTTGGAATGATAGAAATTGAAAAAGAAAAAGAAGATAAAACAGTTGATAAATCAAATTACAAGTTGGAAAGAGAAGTGTGGTTGCAAGATACACTTGATGAGACCCAAAGGTCTCCATATTTTATATCTAATTATTTTTTAAGTTATATATGTGTAGGTTAATTAGTTGAGGATCTAAAAATTATAGGGAAAGAAGCTCTTGGAAGATCTCAAGTAAAGAGTATACAAGTTGCAAGAGAAGACATCCTCGTCTTGGAGGATAAATCCATAAAGAAAAATATGAAATAAAAATGAAATAACAAATATAATATTGAAGAGAATCATGATAAATATAAATAATATATCATAGAAAAAATCAATTACCAATAAATTGGAAAAAGAGGAAAAGAAATCAAAACTCCAATTGAGCTAGAGCTCAAAATTTTACACCTAGGGAGTATGATGCAGGAGCATCATGATAATCATTTGAGATGATGTAAATATGTCAAAATATTAATTTTATAGGTTTATGAGATCTATTGGGTGTGTCCATGTCATTTTGAGCTCCAAAAATCCCATGATTTACTTGCAGTCTTCAGTTTCTCATTTTCCTGCCAAAATGAGAAATTCAAAAATATAAATATGTTTCTCATTGTACGAAGTGTTTTAGCATGTTTTGTCAGGCACCACGAACAACAAACATGCTCTGATACCACTTGTTGGGGAAATAAGAACCCAACTCCGGAAGCACACAATTGATTACCAACTTCAAGCAACTTAATATGCGGAAATAACCAGAATCACCAAGTAACTAGAATTCAGAATAACACAGAATATGAGAGACAATACACAACTTGTATTAATAACTCTTACAGAAAAGAATACAATAAAGAAGATGCCACTTCTTCTCCACCACCTCTTCAGAGGTTTCCCACACCTCAAGTGAGCAGTAATTCTTTCCTCAAAGCTCTCTCTACTAGGTCCCAACACCCAACTCAAACACAGAGTTGGTGTTCACCTTACACCTGTGCTCCACGCACTCCACAAGTGCTCCACACACTCCACAAGTACTCAAAGTACTTCAAGTAGATCTCCCATGAACCTGCAACACCCTGCTGTTCAACAGACCATACTTATGGAAGGAACTGCCTTGCCTTCCTCTTAGCTCTCCATGTACTCCACGTACATACCAATGAGTACACACCGTACTCCAAGTAGATCCTGCCTGATACTGCTCCCTGTTGTGTTGCTGTCCTATCTGATCTCCAACCTACAGATCAATAAGTGGTTTTGCACACCTGTGAACCTTGACCTTGCACACACACACACCTGCAGATCAACGATCTTACTTACCATGTAGATCTCCTATAAGCCATGCTCACCTGATGACTAAGATCATACATACATGAAGAATCCAGCTGATTCTCCAATCCAGCACCAACACCCCTGGTACTATTGTGGAACTAGGAGGAACACCCTTGCTCACCTGACAAACAGAAGAAGCAAACTTTGCTCAACTCAAACTAGCCCACTTTTACAATACAACCATGAGTCTATTATATAGAACTCATCCAAACAATAATTAGACACTCAGTACAATAATTAGATCCGCAACTCTTAGTATATAATTAGCACTAAGCATGCAAACACTTAGTTCGACACCCAACTGCCCGTAATAAGCTCGCAGTTGAACTACACAGGTGACCGACGCCGGTCCCTATCCGCCTGGGGGTCGCCGACGCCGGTCGATCTCTGACCAATGTCGGTTGCTCTCCTGCCCTATCCTGCCGACGTCAGTTGGCCTGACCGACGCCGGTGTCTCTGGCACTCCAGCAACGTTACTGCACCCTCCTCTGTGTCTGCACCCTCCTCCATGTCTACACCAGTGAAGCTTTTAGCTCCACAACCTAACAATCTCCCACTTGGAGATAAACAACTGCACTGTACCTGTACCTGTACTCCATCTAATCTGTTTCCTGTTTTGTATCCCTCTTCAAGCTCAATCCTGAAGACATCCCACCACACATCCCGTGGTGTACCGCCTGTCATCCGAGTACCCTGCCACATCCGAACCTACAAACCCATATAGTGAAGTCCTGACCTTGCATAGCATGAATCCCTACTACTGGTCCCTCTCAGCTCCCTGCGAACTCACTTCCCCGAATTAGCTCCTAACTCTCTGACAGCTCCCACTGCTTGGGAAAACTCAGGTCTATACCAGACCTCATGTGATTTCGGACACTATACCTGTCCAGCCCTTAGTGTGCTCCGGCTCTCCATCCTGAACCTCGCCAACACCTGATTCACATCAGCTCCCACTGGAGACAAAATCTACCTGTGATCTCCATGCCTCCCATGTCAAAGAATTCCGCTGCTCCAAACTCCTCCTGACATGTCACTGAACTAATCTTACCCTTAGCTCAGCAAAACCCTGTATGTACACCCCTGCTAGCTAGCATACTATCCACATATAACAACAGAATGATGTTGCAATCATCATCCCCCTGGTAAGTCAAACCACAGTAGTTACCCTGACATTGACTGAAGCCATGCTTCGTCCTCCACCTGTCAAAACTTGTACCACTGTCCTGCAGCTCCTCAAGACCATATGCCCTGGTCTTTCATCTCACGTATCCATTCTCTCTATTCTTCTACTAAGGAATCCATTCATCTCTGTGCTTTCGCACCGGCTGGAAACCCTACCAAAACTCCCATTTGGTTCTGCATCATATCCCTGCCTAGCTCCCACCTGTTTCCTAGATCCTTCCTGCTCTACAATCAAAAACAAGTATAAAGAAGAGGAACAACGAATTTGAGGGCCTACTTACATCTTCAGTCCTCCGTATGGGTGTTTGAGACTCCTTGACAACATGTTGTCCACCCAAAATTCGTTACAGTGACCGACCTCGGTCACTCCACAGTCTGCATACGATCGACATCGGTTCCCATGCGTCTGTTCCTGACTACCAACCTACCGTCGTCAGTGTCTCTATTGCCGACGTCGGTCATACTGATCGACATCGGTCTTACCCTGCCCGACACTGCTGGCTTCGGTCTGCACATGACCTACATCGGCACCTGTCTGTTCGATGCCGGTTCCTCCTGACCGACGCCGGTATCTGTGTTCACCTGTGAGTGATGACTTTTTACCCGCGAGCTCCTTTGAATCAAAACCCATGTCCAAACTGCTCTTGCTCAGAAGTATCCAGCCCATCCATTGATTTCTGTTCGCCATCTCCTCCAAGAACACCAAGGCTTTCCAGTTCTTAAGCTTGTCAAATACATCTGTCTTCCGCTTAAGAACATCCATCTCCTTCCTGCTCATGTGACCAAGCCTATGAAGCCACGTCTCCGCTGCAGAAGAAGAATCAGTAATATAAACAAGTAGATAAAGAGTACTTGTTTTCTTACCACCAGCTAATTCAAGTGCACCCGTTGTGAGAGTTCTTGTGCATCTCTCATCACCCAATCTTTCTAAAGAAATTAGCCATATCTCCAAACCTGGGACCTGCATGACCTTCATCAACACCTGTGTGTTGGCCGCCTATAATTTCAGCTTCACTTCCCCTTTGCCAATTCTTTGGCAAGGCTCACTAGCTCCTCTACCTGGGGCTACATGGAAAGAGGCAACCGAATCTTTTATCCAAGATTCAACTTTATCCAAGAAACCTGCAAACACATCCTGTGCAACAACACCTGCTACATCTGTATCTTCAGTTTCTTCATGCTGATCTGCTACCAACCAACAATCTTCTTTTACCTGTTCTTTCTTTCCATGGGACCTTAAGTAACCATCTGTGATTTTCAACTCCTCCATCCTTAGCTTACTTTGATCTGCCGTTGCTCTACTCCCCCTCAATCAAAAACCCCTGAGAGTGCCCTGTAACCAAAACACAAAACTTGCTTCCTGCAACCTTAGCTCTGATACCACTTGTCAGGCACCACGAACAACAAACATGCTCTGATACCACTTGTTGGGGAAATAAGAACCCAACTCCGGAAGCACACAATTGATTACCAACTTCAAGCAACTTAATATGCAGAAATAACCAAAATCACCAAGTAACTAAAATTCAGAATAACACAGAATATGAGAGACAATACACAACTTGTATTAATAACTCTTACAGAAAAGAATACAATAAAGAAGATGCCACTTCTTCTCCACCACCTCTTCAGAGGTTTCCCACACCTCAAGTGAACAGTAATTCTTTCCTCAAAGCTCTCTCTACTAGGTCCCAACACCCAACTCAAACACAGAGTTGGTGTTCACCTTACACCTGTGCTCCACGCACTCCACAAGTGCTCCACGCACTCCACAAGTACTCAAAGTACTTCAAGTAGATCTCCCATGAACCTGCAACACCCTGCTGTTCAACAGACCATACTTATGGAAGGAACTGCCTTGCCTTCCTCTTAGCTCTCCATGTACTCCACGTACATACCAATGAGTACACACCGTACTCCAAGTAGATCTTGCCTGATACTGCTCCCTGTTGTGTTGCTATCCTATCTGATCTCCAACCTACAGATTAATAAGTGGTTCTGCACACCTGTGAACCTTGACCTTGCACACACACACACCTGCAGATCAACGATCTTACTTACCATGTAGATCTCCTATAAGCCATGCTCACCTGATGACTAAGATCATACATACGTGAAGAATCCAGCTGATTCTCCAATCCAACACCAACACCCCTGGTACTGCTGTGGAACTAGGAGGAACACCCTTGCTCACCTGACAAATAGAAGAAGCAAACTTTGCTCAACTCAAACTAGCCCACTTTTACAATACAACCATGAGTCTATTATATAGAACTCATCCAAACAATAATTAGACACTCAGTACAATAATTAGATCCACAGCTTTTAGTCTATAATTAGCACTAAGCATGCAAACACTTGGTTCGACACCCAACTGCCCGTAATAAGCTTGCAGTTGAACTACACAGGTGACCGATGCCGGTCCCTGTCCGCCTGGGGGTCGCCGACACCGGTCGATCTCTGATCGACGTCAGTTGCTCTCCTACCCTATCCTGCCGACGTCGGTTGGCCTGACCGACGCCGGTGTCTCTAGCACTCCAGCAACGCTACTGCACCCTCCTCCGTGTCTGCACCCTCCTCCGTGTCTGCACGAGTGAAGCTTTTAGCTCCACAACCTAACATGTTTGAAAGGTATTAGTCCTTATGTAATGGATATTTGAGGTCAATTAACATGTTTCAAATCTTATCCCAATTTTAATTAACTTTAACCATCTCTTAAACCAATCTAGGAGCATGCACCCAATGCTAGAGAAAGGCCAAGATAAGCATGTTTCAAGATAAGTCTAAGTTGTTGAGAGAATATTGAACATGAAAAAATGAGATAAACAAGTTTAGGAATTAGTTTAGATGTTATAAGGTTTGAAATCATAAATAAAATATATAATAAGAGTGAGGAGGATGAATAGATACAATGATAAGGACTCTAAGTCTGATAAGAAAGAATGAGAAAGTTTGTCTTGAATGGTAGAAGACTACAAGAAGGGTTTGAAGATTCATGAATGAAGAATATATTTTTATGATGTTTCTTGTTGTCTCTAATAAATAATTTCATGTTTAATTAAATATTCTTATTGTTCCTTTATATTAATTCCTACTATTATGATGGATTCTAACTTGTAAAGGTCTAAAACATAGATTTTATGTGACTCGATATGAGGAAAAAAGTGTTTCTTATATGTTTCTATGAATGATAGCCATAGAGGGTGATGGATAAAGTATAATAATATTTTTTATATCCTAATTAAATAAATAATAACTTATAATTATATATCTTAAATTATCTATTTTTGAGAGTTCTCAGCGTTGTGACAGTTTGCTAAGGTTTTAGGGAACCAAAATTGTCATAACTTACAAATGACTTATCCAAATACCTTGAAATTTTGAGGATAAATAATAGAGGAGGTATTTTAACATATAAAATTTATTCTAAGTCTTTTTTAACCCTACAAAAAATACATAAATGATTGAATTTTTTATATTGTGTGTTAAGCCTAAATCAGGGTTTTGATTCACTAAAATCACTATTTCAAGAGAATGAACCAGCCAAAAGTCCTAATTTTTTTTGAGAATGCATATTTGGATGTTATTTAAGTAATTATAGTAGTTTCATATCATTTGGTTGATTATAGAAAAAAATTATTTCAAAAACTTAATCTATGTAGGAAGGGGAATTAAGCCTACAACCCTACAAAATCCTCTTGGGTGAGTTTGGAGGTCAAATAAATGATGAGAATAGTTGTATTATGTGTGATAATATTAAAAAAGATGATAAAAATACCAAGAATCATTAGTAACCATATTTTTATGAAGAATCAACTCAAGGAGGTCAATTAGGCCTAATTAGGCTTAGTAGCCCTCTTTTGGTAAAAGTGAAGTTTGGGTGCAAAGAAAGGTTTGTAACCTATAGGAAGAGTTGTTTTACAGTGATTGTGATATAAACCATGTGGATTATTGTTTTAGCCGCAGTCCATAAAAAGAGTTTTAAGGCTTAGTTATGGGTCTAGTAGCCTTTTTAAGATGTTATGCTTTTAAGAGTCATTAAGGAAGGGTAATATTTTATAATGAGTTGTAGTACATTTGATTAGTCATGAAGAAGCCCCGTATTGCCATAAAATTCAGAGTAAACTCATGTTCTTTTTAGTAAGGAATATAGGCCATGTTTAGAAGACCTTGCATGAAGCTTGTTTGGTATGTAGATGAAGTTGCAAATAAGAGAAATGGATGTACTATTGTATTAAGAGTATAGTGTAATCAAGACAAGACTAAGGAAGACTTTGGAGGCCAGTATTTATTGGAAAGAGTATATTATCTTGAGTAGCCTTGATAAGATTGTGAGAAGGCTTATTGAAGAACTTTAATTAATTTGTAGATTCATGTATAAAACCTCAAGGATATCTAGAAGACCTAGAAGAGGTCTACTTATAACAACATTTATATTAATATTTAAAATTGCATTGGTTCACCAGTGGGCCCTACTCAAAAAATTAAAGCTAAATTATAATAAATTTATATGTATTATGGATTCACATGTATTTGATATATTATTAGCCCCTGTTAAGGGAGGGTACCATAGATTTCACTTTTAAATTACCCTACCTCTCATTCAACCAATGAAAAGTTTTAAAATACATATTATTTTAACAATTATAAAGTTTAGCATGAAGTTTGACATATAAATATTAAAATAATCTATATGTGTTATTTAAATAATATTTTTTTTAGCTTTGATATAGATTTAAATACTCATCATCTTATGGCTATAAAAATAGGATTGAAATTTTTTCTTTTATATATATCACACAAAACCCACATCTTGACAATCTTGGGTATTATAGGATTGAAGCCATGCATGCAATTGCTAAATGGTTAGTGATTGATCTGCACTTTTGGTGCCATAATATGATAATCATGAGGGTTGCAGAAGCCATACAAAATAAAAATTAAACTCTAACTTACAAATTTCATTGTTTTTTTCTATTTAGCTGTTAAAGAAAACAATTCTTAAATCCCTAAAGTTAAATTGTGTTGGCCAATATGGACACATTGGCCCCACCATTTCTTTAATTTATAAAGAAAAAATTCGTATTAAATGACTATATGTGACTACTGACACATGGGATGGTTGAAACCCTAACCCACACACATAAACGCAGTGCCTCTATTTTAAAAACCAAAATGCTTAATCCTTAACATGATGCCACTGACATAATTAAGGTTGGTTTCCATCCCATGTGTTACCAAATAACCAACTATAGGTCAGAAAAATAATATTATTATTAGTGTTGCAATGCCCTAGTGGACTGTATGTTGGAATCCACCTAACATTTGAAAAAATGGAAAAATAAAAAGATGAAATGGTGTGAGTGGATTAGAAAGAGGAATAAAGAGGCCAAGTGTTAGGATCTTATAGTATAATTGATTACTTTTGTGTAAGCAACTAAACACGAAATTAAACCAGAAATAATAAGTAACTAGAAATCAGAATCAACAAAGAATATGAGATACAAGAAACAACCAAAAACTTTTATTAAACTCTTCTAGAAGGAAATATAATGAAGAAATCACACTTTCTTCCACGCCTCTCAGATGTACAGATCTCTTTCCCTCAAGAGTTCTCTCTCTCAATTACAAACACAATTCGATCCTTGAATTGTCTCACCCTTTTTTCATGTCTACAAGTTATGAAGATCTAACCCTATTATATAATACTAGGATTCATGAGCTATGCATTCTCCACTATTAGATACACCTCTTAATCAAAGGTTCAAATCTGTCCTACCAAAAATAGAAATGCAGACTCAAAACTAACAGTTACTCTTATCATGCAAACAATCTCTTCATCCTCAAAAATAGACTTCTGGAATGCACATGTGACCGACGTCGGTCCCTGTCTATCTGCATATGACTGACGTCGACATCTTCTAGTTGACCCCTGATTGATGTCGGTCGGTCCTAACGGATGTCAGTGATTGTGTAACTCCAACAACCTCTGCATTTGCTCATCTGGTGAAGCTTTTAGCTCCACAACTCAACAATCTCCCACTTGGAGATAAACAGATGCACCTGTACCTATACAACAACATCCTCTAGCTTGTTTCTCCATCTTCAAGTTCAATCTTGAAGACCAACAAAAATTGAATGAAGATTCAACTTCTCTTTTTTTACTGGCTTTGTTAACATATCAACAGGGTTCTTATCCGTATGGATCTTTTCCAACTTCAACTCACCATCCTCCAATACCTATCTAATGAAGTGGTACCTAAGCTGTATATGTTTGGTTCTTGAATGAAAGGCTAAATTCTTTGCCAAATGAATTGCACTTTGACTATCACTGTACAATTTGCAACTCTTTTGCTCCTTTCCCAACTCTTCCATGAACTGAGTCATCTAAATCATTTCCTTGCTAGCCTCTATGACTGCAATGTATTCTTCCTCTATAGTAGACAAGGCAACAACCTTTTGCAACTTTGAAATTCAGCTAACTGTCGTTCCACCAACAGTGAACACATATCCTGTGGTGCTTCTCCTACCATCCAAGTCACCTTCCATATCCAAATCTACATACCCATGTAGAGAGGTGTTTGACCCTTCATAGCACAAATGCCTACTACTGGTCCCTCTCAGATATCTAAGAATCCACTAAACTGCTTTCCAATGTTCCTTTCTTGGATTGGCCATAAACTTGCTGACAACTCCCACTGCTTGGACAATATCAGGTCTAGTACATACCATTTCATACATCAAGCTCCCAACTGCTGAAGCATATGGAACTCTACTCATGTACTCAACCTCATCATGTGATTTAGGACATTGTTCTTTGCTCAATTTGAAGTGTCCAGCCATAGGTGTGCTTACCAGTTTTGCATCCTACATATTGAACCTCTCCAACACCTTGTTCACATAATCCTCTTGAGACAAAATGAAACTATGATTTTTCCTGTCTCTCTTAATACTCATGCCAAGGATTTTTTTTGCTGCTCCTAAATCCTTCATGAAAAATGTGTGAGCTAATTTTACCTTAAGCTCAGTAATATCTTGCATGTGTGAACCTGCAACAAGCATATCATCTACATACAGTAATAAGATAATATAACTACCATTATCCAATTTGTTAAAATAAACACAATGGTCAAATTGACATTTGCTAAATCCATGCTCTGTCATAAACCTATCAAACCTCAAATACCATTGTCTTGGAGCTTGTTTAAGACCATATAAGCTTTTCTTCAACTTGCACACAAGTTTCTCCTTACCTTTGACCTCAAAACCTTCCGGCTGATCCATATGTATTTCTTCATCCAAATCTCCATAAAGAAATGTTGTCTTAACATCAAGCTGCTCAAGATGAAAATCTTCAATAGCAACTAAAGACAATATAGTTTGAATAGAAGTCATCTTTACTACAGGAGAAAAAAATTCACCAAAATCAATACTTGGTTTCTATGCAAATCCCTTTACTACCAACTTGGCCTTATGTCTCATTTGTCCATTCTCTCTTTCCTTTAACCTGTAAACCCATTTATTTTTCAGTGCTTTCTTTCTGGCTGGCAACTCAACCAAATCCCACATTTAGTTCTCTTTCAAGGAATCAATTTCCTCAATCATGCCATGCTCCCACTGTTTCTTGAATTCTACCTGCATTGCCTCATCAAAACTTTCTAGTTCTCCACTATTAGTGAGCAACAAGTAGAATAAAGAAGGGGAATAACAAATTAGGGGTTTACTTACCCTTTCAAACCTCCTCATGGGCGTTTGAGACTCATTCACAGCTTGCTATCCACCTAAATTCTCTGTCAGTGACCGATCTCAATCATCTCTCAGTCTGTACCTGACCGACATCGGTTCCACCTAACCGACGTCAGTTTCTGTCTGACCGACGTCAGTTCCTACTTAACTGACATCGATTTCTGTCTAACCGACATCGGTTCTTGCCTGATCGACGTCGGTGTCTGTGTTTTTTTGTGTGTAATTATTTGTACCCACGAGCTCATTTTGGATCATAACCTCATCCAAATCAACATTGCCCTACTCAAAATTATTCAGCTTCTTGAGCTAATCACTGTACATCACCTTCTCATTGAAAACAACATCACAGCTTCTAATAATTTTGTTAGTTCCTAAATTCTACAACCGAAATCTGAAATCTCCAGAGCCATAATCAATGAATGTGCACCTCATAGATTTAGCATCCAGTTTCTTTCTATTTTCTTTATCAATGTGCACAAAAACTTCAGAACCAAAAACTCTGAGAAATGAAAGATCTACCTTTTCACTTGTCCACACCTCTTCTGGAATTCCACCATCCAGTGCAGTAGAAGGTCCTCTGTTAATTAGGAAAACCGTAGTATCTACAGCTTCTGCCCAAAATTGTAAGAGCAAACCAGCATGCAACCTCATACTTCGTGCACGCTCCATTATTGTTCTATTCATCTTTTCAGTAACTCCATTTTACTGAGGTGTCCTTGGAACTGTCTTTTTCCTGCGTATTCCACTCATAGAATAGTAACTATTGAATTTATTGCTGCAATACTCACCACCATTGTTAGATCTAAGGCACTTCAATCTCAAACCTGTTTCATTCTCAACCAAAGCTTTCCATTTTTTAAATGTGTCAAAAACATCAAATTTCTTCTTTATGCAATAAACCCATACCTTTCTTGTAGCATCATCAATGAAAGAAACATAATACCGTGATCCTCCAATAGAAGCTACATGAGCTGGTCCCCACACGTCTGTGTGAACAAACTCCAACTTGTGCTTCTTCTTTGTTGACCCAGTTTTGAGAAATCTCACTTTTTTCTGTTTCCCAAAAATATAATGCTCACAGAAATCTAGATCTATATTTTCAAATTTGAAAGCTTACCTTTTGACTTAAGAACACTCATTCCCTTCTCACTCATGTGGCCAAGCCTACAGTTCCACAACTTTGCATCTACATCTGAAGTAGATAAAACAGAAAGAGAATAATCAGTAATACAATTACATAGGTAAAGAGTACCAACTCTCTTACCTCTGGCTAATACAAGTGCACCCTTGGAAACTTTCCAAGATTCAGCTGTGAGAGTTACTGTGCAACCCTCATCCCCCAACTTTCCTACAGAAATCAAATTCTTCTTCAGGATGGGTACATGCATGACTTCTTTCAACACCCATGTGTTGTCATTCTGCAATTTCAGCGGCACTTTTTCTTTGCCAACAATTTGACAAGGCTCATCATCCCCTAAATAAACTTTTCTAAAATCTCTCTGGACATAATCATTGAAAAATTCTCTATTTGGGGTTGCATGGAAAGAGGCACCAGAATATAAAACCCAAGATTCTATTCTATTATCCAAAGAAAATTCAAGAGCATCATGTGCAACAATACCTGTAACTTTTGCTTCTTCTTTACCTTCATGCTGATTTTCTTTTTTAAATTTCAACCAACAATCTTTCTTTGCATGCCCTTTCTTTCCATAATTCCAGCAGGTTATTTTTCTTCCATTTCTGGATTTGGATCTACTTCTCATCTTTGACTTTGACCTTGATCTCTCTTGCTTGCCCTTCTCTCTTTGTCTTCCCCTGTTTTCAATACTTAAAGCATTACCTGACGTTTCCTCTGTGCTTTTCCTACGAATTTCTTTATTCAAGATTACACTAACAACATCATCTACTTTCAAGATATTTGAAGCAGATATAGTATTACTAACTGCCATTACCAAACTATGCCAACTTTCAGGTAAAGAGCATAAAATTAAGAGATCCTTAATTTCATCATCAAAAACTATTTTGACTGAATTTAACTGATTTACTATTGCATGGAAATCATTAAGATGACTAGATACAGATCCACCTTCCTGCATTTCTAAATTAAATAATTTCTTCATAAGATATACCTTATTCGAAGCTGAGGGCTTTTCATATAAATTTGCCAAAGTATCCATTAATTCTACCGTTGTCTTTACCTGTGATAAGTTGGAAATCACAGAAGATGTCAGGCTCAACTTTATAGATTCAAGAGCCTTTCTATCAAGAACATTCCATTCTTCATCTTGCATATCTGTGGGCTTGCTTACAACCCCACCCAATGGTAAGTACAGATCTTTTTGATACAGATAATCTTCTATCTGCATCCTCTATAATTGATAGTTTTTGCCGTTAAATTTTTCCATTCTTAGCTTACTTTCTTCTACCATTGCTTTACTCTCACTCAATCAGAAACTCCTGTGAGTGACCTGTAATCAACAAACACTAACACGATTTGATACTGCCTATTAGTGAATCCAAGCTCTGATACCACTTGTTAGGATATTACAGTACAATTGATTACTTTTGTGTAAGCAAATAAACATGGAATTAAACCAAAAATAATAAGTAACTAAAAATCAGAATCAACAAAGAATATGATATACAAGAAACAACCAAAAACTTGTATTAAACTCTTCCAGAATGAAATACAATGAAGAAATCACACTTTCTTCCACACCTCTCAGATGTACAGATCTCTTTCCCTCAAGAGTTCTCTCTCTCAATTACAAACACAATTCGATCCTTGAATTGTCTCACCCTTTTTTCATGTCTACAAGCTATGAAGATCTAACCCTATTATATAATACTATGATTCATGAGCTATGCATTCTTCACCGTTAGATACACCTCTTAATCAAAGGTTCAAATCTGTCCTGCCAAAAATAGAAATGCAGACTCAAAACTAACAGTTACTCTTATCATGCAAACAATCTGTTCATCCTCGAAAATAGACTTTTGGAACACACAGGGGACTGACGTCGGTCCCTGTCTGTCTGCATATGACCAACGTCGGCATCTTCTGGTCGACCTCTGACCGATGTCGGTCTGTCCTGACCGATGTCGGTGACTGTGTAACTCCAGCAACCTTTGCATTTGCTCATCTGGTGAAGCTTTTAGCTCCACAACTCAACACCAAGAACTTTCCATCTACACCTCATGGCTCTCATTTTTCAGAAATCTAGATATTTCCACTAAATATGTTTTTCTCACCCGCAAAATTCTTCCTAGATAATAAATAAATATGACCTAAATCATTATTGAATCCATTGTCCAATCAAGGTAGCTTGATGTGAATCAATTTTTAAGCAAAAAATCTATTTTAGATGTGAGCTTCAATCTATCCAATCATGTGTTGACAAAAGCTAAAAGTTTGGAGGCCATTATAATGTGAAACAAATATTTTGGCTTTGTTCACATGCTATAGCATAATATTTTTATGTTCCATCTAGTTAAACCATCCATATGCACATAAAAGAGGACACCATAACATAATTTATGTAAAAATTTTATGAAACAAACTATTCACGTAATGTTTTTGCATTGAGACTTTTAAATTAAATAATTTTATTGTTATTAGTATATTACCATTGACCATGATATGCAAATAATGCCATTATGAACCGTAGATCCCAAGCTTTAAATTTGAGTTGTTGATCTTCCAACTTTATATTGTAATCATTGATGACAACTAGCTATGGACTCTGTGAGAAATATACAGAGGAAACAACCTCATAAGCAATTCAATGCAAGCTTAAATTCATTGATGCATATGTTGGATTTTAGAAACTTGGGCATCATGAAGGCCATATATATTTCATCTAAACGGACAAAAATATACTAGGGAAGGATAATTGACTAAGAAAATGAAATGATCATTAATTTTTTTTAAATTATTTTGGCTACACAATGTACTTATTGCAAATAATCTTGGTTTAAAATCATCTCTATTTTTATCTATCCCAATTTCATAATTACAATATAAAAACAAGGACTAACTACTACACATGCCTTATTAAATATAAATATTATATAGTGAAATTTAAATATTTTCTATTTTTATTACAACTTTACATTTATATTACATAGATACTGCGACTAATAATTAATATTACTATATTTCACAGCTAAAAATATGAAATACAGATATACGGCCATGTAATTTAGTCCCGGTTCTTGGCATCTATGTATGGCTCTTTGGTTCATCTTCGTATTTTTGGACCATTTGATTACACTTGAATTGGATACGTTTTGGGGAAAGGATGAATCTGTTGAATGTGGTTCGATGTGAATTAGTATTGTTTCCCTTTCTCTACGCGTCTGTTTCCCTCGCTCTACGCGTCTTATTCTGTAAACTGGTTTGGGAGTTTTTTAATTCGGAATTTTGCTTTGAGCGGCTCAGATTGGGTCTGGTCATGGTCCTCCTTAGTTGCCTAGCCTGCAAAGATGGTTTGTACTTGGAAAAAAATGATAGTTTCTCTTTCACCCAGTTTGGTTTTGGAGCGTTATGCATCCATGATGGGTTGAATCATCACCCATTTCTGTGACTTTCCACCCATTCTTTTGCTCTGAACAATTGTATATTTGTCTGCCTTAATCTCTATATACTAAATCTCTGTGTGGATTCTTATTTAAAAAAAAGTAAGAACCAAAGGAATTCTTTTTTTTTATTCATCGTATCTAAGTTGAACATACTATGCCTAAGAGGGTAGCCTCTTCTTGATATCTTGGGTGTCCAGTTTTCCATGGTTGTTCCAATGGATTTTGATGGAAAATTTTCAGGCGTTGGAGGGGAGGGGTCCAACTATCTAAGCAACTCTAGGTTGGACAAAATGGAAGGTATTTTGAAAAAATTATATTCAACCAAAAAAAATATTTCTTATGTTAATGAAGAGCACTTCAATTCTTTAAGGAACCTTAGGTTGTAAAAATGGAAGGAGTCTTCAAAGTTCATAATCAAACAACATTACTTTAGTAATGGTCAACAAATTATTTATTGATATTATCTTCTTCTTTTTCTTTTTTCATTTTTTTTTTTTTTAATAATTATTCTTTTTGCATTGTTAGATAAATGTACCAGAATATCTATCTAATAAGGTTTGGATTGTTGAAAAAATATTTTGATTGATGGTATAGAAGATGACAAGTTACTTAGGTGTGATGTTATCAATTTGTTTTGTGTATAAAAATCTTTGTTAGATTGGGTGAAAGAGCTTATGTAAATTTTATTTTTTAAAGTATAGCCCTTGATCAATTTATTTTAAGGTTGGACATTTTATAAGCGGTATAATTGATTGGTGTTCAAATTATTTTGTTTGATGCCAGTAATATTTTACTATTCACATGAGGGTGTGTAATAGTTATAGTTTATTTTGATAAACAAGGTATAATACATTTAGAAGTTGCAGGAAGCTGTTGCAACAGAGGAAATTATTCAAGGAAAGAAAGAAAGAAGCTTGATGCAATTTTCATCACATTTAGGATCAAGTCTTATTTTATTGAGTCATTCTCTCGCAACACTCTTTCACTTGTCATTATACTTGCAAAGATGGTCCTGGAAGATGAGGAACTTGGAATGAAAGTTTACTAACATGTTTTTAGAATCTAGTGATGATGATTAGGGTTAAGAGGCTGAACTATTAACTAATGTATTGTTGTTTTTGGTTTGAGAATTATGTTATTTTTTAAAATTTTTTTATTTGATGACTATATAAACTCTTATTTGAAGTTGATAAGTAATGGTTTTAATACTTAAATCTCTAATATCTGATTTTTTTTTGTTTATTATTATATATTTTTACAAAAAATATTAGTAAAACTTGAATAATAAATAAATATCAAAACAATGTAATATAATATTTATGAGTAAAATGAAAAATAGTATACATGGAATATAAAATATATATGTATCAAATTTAAAAATATGCAAGAAAAGGTGTTTAGCTCCAACATTACTTAAAGTTATATTAACTATATTCTATCATTTTTTATATTGTTTAACTTTAATATAGTACTTATGTTGTTTGGGCAATATGCAACTCTACCTTATTGGCTTTAGGCTTTGATGATGGTCTACCAAATTTGGAGCTAAGTTGCTTCTTTTTTCCATAGAAAATATATTTTAGATATATAAATAAATATAATATAAAAATGGTAAATATTATAAATGGTTTTATTTTGTAACTACCATGTTCAATATATGATTTTTGGATTCTTCTTCATATAATTTTTACAACTTTAATAATATTGACTTAAATTATTTTAAATAGATTTATTTTTCATGTAAAAGATAAGGTTAAGGATCCCTAATAAAAACCCTATTTTAATTATAAAAATTAAACTCACATTACATGTATAAAACATAAAGAAATAGAATTAAAAATTAAAATTATCAATTAACACATTGTTAAGCTCACATAAATAGTAAAGTTGTTCAAATTAGTGATAAATTAAAAAGAACCCTAGAACCCTATTTTATATAGTGGTATATTTCATACTCAAAGCCATGAAAAATTAATAGAATTATGTCTTATAAATATAAAAATATCTTAACTATTTAATGGTATTTTCTTCAGAACCAAATCATTTTTTGTTCTAAAAAGCATTAACTCTATTCACATTTTCATTCGTATTGTTATCAATCTAATTTAACCATTTTGTAATATTGTTAAAGTTCTCATTATCGATAACATATATCCTCAGTGATAATAGCATTAGCAATGGTAATGGCAATGGCAATGGCAATGGTAATGACAATAGCAATGATAATGATAATGACTATAAGATTTATAAATATAAAATATCTAGACATGACATTTTTACATTTATTATTAGATTTAGATATATACAACATAATATTAAAATATTTTAAATTTAATACTTTTCAAAATCAAAATCTATGAAAACACTGTTGAACATATACATAATAAAAAATTGTATAATAATTATTTGAAATAAGAGAAGTAGAAAAACTAAAACCATAATCCAACCTTAAGCTCCCAGGAATTACCACTCACAACAAAACCAATAACAACTTTCTTCCTATCTTCAAATGTTATAATAATCTACAAAGAATTTATATTATCTTGATTCTCCATTGTAAGTTTCTTCATTATCATATGTATCCCTATTTATTGAAAATTCAAGCAAAAAAAATTCTATTGTGTACCACGTGACTTTAGTAAATAATATAAATAATAAAAAATTAAATAATATTTCCCATAAATCAAACAGTAGGAAGGATGAAAACGCGTACATAACATATTAACAATGATAATTTAATATAAAACAAAATTAACAAATAGATATATATGTTGATATATATGTTGAATATTACATATTTTATATTAATATTTACCAATGAAACTTACTCAAGAAATTAGAGTCAATTTATATATATAATAAATTCATAGGTATTAGATATATTATTATATATAAATGTTATATGGTGGAATTTAAATATTATATTTATATCACACGAATACACGACTAATAATTAATATTATCCATATTTTACGGCTAATAATATGATATACAGGTGTACGGCCGTCAAATTTAATCAGGTTATCAATATTGTTTTGAACAGTTGGGTTTTTTAATCTGGAAATCTGTTGTTTTGAGCGGTTGAGATTGGGTCTAACCTGCAAAGATGGGTGGAAGTCATATATTTTCAGCTTCTAATTTTTTTGGAAAAAAAATGATAGTTTATGTTTCGTTCAGTTTGGTTTTGGAGTGGTATGCATTCATAATGGTTTAAATTATCACCCATTTCTGTGTCTTTTCAACCATTCTTTTGCTCTGAACGACTGTGTATCTGTCTGCCTTAATCTCCATATACTCAATCGATGCGTGGATTGTTTTCTTTTTTAAAAATGTTAAGAACCTGCGGAATTCTTGTTTTTCTTCATCCTATCCAAGCTGTACATACTCCGCCTAAGAGGGTAGGCTCTTCTTGATATCTTGTTTGCGCAGTTTTCTAGGGCCGCTCCATTGGATTTTGATGGAAAATTTTCAGGTGTTAGGAGGGAAGAGGGGTCCAGTTCTCAACTCAACCCTAGGTTGGACAAATGGAAGGTGTTTTCAAGCAATATAATATAAGAATGGTAAATAAATTATTCATTGATGTTTTACCTTTTCTTTTTTTTTGGAATTTTCAAAATGTTATTGGAGAAGAGTTTAATTCTCGATACAATTTTAAGTTGGACAAATTAAAGGTATTTTCAAAGATCATAATAAGTAATATAAATAAACAATGGACAACAAATTGTTTGTTGATGTTTACTCTTTCTTTCTAGAATTTATCAGTATTATTAGAGAAGAGTTCAATTCGTTGGACAAATGGAAGGTGTTTTCAAAGATCATAATCAAATCACATAATAGAACAATGGTTAATAAATTATTTTTCTATGTTTACTCTCTTTTCCTAAGTTTGGATGAAAATCTTAAAATTAAAGAGCTCATGTAGAATGGGGCATTGTAAGACGAATCTATATGGTTTGGGTTATTGGAAAAATGCTTTGATCGATGGTATAAGAGATGAAAATTTATTTAAGTGTGATGCCACCAATTTTTTTTGTGCACAACTCACTCTTACATTGAGCAAAGGGACTTATGTAGATTTTGTTCTTTAGGGCATGGATCTTGGTTAATCTACCTCAAGGTTGGACACTTTATAGGTGACGTAGTTTATTGGTGTTAAAATTGTTTTTTTTTTTTTTTTTAATTTGTGTGTGTGCCAGTAATACTTTGGACAATCAAAAGAGGATAAGTAACAGTTGAAGTTTAGCTTGATGAACATGTTATAATACATGTGGAAGCTACAGAACACTATTGTGGTAGAGGAATTTTTTTATCAAAAGAAGCTCAATGTGATTTTCATCAAGTTGGGGGTGTCAAATTTGTTTTTTTGTGTGCCAGTAATACTTTGGCCAATCAAAAGAGGATGTGCAATAGTTGAAGTTTAGCTTGATGAACACGATATAATGCATGTGGAAGTTGCAGAACACTATTGTGGCAAGAAAGTTATGTAGGAAAGAAGCTCAATGTAATTTTCATCAAGCTATGGGTGTTAAAATTGTATTTTTTTGTGCCAGTAATACTTTGGCCAATCAAAAGAGGATGTACAACAATTGAAGTTTAGCTTGATGAACATGATATAATGCATGTGGAAGCTACAAAACACTATTGTGGCAAAGAAAATTATGTAGGGAAAGAAGCTCAATGTAATTTTCATCAATTTGGGGGTGTTAAAATTGTTTTTTTTGTGCCAATAATACTTTGGCCAATCAAAAGAGGATGTGCAATGCTTGAAGTTTAGCTTGATAAACACAATATAATGCATGTGGAAGCTACAAAACACTATTATGGCAAGGAAATTATGTAGGGAAATAAGCTCAATGTAATTTCCATCAAGCTGGGGATCAAGCCTTATTTTATTGAGTCATCCTCTTTCATCACTCCTTCACATGCCATTATAGTTTCAAATATGGTACTCAAAGATGAGGAGCTAAAGTGATGACTTACTATCATGTTTATAGACTTTAGTGGTGATGATGAGGATGAAGGAGCCAAACTATTAACCAGTTGGTTTTTGTTGTTGGCCTTTTGGAGGCCATATTAGTTTTTTTATTTTTATTTAATGACTATATAAAATCATATTTTAAGTTGATAGGTATTAGTTGATGCTTATGTCGCCGTTATCTCTCTACTATCTAAATTTTCTCGATTTATTCAAGTTTTTGTGTTTACTATTATATAAGCGGATTTGGTGTACATTTTTGAACCTATCAAAAGTTACCAATAATATAAATTGACAGGAAAATTTAGTAATTGAATTTGTAGCTTTCATTTATAATTAAAAAAGTAAATGTTTTATATAGATTATTTTATTTTATAAATGGATTTAGTGAACTCAAAATATTATGTGACCCATAGGTCAACTAGTCAACAACACCAAACCAGATAAGAGCTCAACTAAGGCAATTGACAATGAAAAGTCACCAAGGCAAAGCCCCAAAGAAAGAGTGCCAATGCAAATTACATCCACAACATCACATCATGAAACTAGAATGGTAATATATATAAAAAACCACTACTCAGGTCCCTTGGCATTGCCTTGCGAAAGATTAACAAGGCCCTCTATAAATTTCTCATTCGAAGAAGTATTAATAGCCATGTCATTAGTATGTTCAACCACACGATTACTATGTTTAGTTGATCCACCATATTCTAATCTCTATTTCACTTCTTGACATAATTATGTCATGTGGTTTTACCAAATCCTTAATTCAATCTTGCACATCGTTGCTCCAAGAACCTACCCCAACCCTCTCCAAATTTTACCTCTTAGACAACACCTTAGCCAAATATTTCTTATTTTTTTATCTCAACCTCATCAACATTGGTGAGCATTTCAACAACATTAAAATATGTATGTTTACTTCCATTTGTACAAGAGTACTGGGGATAATATTCATAATTTCACTTTGAGAAAGAGATTTTAGAGAGTCATTATTGGTAGGCACATCAACCAATTCAATATTGGGGTCATCTCAGGGAATGTCCTCAATGTTTTCTAGGTCGATCTGTAAATACTAGATCTAAGTAAGAAGGTCCCAACCATACATCACCTCATCTTCCTTTAGATATTTATCAACATGTTCCATCCCACTAGGAATTCTACACATATTAGTAAAGTTTCAACTTGTTTTAAGAGCAACAAGTCTACCTTGATGGTTATGAGGCCAAAAACTTCCTTAGGTCTTCTCTAGGAACCTATAAATGTTCATTAACCTACACAATAATAAGGTGATTCATGACTTCTAAGTTGAATTTAATTAATATATAAAATTTTATTGGTTCACTAGTAGTCCTTACTCAAAAAATTGGAGTAAATTATAATAAATTTATATGCATTACGGATTCATAGATATGGTACTATAGATTTCACTTTTCAGTTACCCTACCTCATATGAAGTTTGATATATAAATATTAAAATATTTTTTTAAGTGTTATTTAAACAAATTCTTTTAACTTTGATGCAACTTTAAATACTCCTCATTTTATGGCTATAAAAAATATAATTAAAATTACTTCTTCTATATATATCACACAAAAACCACATCTTGACAACTTGAGGTATTGTAAGATTGAAGCCCTAAATGCAATTTCCAAATAATTCGTGATTGATCCACACTTTTAATGCCAAAATATGATAATCGTGAGAGTTGTAAAAACCATGTGAAATAAAAATTAAACTCTAACTTACAAATTTCTCTATTTTTCATTTAATTGTTAAAATCAACAATTCTTAAGTCCCTAAAATTAAAATGTATTGACTACATACAAACACATTGGCCCCACCAATTCTTAATTTATAGACCAAAACTTTTTATTAAATGATTATATGTGACCGTTGTTACATGGGACGGTTGAAACCCTTACCCCCACACATAAACTTAGTGCCTCTATTTTTAAAAAAAAATGCCCGATCCTTAACATGACACCACTAGAATACATAAGGTTGTTCACCATCTCATGTGTCACCAAATAAACAATGACAACCAAGAAAAATAATATGATTATTAGTGATACAATGCCTCGGTGGGTCCATATGTCAAAATACACTTGACATTTAAAAATCACAAAAAGGAAAATATGATGTTGGTGCGAGTGGATTAGAAAGAGGGATAATGAGGTCAGGGACTTTCCATCCACACATCATGGCCCTCATTTTTCAGATATCTAGATATTTCGACTAAATATATTTTTGTCGCCCATAAAAATCTTCCTACCTAATAAACAAATATGACCTAAATCATTATTGAATCCCCTACCCAATCAAGCTAGCTTGATGTGAATCAAGTTTTAAGGAAAAAAATATCATTTTGGGTTTGAGCTTCAATTTACCCAATCATGTGTTGACGAAAGTTAAAATTTTGGAGGCCATTATAATGTGAAACAAATATTTTGGATTTGTTCACGTGTTATAGCATAATATTGCCATGTTCCATCTAGCTAAACCATATATGTACAAAAAAGAGGACAACATAAAAGAATTTATGCAAAAATTCTATAAAACAACCTATTCACATAATGTTTTTGAATGGTATAAAATATATAGAGGAAAGGACTTCATAAGCAATTCAATGTGAACTTAAATTCACTGACACATATGTTATATTTTAGAAACTTGGGAATCGTGAAGGCCATAAATATATCATCTAAGTGTATAAAGATATATTGGGCAATGAGACGATTAATTAAGAAAATAAAATGATCATTTACAATTTTTATTATTTTAGCTACACAATATACTTCTACAATTTTTATCTATTCCAATTCCCTAATTACAATATAAAGATAGGAACTAGTTGCTACATAAATATCATACAATAAAATTTAAATATTCTTTATTTTTATTACAAATTTACATTTATATTATATGGATATCGGGACTAATAATTAATATTATTATATTTTAAAGTTAAAAATATGAAATACAAGTATACGACCATCAAATTTAGTTCCCATCCTCGGCCTCCATGTATGACTCTTTTGGAATGGCATGCATGCATAATGGGTTGAATTATCGCCCATTTCTATGACTTTCCTCCCATTCTTTTGCTCTGAATGACTGTATATTTATCTGCCTTAAATCTCTATATACTGAATGTTTGTGTGGATTCTTTTCTCAAAAAAAATATAAGAACCAGAGGAATTCTTTTTTTCTTCATCCTATCTAAGTTGTACATACTTTGCCTAAAAGAGTAGCCTCTTATTGATATCTTGTGTGTGCACTTTTCCATGGTTGCTCCCATGAATTTTGATGGAAAATTTTTAGGTGTTGGCGGGGAGGGATCCAACTATCTGAGGAACCTTCGGTTGGACAAATGAAAGTTGTCTTCAAAAATTATATTAAGTACAAATTATTTGTTAATGTTTATTTTTTTTCTTAAGAATATCCAAGTGTTAGTGGAGAGGAGTTTAATTCTTTATATAATTTTGGGTTTGTATAAATGGAAGAGTCTTGGAAGTTCATAAAGAAGCAATATAATAAAACAATGGTCAACATATTACTTGATGTTTACTCTTTCTTTGCATTGTTAGACAAATGCACCATAATGTCTATTGAATAGGGCTTGGATTGTTGTCTATCAAACAGGGCTTGGATTGTTGGAAAATGCTTTGATTGATGGTATAGGAGATGATAAGTTACCTAAGTGTGATACCATGAATTTGTTTTGTGTACAAGATTGTTAGGTTAGGTGAAGGGTTTATGTAAATTTTGTTCTTCAGGTCATGGACCTTAATCAATTTACCCCAAGGTCGGACACTTTATAGGTGGCATAATTGATTGTTGTTCAAATTGGTTTGTTTGGCACTAGTAATACTTTGGCCATTCATATGAAGATTTACAATAGTTATAGTTTATCTTGATGAATAGGGTATAATATATTTAGAAGTTGTAGAAAGTTGTTACAATAGATGAAATTAGTCAAAGAAAAAAAAAGCTTGATGCAATTAGCATCACAATGAGGATAAAGCATTATTCTATTAAGTCAACCTCTCCCAACACTCCTTCACTTACAACTATACTTGCAAAGATGGTCCTAGAGGATAAGGTCCTAGAATGAAGGCCTATTATCATGTTTCTAGAATCTAGTGATGATGATGAGGTTTAAGGAGCTGAACTATTGACTAGTGTATTGTTGTTTTGGGCTTGGGAAACTATGTTATTTTTTTTAAAAATTTGATAACTATATAAACTCCCATTTAAGTTGATAACTAGTAGTTTCAATACTTGTATCCCTAGTTTTTGTATTTTCTTTATTTATTCAAATTTTCTTTTTGTTTATTCTTATATAGTTTAAAACTTAAATAATAAATAAATATCAAAACAATATGACATAACATTTATGAGTAAAAGGAAAAATAGTACATATGAAGTAAAAATTATGCATGTATCAAATTTAAAGGTATGCAAGAAAAAATGTTGTTTAACCCTAACATATTATTTAAGTTATCTGGTATATTATCTTTTTTGATATTGTTTAGCCCTAACATGTCACATATGTTGTTTGAGAGATATGCAACTCTACAATATTAGGTTTTGATGATGGTCTATCAAACTTGGAGTAAGGTTGTTTCTTTATTATTGTGGAAAATATATTTTAGATATATAAATAAATATTATATAGAGATGGTAAATATTATATACAGTTTTATTTTGTAATTACAATGCTCAATGTATGATTTTTGGATTCTTTCTTGTATAATTTTTACAACTTTAATACATTGACATAAATCATTGTAAATATATTTATTTGTTATGTAAAGGGTGAGGTTAAGGATCCCTAATAAAAACCCTATTTTAGTTATAAAAATTAAACTAATATCCACATTGCAAGTATAAAAAATAAAGAAACAAAATAAAAAATTAAAATTACCAATTTACACATTGATAAGTTCACATAGATAAAATTTTTGTTCAAACTAGTGATAAATTAAAAAAAACCTTATTTTTATATAGTAGTATTTTTCATATTCAAGCCAAGAAAAATTAACATAACTATGTTTTATGAATATGAAAATACCTTAACTGTTTCACAATATTTTCTTTGGAGTCAAATCATTTTGGTTTTCAACAAGCAGTATTTTATTTACATTTTTAGTGACATTGCTAGCAAACTAGTGCAGCCATTTTGTAACATTGTTGAAGCTCTCATTCAATGATGTATATTCTCCTTAATAATGGTAATGACAATGGTAAAGACTATAATATTTATAAAATATAAGACATATCTAGGCATAACATTTGCATCTATTATTAGATTTAAATATACTACAACATAATATTAGAATAATTTAAATCTGATACCTTTCAAAATCAAAATCTATAAAAATATTGTTTAACATATATATAATAAAAAGATTGTATAAAATTGTATAATAATTACCTGAAACAAAAGAAGTAGAAAAACTAAAACCATAATCCAGTCTTGAGCCTCTAAAGATTACCACAATCTCCAGATGACGAACACAACAAATCCAGCGAAGACTTTCTTTCTACTTTCAAATGTTAGTCTACAGAGAGTTTATATTGTCTCGATTCTCCATTGCATTTTTGCTCACATAATCATATGTATCCCTGTTTATTGAAAACTCAAGCAAAACAATTCTATTGTATACTATGTGACTATAGTAAATAATATAAATAACAAAAAATTAAATAATATTTCTCGTAAATCTTGTAAATAATAAATATATATATTTATTGAGAAGGTTGAAAACACATACATAACATATTAATAATGACAATTTTATATATATATATATATATATATATATATTACACATTTTTATTAATATCTAAAATTTTATTGGTTTAACAATGAGACCTACTCAAGAAATTAGAGTCAAAATATATATATATATATATATATATAATAAATTCATAGGAATTAGATATATTATTATATATAAATGTTATACGGTGGAATTTAAATATTATATTTTATATTACGCGGATACTAGGACTAATAATTAATATTACCCATATTTTACGGCTAAAAATATGATATACAAGTATACGGCCATCAAATTTAGTCAATTTATCGATATTGTTTTGAGCGGCTGAGTTTTTTAATCTGGAATTCTGTAGTTTTGAGCGGCTGAGATTGGATCTAATCTGCAAAGATGGTTAGAAGACAGATTTTTCAGCTTGTAATTGCTGTCAGAAAAAAATGATAGTTTATGTTTCGTTCAGTATGGTTTGAATGATCACCCATTTCTGTGTCTTTTCACCCATTCTTCTGCTCTGAACGATTGTGTACCTGTCTGCCTTAATCTCCATATACTGAATAGGTGTGTGGATTGTTTTCTTCTATAAAAATGTTAAGAACCCACGGAATTCTTGTTTTTCTTCATCTTATCCAAGTTGTACATACTCCGCCTAAGAGGGTAGGCTCTTCTTGATATCTTGAGTGCGCAGTTTTCTATGGCCGCTCCCATGGATTTTGATGGAAATTTTCTAGGGGTTAGGGGAGAGGTTCCAATTCTCAATGCAACCTTAAGTTAGGACAAATGGAAGGTGTCTTCAAACATTATAATTAAGTAATATAATAAAACAATGGTCAATAAATTATTTATTGATGTTTTTTTTTGGATTTTTTTTTTCTTTGAATTTTTAAAGTATTAGTGGAGAGGAGTTCAATTCTCGATGCAACCTTAAATTAGACAAATAAAAAGTGTTTTCAAAAATCATAATCAAATAATATAATTGAACAATGGTCAACAAATTGTTTGTTGATGTTTATCTTTCTTTTCTAGAAGTTTTAAATGTTAGTGGAGAGGACTTCAATTCTAATGAAAGGTGTCTTCAAAAATCATAATCAAGTAACATAATATAACAATGGTTAATAAATTATTTGTTGATATTTACTTTCTCTTTCTATGTTTCTTTGAAAATCTTAAAATTAAAGAGTTCATGTAGAATGGGACATTGTTAGATGAACTTACAAATTTTAGGTTATTAAAAAAATGTATAAGGGATGAAAATTTACTTAAGTGTGATGCCACCAATTTGTTTCATGCACAACTCTCTCTTACATTGAATGAAGGGCCTTTTATAGACTTTGTTATTTAGGGCATTGATCTTGGTTAATCTACCCCAAGGTTGGACACTTTATAGGTGATGTAGTTAACTGGTGTTCAAATTATTTTTTTGGGTGCCAGTAATACTTTAGCCAATCAAAAGAGGATTAGAATTTATCTTGATGAACATGTTATAATGCATGTGAAATCTGTAGAAAGCTATTATTGTAGAGGAAATTATGTAGGGAAAGAAACTCAATGCAATGTTCATCAAGTTGGGGATTGGGCCTTATTTTATTTAGTCATCTTCTCACAACACTCCTTCACATGCCATTATAGTTATAGAGATGGTCCTCGAAGATGAGGAGCTAGAACAACGACTTACTATCATGTTTATAGACTCTAGTGATGATGATGAGGTTGAAGGAGCCAAACTATTAACCAATTAGTTGTTGTTGTTGGCCTTTTGAAGGCTATATTAGTTTTTTATTATTTTATTTGATGACTATATAAGTTCCCATTTTAATTTGATAGGTAACGGTTAATACTTATATCTCTATTATCTCTCTACTATTTGAATTTTCTTGATTTATTCAATTTTTTGTGTTTACTATTATATAAGCAGTTTCGGTGTACATTTTTTAACCTATCAAAATTTACCAATAATATAAAGTGAGAGGAAAATTTAGTAATTGAACTTGTAGATTTCATTTATAATAAAAAAATTAAATGTTTTATATACATTATGTGATTTTATAAATGGATTTAGTGAATCCAAAATATTATGCAACCCATAGGTCAACTAGTCAACAACACTAAACCAAATAAGATCCCAACTAAGGCAATCGACAACAAAAATTCACTAGGGCAAAGCCCAAAAAAAAGAATGCCAACTAAAACTACATCCACAACATCACATCATGAAACCAAAATTGTAATATATTAAAAAAAATCATTACTCAGGTCCCTTGGCATTACCTTGTGAAAGATTAATAGGGCCCTCTAAAAAATTCTCATTCAAAAAAGTATTAATATCCACATCATTAGTATGTTCAATCACATGATTAGTCTATTTTCTCAATCCACCATTTTCCAATCTCTGTTCCACTTCCTGACATAATTCTTTCACATGTGTTTTTAACAAATCCTCAATTCAATTTTGCACATCACTTCTAAGGGAAAATACCCCAACCCTTTCCAAATTATGCCCCTCAGACAACACCTTAGCCAAATATTTCTCATTTTCAATCTCAATCTCATTAGCATTGGTGAGCATTTCAACAACATTAAAATATGCTTGTCTAATTTCCATCCATATAAGAGTACCAAGAATAATATTCATAATTTTAGTTTGTGAAGGAGATTTTAGAGATTCATTATTGGTAGGCACATTAACCAGATCAATATTGGGGTCATCTCAGGCAATGCCCTTTTGGCCAATCTACAAATAGTAGGTCTGAGTAACAGGGTCCCAACCATACATCACTTCATCTTCCTTTGGATATTTATCAACATGTTCCATCCCACTAGGAATTCAAACCACCTTGGCAAAGCTACCAACCTTTTTTAAGAACATCGGTCTACCTAGATGGTTCCTAAGGCCAAAAATTTCCTCAAATTTTCTCTATGAACCTATAATTGTACATTAACCTACACAATAATAAGGTGATTCATGAGCCTAAGTTGAATTCGGTAACCCCTACATATTCCTTAAAAAATATCATCAATCATTTCTTGCCAAATGTACCACAACAATTTAGTAGACGTGAGAGTTTAAGCATAAATGGATGCAATATTTTATCAGAACTTATAATTCCAAAAATAGCATCAAAATAATAAATCTCCATCTGAAAAATAAAATTACAAATGGATAATACTTTAGACCAAACAAATTTAGCAAAAGGAAAAAAAAACATGTTCAACAGTCTCAAGACTACTACACACAAAACAAAATTTACTACAAATACCCTTTTTCCCCACAAGATCCCCAATAGATGAATTATCATGAAGGAGAATCCATCAGAAACACTCTTCCTTTAATTCAATACACGAGGACCACAAAAGATAAAACCTATCTTTCTAAATTCTAAGAGGATAAAAAACATTCCACTTGTTGCTGAGACTAAGAAACCTACTCAAAGAAAAGACCAACCTCTCATAAATTTGTTTAAACTTGACCTCAAATAAGTGAGGATATTTTAACCACCTAACATTCTCTATAAATTTTCCTTCATCGTCCATTAAAATATTAACATAAGAGATTTTAAGGGCATTTTGAATCATAGCATAAGTTTTGGACTGAGCTTGTGGGAGACTATAAATTTATTTTATCTCTTCCCGCTCCAAAAATTCCCCCCCTCTATATAAATATTGAAATGTCCTTATCCATTTTTTATACCACCTGAGCCTAGAGCATCCTGTAATTAGAGCAAAAGTCATATCATTTTTCTTTAAGTTATACCACAAAGAAAAAAAACCTTGGCATCTAGTGTAAAACCAAGAAAAGATAGGTTGCCTCATAATCAAAATTTTAACTTGCTCCAAAGCCTTCCAAATTTAATAAAAAATGTTTGTTCCATGACTAAAAACAATGAATGACACAAAAATCAATTCAATTCTATGAAACTCTCTCCATTCCCTTCTACCTTTGGGAAACACCTTCGATATATTTTTTCTCGCCAAAAATTCCAACTCATTTCCATTAAATGATCCCAGAATCCACTTCATTGCCATAGAAACTCCTTGCACCCTAAGGTTCTTGATCCCAGGCCCACCAAGCATTTATGGGTACAATAGAGGTACCACTTAACAACATGTCTCTTTCTACCATCGTTGTCAACAAACCATAGAAAGTCTAAAAATTCTATGAAGTTTTTCAATATGTGAGTGGGAATAATTGACAAGAGGAAAAGTAAATAGAGAAAGAAGAGAATTTTTGAACAAACTCATACATGTCTTGGTAAAGAAATAAGGTGTCCCCACCATTTTGATACATTACGTGAAACTCTATCAAACATTCACTTCCAAATTGCATTGAATGAGGGGGATTAATAAAAAGGAATACCCAAATATCTGTTGACCATTTTGGTCCTACAGGCCAAAATCAGTCCCCCCTTTTTCCCTTGCTATTCTGAACTAGAACAAAATTTCATTCTTTGCACAAGTCTAGTTTCTATGGACTCTGCAAGTCTAGTTTCTACGGACTCTGCAGGTCTATTTCTATGGATTCTGTAGGCCCATTTCTATGGACTCTATAGGCATTTCTACGAACTCTGCAGAGAATTTATATGGACTCTGCAGGCAACAAATGAGTCCCTAACACTTAGGCGCAAAATGAACCATTCCAAGTGCCCTTGCAGAGGGCAGTTTTGGACTCAAGTGCCCTTGTGGAGGGCAGGGAACATTTGCAAAGAGGCCAAAGAGAAAAGCCAAAAAGGTAAGTTTCTTTTGGAAATTTGTTTAAGGCAAAGGAAGTACCCTTTGGAAGGGTCGTTTCCAACTTTCCTGAAGGGCACTTTTCGAAGGCAGTCGAGAGAAAAGACAAGGCCATAATTCCTTCAGAATTTTTGTCCGAAGGAATTCCTTCGAACAAAAAGTCCAAAGAAATTTGGAAGGGCTATGAGCAAGAAAGCTTGAAGAAAAGCAAGTAGAAAGACTAAGGCATAGAACGATTTCTTTCAGACTTTTTGTCTGAAGAAATTCCTTCGAGCAAAAATTTTGAAGAAATTTGAAAGAAAAATAGCCATGGGAGAAAATCCCAAAATAAAAATCTAAGGGTCACCTTCCCTTCGAGAGGGAAGCAACAAAAAGCCGAAAGAAAGGAAAAGGCCGAAGAATCTCCAAGGGGTGACGGGCCCGAAGACGTCAAAATCAAGCACGGTGAACTAGTCGTTAGAGGTTCAAACGCCCATTGATGGGTGTGCAGACGTCAAATTTAAGGTGGTGAAATAGCCATTGATTTTGAAAAGCTTAAAGAGCAGCCCAAGGAACTCAACGACCCACCAAGAAGATAGCCTGAGGGCCATGTTGGTTGAATATTTTGTCGATCAACGTACTGATAAACAAAATAGGTCTGATCAGCCAAAGTAAGCAAATTAGTCATCCAAATGTGTAGGTTTACCACATCAAAAGGGGATTGATCTCAAGGAAAAAATAAAGGGAAATGATAGATAGCACTCCTCTTCTTTCAAAAGTATTATTCAGCCAGCCACAAGAGTACTCCTAGTAGTAACAATAGAATGTAACCAAGGACATAGTAACCAACAAATCAAGATGTAGCACAAAGTCTCCACCTGAATTGCTCAAGAGTAAGATACGAAGGACAATGAGGGCACAAAGTCATCCCAAGGTCCTTTACACAAAAATGAAAATAAAACACACTAAAGGCAATTATGGGGGCACAAAGTCTCTCCACACTTGACTCTTCAAGACACCTTCCTGACTACTTTCACTAATTCTGCTTTTTGAATTAAAGGAATAGATAATATATCAAGGAAAAAGACATAAGAACAATTTCCCCAACAACAAAGATATCACAGCACAAAGTCTGAAAAATCACTTGCTTTCTTATTCCAATAACAAAATATGATCAACAAACTGAGCTCAAAGTCTCAGTAATGCCTTTCAATTTAGGCAGAGTTTCATTCTGATTGTCAAAAAAGAGATCCATTTACAATAAAAGAGAGTCCCTTATATAGCCACTTCAAGAAGGACTTAGGAACAGTAACACATCATGTTGCATTGGAATCTGTTAAGAAGACAGGCTAGAATTTAGGGGCATCTACCCATTTTTTTTCTCAATGCAGAGAAACAAGTCATGCTATTGAAAGTTTGCATCTTTCAATGTCCACCTGGTGATCTGATCCTTCCTCATCGTTCTTCCTTTTTTGGTTAATTAAATCAGGTCCTGGATTCAATTTGTTGTTTTGTTCTTTAGTTGCTTTCTACTAGTCTTGGCCTTAAAGCTTGTGAATGCATTCGGGTCTGTAAATTACAAGGATCAATGGCTATTTTATGAGCTTTAAAATTGACATTCACGAGGCCGTCACTACGTTTTCAACGGCTAGTTTGTTGTCTTGAATTTGATGTCTTTGGGCACGTCACCCCTTGGTCCTTCTTTGGCTTTCCTATTCTGCATTCTCCTAAAGGGAAGGTGACCCTTTGGCTTTGGGGGAGTGTTCTTTAAGTTGGCTGCCGAGAGTCCCCTGCAAGGGCACCTGCCCTTCAGGGTCCTTTGGCGGCCTTTTATCTTCGGTAGTCTCTTGCGGCTTTCCTGCAAACTATTTTTGCGGACATTTTCCCGTGGGAATTTTCCCCGGTCTTTCTCCCGTGAGCATTTTCTCGTGGACAAAATGTCCATGGAAATTATTTTGATCGATTTGTCTTTGCCTTTGGAATTTTCTTCGGGCTTTCTTCTCGCAGCCTGTTTCTTGAATTCCTTTAGACTTTTTGTCCGAAGGAATTCCTTCAAACAAAAAGACCGAAGGAATTGCTTCTTACCTTAGTCTTTTTTGAATTCCTTAAACAAAAATTTGAAAGAATTACCTTTGCGGCCTTCTTTGAAAATGACCCTTATGAAGGGTACTTTTGTTGACCAAGTGCCCTCCGCAAGGGCACTTGTCCTTTGGGAGGCTTCTTTGAACTTTTACATTTGAACTGCTCTTTTGAACCATCTGAGAGAACCACTTGGTTGAACCAAGCCATTGAACCATTTAATTAAACCAAACGTTGAACCAATCTGTTCAACCACTCCGCTGAACCGCTCCATTGAACCAAATCGATGAACCGCTCCATTGAACCACTTCGTTGAACCAAGGCAATGAACCAACCGACGATGAATTAAAAGCATTGAACCGCTTGGTTGAACCAAACATTGAACCAATCCGTTGAACCAAGCTTTGAATTAAAATGGTTCAAGCTGATGGTTCAAGCCGATGAACCAATTGAATGAACCGAAGCATTGAACTAACTGTTGAACCAAGTTTTGGTTCAACGGTTCAAACAAAGCCTTTGAACCAACTGACGAACCATTTGATTGAACCAAAGCAATGAACTGAGCAGATGAACCAAAGCGTTGAACCGAGCAGATGAACCAACTGAGTGAACCAAAGCATTGAAGCGCTTGACTGAACCCGCCTTTGAACCTGTTGAACCTTGAACCCATTGAACCTTTGAACCAAAGTGGTTCAATGGTTCAAGCCTCTTTTGCTTAGATGTTTGCTGATGGACATTTTTTATTGAACCAAGGTGCTGAACCAATCTCGAAAATGACTGAGTGTTGGAAAGTGATTCTTTTGATTGAACTCACTTGTAGAAGCCTTTGAACCTGTAGAAATGAACCTGCTTGCAGAGTTTGTAGATTCCTAAGAAGTTTGAAAAATGAGGAATTTGAATGCCTAGGACAAATTTCAGAAAGGGAAGAGACAATTTTGGTCTGTAGGACCAAAATAGTTCAAATTTTGTCCCAAAAATGAGTGATATTTTTGGGGGACAATAGTTGGCTCCAGTTGGGGAACTTCTATCAATTGCAAAAAGAATTGAAGGGAGTAGAATCCACAATCTCTAGTGTCTTCATGTGTACCATTGGGCTATGGAGTCATGCTATTCAGAAATGGAAGGCATAAAAAATGAAAACAAACAAAACAAAATAGAATTAAAAACTATACAAATATACATATCTACAAATGAAATGATCTGATACTTCAAGAGTTGAAGTATTTCAGATGTTGCTTCTTGAGAGATAGTGAAAATAGTGCGCCATCTTGATAAACCCACAAGAAGACATTTTGCCCCCAGAAACGGTGATGGATGAATGGAGCTCTCCACCAGGAAACTAATTTTTTACATCTTCCTGTTGACTCTTTCTTCTTCTTGCCCCATGGCAGGATGTGGTCTTCAATTTGAAAGCCATAACTCCTTGCTTTCTTGGAGTAGGGTTCCTTTGCCTAATTTTGATTTGCAGCAGCATGGTCCATTACCATAATTGGTTGTTCTTCTGGTTCAGTCCAACATATGATTGGATTGTCCATATCAAACTTCTGACAAATTATCAGCTTAGCATCTCCTTTGATGTGAAGGATTTTGATTTCTTCATCTTGAGCAATCTTTAATCTGAGCAACAGAGATTCGCATCCAGCTGTGTTGTTAGTATTGCTAACTTGCAAATTGCATGAAGGAAGAATATCTCCTTGAGGAGATATCAACATAGTCCCAACTCCATCGTTGGTGGGAAAATTGCTGCCATTGGATTTCAGGATCGAAGCATCATTAAAAGCTGATCTCCTATCAGATTTCTCTTCATTAGAGATGGAAGATCCTTCCTTATTTGTACTGTGCCCTACTAATTCTCCTGAAGTCTTGTTTGGATCAATTCTTGGATTGTCAGCTACAGGACTTTCATCTGGAAAAACATGAACATTCTCTGTGGTCAAGAAATAATTACCCCTGCCCTAAGACTCAAATAGAATTTATGCTGCAGGGGCTGATGTTTGGGTGACCACATATTTTGCCTCCTTTTCAGGGAGCAATCTCTTTATTACACCTTGGATAGGGATCCTTGCTTCAGACAAGTCCATGCTTAGTTCTCCTCCCACGTCCTTGCAAAAATTTCATCCAAGCAAAATGCCATAGGATGCTGGGACATCAGCCACTAAGACAATCATCTTGATTCTCTTGTATGGAAAGGCTTCAAATGCAAATTGGGCATCTTTGATTTGCCCTAGTAATGGTACTTGCTTGTTCTCCATGGAGAAACATCTCCCAAATGTCTTGGTCAGTGTGAGGCCCAGAGACTCAGCTACTTTAGCAGGCATGACATTGTTAGATGCACCTGAGTCTATAATACAATTACTCAGCTTGTGACCATTTATTAATAGGGAAACATAGAAAGGTTCTATTTTCCCAGGGGCAGTTGGAGGAGTAAAAACAAGATTATTTGAAATAGGCATGTTCTTTGGTGAATCAGGAATTATTTTCTTAACCTCTTGTCTTATAGGGACGGTTTGGTTCTTGACACATTGGACCAACTTATCCAATTGATCAAGATTGGACTACAAATATTCAAATTTAGATATTTGAATTTTGGTCTTTTTGACATGATCAATTATGTCAAATGGCTGAATTGGACTAGGAATAGAGGAAAGCATTTCAACCTTTTGGGTTTTAGGAGTGATGGGAGGAGGGCTGGTTTGCGAGATTGAAGTAAAAGGTGATGGTGAAATTGATGTACTTACATTTTGGGTGATCACCAGATCCTTTGATTGAAAAGACAGAGTGGTTCCATGCTTAGCAATTGTAATTGCTGGTTAAGGTTGCTCCTCTGTCTTCCCTTTATCAGCTTGCTAGACTGATTGGTTCTTCGACTTGGTAAACACTGCATATGATCCATCAATAGCTTTTCCTTTGCTTATGGGTTCATCTTGGTAGTTCAGGAAACCAATGTGTGAGTCACCAGCTGATTCTTCTTGATTGTCTTTAAGGAGATCAACGTCATTTTCTTGATTCAATTCAGGCTAGAAAGAGAACTCTGATTCTACTTCAAGATATCCCATTTATGAATTGGTTGGAGGAGCTTCCAGGGCATGTTTCCCTTGTGGGGGAGGAAGACAATTTTGTTGCCCTTGATTCTTGGCAGCATTGCCCTAATATGACTAATTTTGGAATGTCTTTCTTGGCATATCTCTGTATGAAGGAGTAGAAGACATTCCTTGTGCCATTTGTATTTTCAAGGCTTGCAGTTCATTTGCCAGCTTTTGCACCATTGGATCAGTGGTGCCTGTAGATGAATATTCAGAAGATGATGAAGGTCTTTTTCTGTTTGGATCTCTTCTTATCTTCCCTACTAAGATGAGATCATCTTCTACCTCAGTGGCCAAAAATTGAGCTGCAGCAAGATCTATTTGACCAGCGTGTCTCAAAAGAAAACTTACTTCAAGTAACTGAGAATTAATGAAGAAGCATTTGAGATTCTCAGCTGTAGGTCGAGCAATTACATGAATTATGTTCCTCAATTTGTCAAATTTGGCTATGAAATCCCTCATAGGCTCATGAGGCTCTTTCTTCATCTGCATAAGTTGAGCCAGAAGTGCATGTGCATCTTCTTTAGGTTTAAATCTGGCTTCAAACTTATCTTTGAGGGTATTTTAATCAATTACTGACCGAGCCTATATATGATAAAACCAATCTACAACAGCGCCTTGTAATGTTTCTATAAATAGCCTGACTGCTACATCTTCAAATTCTACTCCAATTACGCCACAGGCTATGCTAAAGGCTGTAATGTGTTCATCGGGATGAACTTTCCCATCACCATAGAATTTGGGGAAATTCTTCCTTGAACTGTGTGGAAGCTCATGTAGAGGTGGAGTAAGATTGAGAGGACCAAAAGCATTACCCCAGGGGCCTTGAACTGCCATTATAGGATTATGAAAAGGAGGAATAACAAATCTCAAAGGGGTAATTATTGGTAAAGCTTTATCAACAACAGAAGTAGATACTTCGTCTAGAAATGGAGATCTGACTTTAGTAGGAGGAAAGCTCTTGGTTCGTTGGAGATGAGATGGTGAAGGAAATATATTAAAATCACTTTGCTGTACCAACTCGAATACATGGTCAACAATCCCTTTAGCCCTTTGGCTTTGTGTATACCTTGAATCTACTAGATTTTGAAACAAAAATGGAAAAGAATTGACCTTGCTTCAGTTAAAGCTTGAGGCTTTAAACTGCACACTCTTTCCTAGCAGATCTGGTTTTACAGACCAGATAAAATAACAGAGGTGGAGGAAGATGGTAAGGCTATAAATGGATAATGGGTAAGACATGAAATGGAGTCACCAGAATCTTTAATGGATAAGGGTTATAATTATAATGGGTAAGACACAGGTGATGTTTCAATCTGAAAATTGAGGTTCTAAATTGTACAAAATTATGTATATCCCCAGCGGAGTTGCCAAAAACTGTTGGTTGAATATTTTGTCGATCAGCTTACTGATAAACAAAATAGGTCTGATTAGCCAAAGTAAGAAGATTAATCGTCCAAATGTGTAAGTTTACCACATCAAAAGGGGACTAATCTCTCCTCTCATCAAGGGGAGGTTCCCTATGGATATGTTATATATATATAAACATAAAATAATACTCAAGGGTAGGACAAACCATCTATTTCTATTTATTCAGAGACGATGCGTGCAGATCAAAGGAAAAACTCAAGGGAAATGATAGACATCACTCCTCTTCTTTCAAAAGTACTATTCAGCTAGCCACAAGAGTACTCCTGGTAGTAACAACAAAATGTAACCAAGGACGTAGTAACCATCAAATCGAGATGCAACACAAAGTCTCCACTTGAATTGCTCAAGAGTAAGATACGAAGGACAATGAGGGCACAAAGTCATCCCAAGGTCCTTTACACAAAAATGAAAAGAAAAAACACCAAAGGCAATTATGGGGGCACAAAGTCTCTCCACACTTGACTGTTCAGGACACCTTCTTGACTACTTTCACTAATTCTGCTTGTTGAATTAAAGGAACAGAAAATAGATCAAGGAAAAAGACATAAGAACAGTTTCCCCAACAGTAAATATATCACAACAAAAAGTCTAAAAAATCACTTGATTTCTTATTCCAATAACAAAATATGATCAACAAACTGAGCTCAAAGTCTCAGTAATGCCTTTCAATTTGGGTAGAGTTTCGTTCTGATTGTCAAAAAAGAGATCCATTTACAATAAAAGAGAGTCCCTTATATAGCCACTTCAAGAAGGACTCGGGAACAGTAACACATCATGTTGCATTGGAATCTATTAAGAAGACATAATAGAATTTAGGGGCATCTACCCATTTTTTTTCTCAATGCTGAGAAACAAGTCGCGCTATTGAAAGTTTGCATCTTTCAATGTCCACCTAGCGATCTGATCCTTCCTCATCATTCCTCCTTTTCTAGTTAATTGAATCGGGTCCTGGATTCAATTTATTGTTCTATTATTTAGTCATTTTCTACTGGTCTTGGCCTTAAATTCTGTGAATGCATTCGAGTCTATAAATTACAAGGATCAATGGCTATTTTATGAACTTTAAAATTGGCGTTCGCGCCCGTCACTACGTTTTCAACGGCTAGTTCGTTGTCTTGAATTTGATGTCTTCAAGCGCGTCACCCCTTGGTCCTTCTTTAGATTTCCTATTTTACATCCTCCCGAAGGGAAGGTGACCCTTAGAATTTGGGGGAGTGTCCTTTAAGTTGGCCACCGAGAGTCCCCCGCAAGGGCACCTGCCCTTTGGGGTCCTTCGGCGGCCTTTTATCTTCGACAGTCTCTCGCAGCTTTCCTGTGGACTGTTTTTGCGAACATTTTCCTATAGGCATTTTCCCCAGCCTTTCTCCCACTGGCATTTTCCCACAGACAAAAAGTCCACGAAAATTATTTTGATCGATTTGTCTTTGCCTTTGGAATTTTCTTCGAGCTTTCTTTCCGCAGCCTGTTTCTTGAATTCCTTTGGACTTTTTGTTCGAAGGAATTTCTTCGGACAAAAAGTCTAAAGGAATTGCTTCTTGCCTTAGTCTTTTTTGAATTCCTTAAACAAAAATCTGAAAGAATTACCTTTGCAGCCTTCTTTGAAAATGACCCTTCTGAAGGGTACTTTTGTTGACCAAGTGCCCTCCGCAAGGGCACTTGTCCTTCGGGAGGCTTCTTTGAACTTTTGCATTTGAACCACTCCTTTGAACTGTCTGATTGAACCACTTGGTTGAACCAAGCTATTGAACCATTTGATTGAACCAAACATTGAACCAATCCGTTGAACCACTCCGTTGAACCGCTCCATTGAACCAAGTCGATGAACTGCTCCGTTGAACCACTTCATTGAACCAAGGCAATGAACCAACCAGCGATGAATTAAAAGCATTGAACCGCTTAGTTGAAACAAGCTTTGAACCAAAATGGTTCAAGCCGATGGTTCAAGCTGATGAACCAATTATATGAATCAAAGCATTGAACTAACTGTTGAACCAAGTTTTGGTTTAATAGTTCCAACGAAGCCTTTGAACCAACTGACGAACCATTTGATTGAACCAAAGAGATTAACTAAGCAGATGAACCAAAGCGTTGAACCAAGTGGATGAACCAACTAAGTGAACCAAAGCATTGAACCACTTGATTGAATCCGCCTTTGAACCTGTTGAATCTTGAACCCGTTGAACCTTTGAACCAAAGTGGTTCAATGGTTCAACGGTTAAATGGTTCAAGCCTCTTTTGCTTAGATGCTTGATGATGGACATTTTTGATTGAACCAAGGTGCTGAACCAATCCCAAAAATGACTAAGTGTTGGAAAGTGATTCTTTTGATTGAACCCGCCTGTAGAAGCCTTTGAACCTGTAGAAATGAACCTGCTTGTAGAGTCTGGAGATTCTTGAAAAGTTTGAAAAATGAGGAATTTGAATGCCCAGGACAAATTTCAGAAAGGGAAGAGACAATTTTGGTCTGTAGGACCAAAATAGTTCAAATGTTGTCCCAAAAATGAGTGATATTTTTGGGGGACAACACGCTGAAGGAGCCAAAAAGAGACAAAACTAGGAAGAGACAAAGTGCAGAAGCAGACAAAAAGTCCAAGTTGCAAAGAAGAGGTGTCAACTCAGGGATTTATTCCTACAGTTAGAATAGTGCTTGCTAAGTGGTCATCAAATGACGTGAATAGTAAGCGGTGCAGCCTATTTTCTCCATTTTGCATTTATAAGGGGACAAACCACATGAATATCTAGAAAGAGTAGTCTTGTTTGCAAAAAAGAGGCGTGGCCCGTGCTTTCACATTAATGTTTGATCGCCAAAGTCAAGACCAATGTTACATAGCATGGTTCTGGCAGGTCTCTTCTAGAAGAATGACATCAGCAACAGTGATTTCCTCTTCCCGATGCTCTCAAATGCACATGGGCTAACTTGTGAAAGAGTGTCAAAGTCTTTTCCAAAGTGATGTCTTTACTTCTTATCCTCTTTCTATATATTGTAAACTTCTCATTTTGGGATCCATTATTCTCTTAGCCCGTAAGGCAAAGCTCTGCCCAAAAATCTTTCGGGCTTGTAAGGAAGAAATCTACTAGATTTTACCTTGAATCAAGACTTAGAATTTTTACCTCCATTTGGACTTGCACTCACGCATGTCTATTTTTTATTTTTGTGTTAAGTCATTTTATTTTATGCTTTTCACAGAATGATTCCAACATGTCTAGTGCATTGTGAAGTTTCTCCTTCTGTAGGTCTGTCGAAAGTGTCTACAGCAGGAATATAGGCGCATGTGAATACGCTACCAAAGTGTGTTTTAGAACACCTTTGATAGTTCTTCCTCCATGTATCTCTATAGACCCCTGACTCACTAATATAGAAGAGTTTCCCACATCAGATGAAGTGTATGATAGCTTCTTCTTGGTGAAAAGTGTATGTTTGGGCTGAGTGGATCAACTTTTTTGGTGTATCACCTTTTTAGTTTAGGTTTAGGTTCTATTTTCAACATCCTTTTCCCTTTTCATCCCCCTCCTTTTTATTTATTTTTTAGCAGTAGGCAGTCCAGGACCTAAAAGATACATCAAAGGGAGCTAGCCCTTATCTAGAGACTCTCCCCCCAGCTTCGCCAGTCCCATAGGTGAGAGGGGAGTTTCCATTGTTGCGTGTGGAAGGCATGAGCTTAGCCTCTTACCCAGGGTGCAATCCACTGCCTAAGCAGTTTTTGGCACGCCCGGTGGGACCAACTAGGACAAGTTGTGTCCAAAGAGTTGAAGAATTTTTGGTGTGTTCTTCAACCAACCAGCCTTTGGAGGCTTTCTTATCAACACCAATGGTGACTCTGAGTTGAATCAACTACTTAAGCAGTCCATGTGCCATCAAGAAATCTCATTTTTTGTATGTATAATCCCATTGATAAGAATCATGGACTTTGTATTCCTTCATATAACTTTGATCAAGCTCTAAATTTTTATGCAATCACCTCAAGTAGCTCTCCTAGTTGCCCTTCAATAATAAAGGAAGTAGCACTGGAGTTTGAGAAGCAAGTAATGGAGATCGAAAGACTGGATGAGCAGTACAGATATCAGCAAGAGCTGATGTACAAAGAGGAGTGTTTGTTCAGGCAAGCCCAAGCCTTGCAATCCATGGAGGAGGAGGCAAAAAAATGGAGGAATCCATTCATGTAAGGCAGTCAGCCTTACGCACCCCCTCCTATTCTAAAGAAAGCCCCCTCTTGTGCACCAAATCCTTTCTACTAGATAACACTTGCTCACTCTAGCTCATCCAATGCATTGATCACTCCTGCTCTTAACCCCTTGCACCTAGCTTTTAAACATCAAAGGGCATTAAAGCAACCTCCCATGGAGATGAACCTTCAAAATTCCTTAGATTGTGAATCTTCCTTTGGAGGGAATGTTCTGAACCAGCACATCTCTCTTGAAGCAGCTCTTCTTGTACATAATTAGACCTTCCCAAATCTTCCCCAACCTCCTTAAGTCTTTCAACATGATCTCCAAATTCCAAATTGGAAGAAGGAAAGTCATGAACCAGCCCATGACCTTAAATAAAACAAAGTTGTTGACCTGTTTGTAGGAGCAAAATTCCAGTTTTGAGATCTTGACTTGGAAGAAAATAGTGGAATCTTAGGGCAGGAAGGAGGAGGAAAAAGGTTTTGCTCAAAACCTTGAATAAGTCAAGGCTGCTCCTACTCATGATGACGCTTATGACCTCCAGAAAGATATAGCTAGGAAAATTGCAGAGTTGGAGTCCAAAGTGAGATTCCTCAGCCAACGTGTGATGGACCTGTCTGAACACACCCCATGTACACACCTCTAAGAGAGATATCAAGCCACACCTAATATAGATGAAGTGCTAGCCAAATGCAAAGAGGAGAATCATTCGATTCTAGCTCAAGGATTGCCTCCTCTTCCACATGTTTTTTCACTTCACCCCTTCTCAAAGAGGAACTTGTTTTGTAGGAGGCAAGTAAAGAGCAAAAGATCCAATTTGCGGTTGTCCAAGAGGCTATCATGGATGTCAAAGAAGAATAAATCATCATCGATTCTCCTTTTGAAGACATCATTTATAATGGAGAAGACATAGGGCATGCATGCATGCGGATGTTCCAGCAATATGAGGAGGAACATAAGCATGGTGAGCTCTCTCCTCCCTTGTTTGATAAACTTACTTATTGCTTCGATGAAGAGGATGACTATGCCGAGCAGCCTGAATTGGAGGAGGATTAGACAGATGTATTTGAACAACTAGAGACTCTGATCCTTGAGTAGGAAAAGGAGAGGCCTGTCCATCTTGAGGATAGCTTTGAAGAAGAGAGTTTTGAACAAAAGGTGATGTTTTGTGGGATGAGCAATTAGTTTGTGATTCCATTTCAGACATCACAATAGTCACCCTTCTTCAAGAAAGCCTTGAGGGAGTAGAGGATGAGTTTGACAGGGTCTTTAATGAAGCAGAAGGGAATGGGTCAAACCATGATGCACTACAGAGAGACTATGCATATCAAAGGGCTTATGGTGATGAGCCAACAACCATTGATTTCTTGGTGAAACACACCAACATGAAGGACCAGCATTCAACAAGCTTCTAAGGACAAGAAAAGTACATATATGTTGGGAGCATGTTTGACTCTGATCCACTCAGATGCAGGCCAATCGAGGTGACAGGCAAGAGGAGCAGGTCACCAAGTCTCAATTCCATTCAGCCACTTGTCTGGCACCATAAGTTTCCTAGCAAGGAAGGGGACTTAAGAAGTTTTCCCTTTGATCGAGGAGGGAAGAAAATATACCTAGTTAGCTATATATAGTAGTTTGCTTTCAGTTTTCTTTTCTGCTTTCCCTAAGTGCAGTTTGCACAAGTAGTGTTTTTAGTCTTGTGTGTGTTTTCCCTTGTGTTTGGGGTAAAAAGATTCATGTTTGATTCTTGGATCTCTCAAGGCTATTGTTAACCTTTCTTCAAAGCTGCATTATGACTCCATGCCCAATGGAATTCAAGGCAACTAGTCTCTAAGCATAGCAGGCATGCTTCCCCTAGGAGTCACCAATTTATTGACCATTTTGGTCCTGCAGGCCAAAATCGGTCCCCCTTTTTTCCCCTGCTATTCTGAACCAGTCCAAAATTTGATTCTTTGCACAAGTCTAGTTTCTATGGACTCTGCAAGTCTAGTTTCTATGGACTCTGCAGGTTTATTTCTATGGACTCTGCAAGCATTTCTATGAACTCTATAGAGAATTTCTACGAACTCTGCAGGCCCATTTCTACAGACTCTGCAAGCATTTCTACAAACTCTATAGAGAATTTCTACGGACTCTGTAGGCAATAAATGAGTTCCCGACACTTAGGTGCAAAATCGACCATTCCAAGTGCCCTTGCGGAGGGCAGGGAACATTTGCAAAGAGGCCAAAGAGAAAAGCTGAAAAGGTAATTTTCTTTCATAAATTTGCTTAAGGCAAAGGAAGTACCCTTCGAAAGGGTCGTTTCCAATTTTCCCGAAGGGCACTTTTCGAAGGCAGTCGAGAGAAAAGACAAGGCTATAATTCCTTCAGAATTTTTGTCTGAAAGAATTCCTTCAGACAAAAAGTCTGAAGAAATTTGGAAGGGCTATGAGAAAGAAAGCCTGAAGAAAAGCAAGTAGAAAGACTAAGGCATAGAACGATTTCTTTCAGACTTTTTGTCTGAAGAAATTCCTTCAGACAAAAAGTCTGAAGAAATTCAAAAGAAAAATAGCCACGAGAGAAAAACCTGAAAGAAAATTCTGAGGGTCACCTTCCCTTCGGGAGGGAAACAACAAAAAGCTGAAAGAAAGGAAAAGGCTGAAGAATCTCCAAGGGGTGACGGGCCCGAAGACGTCAAAATCAAGCACGGTGAACTAGCTGTTAGAAGTTCAAACGCCCAGTGATGGGTGCGTAGATGTCAAATTTAAGGCAGTGAAATAGCCATTGATTTTGAAAAGCTTAAAGAGCAGCCCAAGGAACTCAGTGACCTGCCAAGAAGATAGCCCCGAGGGTTGAAGGAGCCAGAAAGAGACAAAACCAAGAAGAGACAAAGTGCAGAAGCAAACAAACAGTCTAGGTGGAAAAGAAGAGGTGTCAACTCAGGGATTTATTCCTATAGTTGGAATAGTGCTTGCCAAGTGGTCATCAAATGGTGTGAACAGTAAGCGGCACGGCCTATTTTCTCCATTTTACATTTATAAGGGGACAAATCACTTGAATATCTAGAAAGAGCAGTCTTGTTTGCAGAAAACAGGTGCGACCCATGCTTTCACATTAATGTTTGAATGCCAAAGTCAAGACCAGTGATTACACAGCATGGTTTTAGCAGGCTTCTTCTAGAAGAATGACATCAACAACAGTGATTTTCTCTTCCCGATGCTCTCAAACACACATGGGCCAACTTGTCAAAGAGAGTCAAAGTCTTTTCCAAAGTAGCGCCTTTACTTCTTCTCCTCTTTCTACATATTGTAAACTTCTCATTTTGGGATCCATTATTCTCTTAGCCCATAAGGCAAAGCTCTGCCCAAAAATCTCTCGGGCTTGTAAGGCAGAACTCTGCCAGATTTTACCTTGAATCAGGACTTAGCATTTTTACCTCCATTTGAACTTGCACTCATGCATATGTCTATGTTTTCTTTTTGTGTTACGTCATTTACTTTTATGCTTTTCATAGAATGATTCCAGCATGTCTAGTGCATTGTGAAGTTCCTCCTTCTGCAGGTCTATCGGAAGTGTCTACAACAGGAATATAGGTGCATGTGAATAGGTTGCCAAAGTGTGTCTCAGAACACCTTTGATAGTTCTTCCTCCCTGTATCTCTACAGACCCCTAACTCACTAATACAAAAGAGTTTCCCACATCAGATGAAGTGTATGACAGCTTCTTCTTGGTGAAAAGTGTATGTTCGGGCTGAGTGGATCAACTTTTTTGGTGTATCACATTTTTAGTTTAGGTTTAGGTTCTATTTTCAGCATCCTTCTCCCTTTTCATCCCCCCCTTTTTTTATTTATTTCTTAGCAATAGGAAGTTCAGGACCTAAAAGATACATCAAAGGGAGCTAGCCCTTATCTAGAGACTCTCCCCCCAGCTTCGCCAGTCCCACAAGCGAGAGGGGGGTTTCCATTGTTGCGTGTGGAAGGCAAGAGCTCAGCATCCTACCCAGGGTGCAATCCACTACGTCAACAATATCTAACCATTTTATTAGCACCTTGAACCCCACTTACCACAAGACCATAGTAAGGACTAGAGCCACTCTAAAGGTTTCTCAGACCGACTAAGCAAAATGGATTTAGAGGGGAAAATATTCAACCCTAAAGCAAAGTAGTGAACATCAATTCTATGCACCACTTGATCCCTATTACTCTCATCCAACTATAGAAAAAGAGATGTATCATCAAAAAACTAAATTTCAATCAATTCTTCTCTATTAGGAAAAGTAATACCTCGAATAGGAGAACCTGAGACAAAATTAAAAAGGTAGTGCAGAGCATAAGCCACAATAACAAATAATGAAGGGGCTAAAGGGAAGCCTTGTCTTATTGACCTCTAGAGAATAAGAGAGTTTGTGGTCTCCCATTTAATTTATATATGAACATGCATCTTGAAAAAATATAAAGAATGTTCTACAAAAGAAATCAGCAAAACCCAAGGTCTTTAATATTAAAATAATAAAAGGCCATTCAATTATGTTATACACTTTTTCAAAATCAAGAAGATCCATACAAACTTATATATTGAATCTTTATCCCATTTCATCCCTTCCCAAATGGTTATAATATTATCCAATATATATTTAAATTTCACAAAACTTGTTTGTATATCATATATAACAAGAAAGAGAGCCCCAACAATTCTATTAACCATAATCTTAACTATAATTTTATAAAATATATTAAGGAAATAGGTCTCCATTTTCTTAAAATGGATTTCTCCTCATTCTTGCAAATTAATTTGATAATGTACCTTTATTAATTTTAACCCCAAAAGTATGAATTGTTAATGCTTCTTGATAAATGGATAAATTTTCTTTCAAGATCCACTCGTTTTCTTTGTAGAACTCAACCGGAAGACTATCAACTCCAAGATCCTTTTTCCATTTAATATTCTCAACCATACCCACCTCATCATGGGATAGTTCATCATCCATTTTCATAGCAACTTCCCTTGAGACTTTTTAAATATAGCTTTGGCACAAATTTCCCTGCACTTATCAACATGTTCAAAGACATATTAGAACATTAAAAAAACCTGATAAAAACAGAAAAAAGATTTCTTAAACTTAATGGGATTTTTAGATAGAACCATTGTTACCAACTTGAGCCACAAGAGCCTAAATCTGATCCTAAACTCATGAAAATTATAATTTTGTAAAACCCTGTGTTGATGTTTAAAAGAAATTAAAAAATTCACTAATTGTTCATTCTTAGGAACATCATTTACTTTAACTTCATACAAGGAAAGTTCTTCCTCGATATATCTTTCCATGTTCCTTCTAATTATTGCCTTGGCTTTGCCAAAACCTCACATATGGTTTTAGTGAACTTTAAAAAATGAGAGGATAAATTTTAATAATTTAAAAAATATATATAAAAAAATATTTTATAATAAAAAACTTCTATTTTAATAAATATTACACATTAAATTGGGTTAAAATTTTAATATAAAAATAAATAATGTTTGATAAGTTTTGTTTGTCTTTAAAATTATTGTCAATATGTGATGTATTATTAATTTATTTTTGTTTCTTATTAAAATTGACAAGTCATTACATTGATAGGTGTTTCATACAGTGGTATCCCTCTGGATTGACAAATAATTAATAAAAAATAAAAAAATAATCTAATATGGGAAATGTGGATAAATTTAATTATATATTTACCATACTAGAATATATGATAAGTAAATTATATTTATTATTATGATAATTATATTTACTTTAAAATAAAATTATTTATTTATTTATCTATCATATATGAATTATATTTGTTATTGTGATAATTTTATTTACTTTAAAATTAAAAAATATTTATTTATTTATTTATCATGTTTGAAATATATATACAATAAATGAATTATATTTATTATTGTGGTAATTTTATTTATTTGAAAATAAAAAATTTAAAGAATTTATTTATTTATTTTATATTTTTTAATGTGATAATTATTTCTACTTTAAATCATTTATTTATTCATCATACTAGATAGGTTTATATATATATATATATATATATATATATATATATATATTATTGTGATAATTTTATTTAATTAAAATGAATTTATCCATTTATTTACCATCCTTATTCCAAATAAGTAAATTATGTTTATTATTTTAGTAATTTTATTTACTTTAAAATAAAATAATTTATTTATTTATTTTATATTGGTTATTGTGAAAGTATGTAAAGTCGACTTATAAAATCATACAACATATCCAAATGTAATCATAATGAACTTCGTTCAATCTACCACTTATTTTATATTAATGTTTTGTTTTGTTATTAATTGAGGAATGTTAGATTTAATATCTAAGAAAATGAAAATGAAATGCTTGATTTCTATTAGATATCAACAACTAAAAATTTTCTAGCAATTTTTCATATATTAATTGATGTCAATCTTTTCATTGAAGAGAGATGATATTATCCCTTTAACGTTTAGAATGACAAATATTTAACATTAAAAATGAGATGAAAATATAAAATTAATACTAATTTATTAAGATAATAAATATTTGACATTAAAAATGATACAATAGAATATAACTAGCATAATAAAAATTATAGTAACTTAAATTTTAAGATAACAAATATTTTGACATTGAAAATAATATAATAAAATTTATGTAAAATATATTGATCTATCATTTTCGAGTCATTCTCGAAATATCTATATCATATTGAATTATGAGTACCTCGAGAATGATATATATCAATATATTTTAATTTTTAAACAACAAACTTATTATCTAAATCAAATTAACATGCTTAAAACATATTAATATCTAGAATTTTAAATATAGATTAAATAAAAAAATTATTAAAAAATTTGACATTTTTAACATTTTATAAACTTGCATTCTTATGTGAAACTATAAAAACTTTAAAACTTAACGTTAAAATTTTAATCGAATAAACTTATATTTTTTTATAAAAATTCTTTCCAAAAAATAATAATAAATAATATAACTTTCAAAGATTAATTTATAATTAATTACAATTTTTTAATAAATAATATAACTTTCAAAGACTATTAATGAAATTTATAATTAATTAAAATTTTCATCATATAAATAGATATATTGTTTATTGAAATTAAAGATACAAACATAAATTATAAAAATGAGAAGAAGATAAACTTCCTCTCATTTCTTTAATATTATGTGTGATGAATTTTATTTAAAAAAGAGACTAGAAAAAATAATATGATAAATAGTTATATTTTTTAGGGATTTCATGGGAAAGTGTTTGAATTTTTTAAAGAAAGATGGAAATATCAATGATAAATAAATCTATCTTATTACAAATATATCATCAATTTCAAATTTAAACAATTAAATTATATTTATATAAAATTATTAATTTTAAAAAAAAATTACTATTTAAAAAGTAAGAATTAAATAGAATGAATTTCATAATGAAATTGATAGATGAACACTCACAAAACACTTTGGAACAGATGAAATGTAAGTTGTATAAGTTAAAAAATTTAAAGATACATCACATTAAAAATAGTTTGGAGACATTTATTAAGTGTAAATTCATATTTTTTAAACATGTTTGTATATTTTTATATTATTGTTACAAATTAAATGTTTCGGCATATTTTTTGATTTTGAGCAGCTTACCCTATTTATTTTTAATCACCTCAATATTTTCTCTCGCTTATTATATGTTTTTCAGTCTCTATGCTAGAAGCATCACTACTTTTGATCCCTTTTTTTTTGGTCTCAACTAAGTTAGAGTGCTTTCACCCCCTTCTCTTGCCATTTTTTATTCTATCTATTTGATGTTGGATCATCTTATTTTGAGTTGAAATGTCTACAAATATATAAGTATTATAGTTCTTTTGACACATAAAATCTATATAGTATTCATAGAAAAACACGAGAGAGATCAAGTGATCATTATAAAAATGATTAATATATTAAACTAGCATTTTCACGTGGAACACTTTTAACACACAACCTAGGGATTTATATTTTTGAATTTATTTCTTTATACAAATCATAGCTTTCTATGTCCCAAATACCACCCTTTAGGGTTATGACAACTAATAATATAACCCCTAAAGTTAATTTTTTCCATTACAGTCTTCAAATATCATAGGTCCTTTGAAACCATTCTAAGGTAAGGGAGAAAATATGTTTTGTATCTACATAGGAAGCACAATGAAAAATTTAAAAGTGGAAATATAAATGGTAGGTATAGGTGTACAAATCCTAGAAATCATTTTTTAATTTGAAATACTTGACTAAAAATGGTAGCACTCTTGGAAACAAAAGTGGTAGTGTGCTCCTAGAACTAGAACTGACAAAACTCCTAGAACTAGATGTGGTGATACACCTATCATTATTTATGATCAATTCCTTATTTTTTGGTGAGGTGTATGGCATGACTTACATTGCCTTACCATATTCAAATTTAAAAGACAGTCTTTAGATTTTGATTTATTACAAACATGTATTGGAACTCTATGTGTTTTCCATTTTAGTTATCTTGGAAATAATTAATTAAGCATTTTTTATTGTATTTACTATATTTACATGTATTTTAATTTGCACCCTAGGGTTGAGGATGTTAGTGTGGTGAATAACTTGTGTTTGGCATCAAGTTGTGGGTTGTAGAATATGTCAAGAAAATCCAAGTGTTATTAAACTAGTAACACATTTGAATGCGTAATTATTTGCAGAGTGATGCAAATTATATTCAATATGTAAAATAAGGTAAATACATGAATTAGGGAGCCAAAAAAGGGTCTTAAGTGGACTTTTTTCTTAAAAATTTAGAAACCTCAATTTTTATAGATTATTTGAGATACCTATACTCAAAAATTGAATATGTTATTAAAAAATTATATCGATATTCACTTTTGACTAGAGCTACAAATCAGTTTTGGGACACAAACTGAGGGCCCAATCCCTGAGAACTATTAAACTAATTTCAACAACTACCACTTGATCACTTGAAATCACTAAGTAAACTCAAACGGCCACATCCAACCTATAAACACCCTATGAGATTCAAACTTGGGTTGGACTGGGCACAACCAACCCACTTTACCAATCCTTATACATCTCATTGACTATGATATAAAAATATTAATTATAGCATTTTGAGTCTAATTTCTAAAATACTAAGTTTTTTTTTTTTTTTAAATGGTCAAGTATAAGTAGGCTAAACAATTGAAATTTGAAGAGTAACTCATGTTTTTCATAAAAACATAGTGGATAACCAATTTTACCTCCCCCCTCCTCCCCACATTTTTTTAGCATCGATTAGTATTTTTTGAAAATCTTTGATAAAAACTTACATAAGATCATCTAGTTTGCAAACTTTGTAATTTTTTATTTTTTAATGATTATTTTAAATATTTTATAAATTAAATAGATACTAAAAATGATTTAGAAAATGGATAGTAGATGATGCACCCTTCCTAACTACCTCAATTTTTTTTTTAAATTTGTAGAATTAGGCCTAGTTTATAACCCTACAATTTTTTCAAATTTGGATGACTGAAATAAAATATAAATAAACAAAGAGAGACATGTATAGTTGTAGCATATAGTGGCAAAAAAAGACATGCTTAGAAATCAATATAGATGGAAACTTTAAATTAGTAATATATATATATATATATATATATATATATATATATATATATATATATATATATATATATATATATATATATATATATATATATATATATATAAATATATATATATATATATATATATATATATATATATATATATATATATATATATATATATATATATATATATATAAAGAGGAGAGTGTGTTCAATGTTGTAAACATATTTTCATGAAATCTCTCAATAAATTTCATAGTTTTTTTAATGTTCAAAGCTAAATTATATTATTTTAAGGCTAAAATAGATATTTGGATGTTTAAATCCAACCCTTAGATTCATATTTTAAAACCTATAGTGCATATGCTTTATCACATGTACACATTATAATGTATAGTATATACACACTATAATGTCTACATGTTACTTTTTTGGTAATTTGCAAGGGTTTAAAGCAGGTCAAGTTGAACAACCAAAAGGTAATTTGTGTGTTTATGAAAATAAATGTTATGATTTTTTTAAAAATAGTAAATATAAGAAATTAGGGCCACTATAGATCTTCTATAATTGGTCTCATAGCTCCATGAGTTATGATTTAGAAGATAACTTTCCATCCAATCTGGTCAGTACTTAGCCATTTTTAGGATTTTAGTATTAAACCTAAAGCTTTTAGTATGTAACTTTTACAACTGATGTCTATTTTGAGAAAACATATAGTTATTTTTAGGTTTTAGGGCCTTTTAGATTGCTTGTTGACATTTCTAGGAATGATAGGTGTGTCAAAATTAAATTTTACAAACTAGTACACACCCAACCACTCTTTTATATTGATTTTAATTATTTTTAGGTCCCTGATAGGCTAAAATAGACACAACAACACCATATTCATTTATGACTATGGTAAATGGGAAAAAAATTGGGTGCATTTAGGCATGATCACTCCAATTTAGATTGAATTTATGTAAAAGTGGTGTGAATGAGGCAATGTAGGTCACATTGGTGACCTGTGCATACCTAATCATACCTTTATGAAAATTTTACTTGTGATTAGGTCCACTATATGCCAAAATCAATATAAAAACACTATATTCACTTGTGACCAGGGTAAATGTAAATAATTTTAGGAACATTTGTCAAATTTCAACTCCTCCCTTGCAAGGGCTCTTTTTACAGGTGCTCCAACATCGTCATGCTCCCCTTTTCCATGGCCAACCTTAGTGAAGGTCTAAATATGTTATACACTAGTGGTAATGTGCATCTTTCTCAACCAATAAAACATCTGTGCATTCTTGAATTACAATGTATAATTATTTAACCAAATGTAATACTGATTGAAATAAATGTTCCTCTCAGTGAACTATCTATAGAACTTATCAAAATAATTATGCATGTACTATGTACATTGTGATCGGTCATTATTGATATATAAATGGTACTCACTTAATATTTTTTGATCTTGATTGGTACTATTAGGTGAATACATGAATGTTATATGCACAAATATGGCAACTTGTGATGAGTATTAATATTATGACTAAACTTCCATTTATGGTTTGAATGTGTAATTTTATATAAATTCAACTACTGAAATAATAAAACCATGTGGGAATGTGTTCTTTATTATATTGAATTTTTCATCTAACCATCTATCCCTATGTGTGTGATTTTCATACTCATAAACGTTTTTTCCCTGAATTTGACCATAAATTTTGAAATGGGTATCTATCTTATAACAAACTCACACCTTTTAAATTCTTATCCATATTTTACTTGATAAGTCATAGATTTGTATTTTCTCAAACCAACTAATTATCATCCAATTTCACTTATTTTATCTTCATGGACACATTTTTTTAGTTTTGGCAATCCACCACAAATGTTGTAATTTCCATCCAAACATGCTTTGTTATAAAATAACTATCCATTTGGTCTTTCACAAAAAATGGTTGGAATAAATTCAATGGCTGATTTTAGTGGAACTTATAATCCACACTCCTACAAAATATTGTTAGTATGCAAAGTACAATGAATATGGCATAAAACATCATAGTGCATTGAAAAATCAACATGTTGCCGACAAAAACAAGTGGTGTGTGTGTGATTTATTTTTATATAAAAAGGTTTGGACATATAAAAATATCTTTAACTAATATAAATTTGCATATTTTTGTCCAAAAACTTGGAGTAAAATTATGTTTGAGTCATATCCAAGAAATGTTTTGCATGTAGTTCACGATTATGAGAACCAACTCTTCTTTTGACTACATCTCTTGCATTGGGTGAAACTAGAAAATTAACTAGATCTTCTAAACTAGTGATAGAATGGGACTTGAGTTGATTATACCAATATAAAGTGTCTCCAGAGAGGGTTTTTTATAAAAAAATGGTAGTGGCAAAAGTGTTTAACTTGACCCAATCTTTGTAGAGATTTATAAATGTTTTTAAATGTAAGGTAGGATTAGTTGACCCATTGTATGTAATGGTAGGGGTGATACCTCTTATATCTATGTTAGAAATTTGAGGTGTAATAAGTTTTTTTGAATATGTTTAATCATTTTGTTGACAAGGGGTGGTTGGGGAATGAATTTGTCATGGGAATCCCTAAGATGGGGTAGGGGCATTTTGATTGTGCACTCCCCATGAAACTTATTGAGGTTGATTTTAGAGGTATATAAGGTGATTTTGCATTTGCATAATTTGGTTGGCATTATTAGCTTCAAAAACCATTCATTTGGTTAAGAGTTTATAACAAGAGTTGATGGATTTGAGTGTTGTTTTGATTAGTGTGCATGGCATGCGAAGCATTATCATTAGTACTAGTGGCTTGGGTACCACTGTAAGTAGAGCATGCATGACACTAGTTTCTTGAGAGGTATTTGTAGAAAAGGAGGCACTAGTGGAATGATTAGCATGTGTATCAAAAGATGCACTAGTAGATGTATTATAATATAAATAAGTACTAGTGGCATGGTTACCATAGGTATCAAATGATGCATTAGTGGAGTGATTGAGAAGAGTGGGTCTTATAAAAGATGTCATAGTATGAGATACTTGGCATGGAGGTAGAATAAATCAAAGAGGAAGATGTCATAGTATGAGGAGTCAAAATATAAGGAAGAGATTGAGAAGTAAAGAATATATCACCCCAAAATCTATGTGAGAATGTGGGGGTAGGTGAATAGGGTTCTTCTTCTTGAACACTTATCATAAGGTTGTAAATAGTGGAAGGATATTTTCCTTTATGTTGAAGAAATTCATTAATGAAGAAAATCATTTCTATATTATACTCTAATTCATGCTAATATTCTAAGGAGAAAAGAGGGTTACAATCTAAAGAGGCATGAGGAGGAAAACCTTAATTTTTAGTGTGAGTGGCCACATGAACATTAATTTTGTCTAAAGTGGAAGACACACATTGTTTATGGGGAAACCTATTGGGATTGATAAATTTCATCATATTTTTTGAGTTTAACTCTGTGTTGTCTTCAAATAAGAAGTTCATGATGAAAGAGAAAGGTTATAAAGGATGATGATGATGATGAAAAGACAAAGTTATAAAATTGGATACAAAATCGAATCAATCAATTGAGTTATGTAACTTGGGGAAGAGAACAAATATATAAGGATACACAGTCATTCAAGTTAACTATGTGTGGTAGATAGGAAGGATAAACAAGTTTATAAGGATACACAGTCATGTAGGTTGACTATGTACTACTAAATATAACACTGAACATGGGTATAATAAGATAGTCATGCAGGTTGATTGTGTATTGTTGGTAGGAAGATACAACTATCTGTAAGAGATTGTATAAACCAAAAATGAGTCATGTTTGATAATAGTTGAAAAATTTTGAATTATGATTTAAAATAATAATGAAAACAAACATACAAATAATTGGATTACTGTGATTGATCCAATTAGAGCACACAACACAAATATTGCACCAAAACTGACTAATGTATGTTTTTTAATACAACACACAATGATAAAATAATAAGTAATCAAATAAAAATAAAATGATAATTAATTGGTCACCCTAAGTTTTATTAGATTATAATAGAGTGTAATTTTAGTGTGATAGAAAACTTGGCTGAAATAGAGAACTAAAAAGTAATCTATGGTTGGTTTTAGGATGTTTGGGGTAATATTGGCAATGGTACTAGCTTGGTATTGGGGCCTACCCCCTCCCTTCACAATCCTATAGTGATAAATATATCGAGCACTTTTCCAATATATACCATTAAACATGTATTTATACTTGGTTAGAAAACCAAGTCGGCTTCCCCCTTGGTGATGAAATCCAAGTAGGTAGGCCTTGGGAAGACAAATGTTTAATGATTTTTAATGTAAAGTGGTTTAGTGGTGTGTACAAAAGAGTAAAATAGTGTAACTAAAATGGTAATTCAAAAAACCACCTATTTAGACTATGTGAGTTATTATAATCATGCAAACAAATGAAAAGGAAATGTGAATTAATTACTAGCAAATAGATGCTAATTTATTGATTAAAAATAGTACAGAGTCGATTCAAGTGACACTATATGAAAATAATATAGAATAGAGTCGATTGGATCACTTCTATTCTAAAAAATAAATTCCTTTAAGAATAGATTCAAATAGGTCGATTATGTCTCTCAAACAAAATGTAGACTATAGAAATACATCAACTAGGTTGACCTAGTTAGTTGTAGGGTTACAATTTTGAAGATTTCTAACTTGTGAAAAATAAAATTGAAAGAATTGGAATGATAGAGATAGATGATAAAGGAAAATTGGTGAGATTTAATATTATTTAGATTTCAATTTTTATGATATATGCTTAATTTTTCCTTTCAAATTCTTCAAACTGGGTCAACTAGTTCAACCAAGTTCTATAAAACTCTATGTTGAAGAAGAATAACAAATAGATTTGACCTATTCGATAGTGTTTGTTGAATTTTATGTTGGTAGAATAAAAATAGTAGAAAAATTTGACCTATTCAATAGTGTATGCTAATATAGAACTAAATAATAATAATATGTCAAACTGTGAGATCCAATACTTTATAATTAATGAAGACCTACACAGATAGAACATAGTCATTTTGAAGTGATTGTGTGTTAAACCTACGCACAAAAAGTTAGAACTATACCAATAGGTTTGTTATAATACTAAAAATATAGAAAAATATAAATGAAGACAAAAATGATGACATGAAATAAAAATTGTAAGGGTTAGATTCATTTCGGGTTCACTAGAATATATGCAAAGGGAAATGCAATTGATAAATAAATCAATCCTAGATCGAAGAAGATAAATCTTACTTACACTTTAGATTATTTATACATTATATATTATGGTTCATGACCAATATGTATCTACTAGACCTAGCTAAGGGAGATATTACCATAATAATATCACTAGGGAGGGTTCCAAAGCCTCCAATCAAGTAAAACTATGATATAGCCCTATCTAGGTCCTATGTTTTCATATTCACTAAGCAAATGATAAAATAAAATTAAATTATAATCTAGTGCTCACCAAATCTTGTGGTATAAAGAGGGGGTAACAAACATAAAAATTAAACATGCATAGAAGATACATACTCACATCAATGTATACAAAATCATAATACATGGGAGAGAAGTACAAATGCATATCTATCTACTCTTTCAAAGGATAAATAAATTTAGGAATACTTACCTTTGAATATGAACACATCAAGCCTCAATCTCTCCCTTAGACAAGGTGCTTCACAAGAGGTTATTATGGTATGTAAGGATGACAAGGATAAATCAGTTCTAGGATACATAACCTATCAATGCTTCTAAAAGACTTATCCACAAGACAAGATCCATATCTCCAAAGAAAGTATGAAATGTTAAGCTATGATCCTCAAGTATAATAGTTGATAAGTAGACGTGTAATACATATCTATTTTTATTCTCTTCTCTTCCTAAGAAATGATGAAATGAATGTGTTTATATAGATGAATCTTACTATAGTTTTTTCTAAAAATTAATCTGATAGGGTTGGGCCAATCAATATATTGTTATTGATAAAAATAAATTAAGTCTTGGTATAGGTCATCCAAGGGCTGATCTAGAGCCTAAATTAGTTTTTCAATTAGAGTATAGGGTCAATGGGACCGACATTGTATCATAAACCATCAAAAAATATTTTAGGCTAGGGAAGGGCTAATGAAGGCAAAAAATGGCTAGAGGAGGGTGCAAACGAAGAGGCAAAGCTTAGGGAAATGTTTTTAGAATATGTTTGTGTAGATAAAAAGAGTTAGTAAAGGGAAAATAATCCTACAAAGCAACAATGGTCTACCCACCCATTTCTCGGTGCACCCATTAAGGCATGCACTTAGAGCGATTGGGACTCGATGGGTTCCTACAAGAAAAAAAGCATCAGTAATTGATATAGTTTGAAAATATTATGTGTATACATAGTCCTATGAGATTTGTAATGAATATAATCATGTAAGGATGTATCCTTTACTTTAGTGCACCACCCAAGATAAAGAGTAGCTATACTATAAAACATGTTATGCATATATTCATGATACCAATGCCTGTTAGGTCATTAATGAAATTCATGAAGCATGCACATGAGGTACATGCCAAACTTACATAACTAACAACTAGGAGGCTAGTGGAGGTTAATATTTCATAAGTCGAGGGTGTGGAAATGGATATGGAGGTTGTCATTTTCCACCTAGGACATGTTACATGTGTGGTTCTCTAGACCACTACCATCATGACTACATGGTCTGTCCAACTTGCACCTTTTATAAAAATGAAAATCACCTAGAAGAATGTCTCATTTTTTATCTTTCCATTAATAAATAATTAAATTAGAAGGGATCTAGGATGATATGTGTTTCTAAAAATCCTAATACTCATTGAAGACTGTGCCTTAACACCCTACCATCTAGACCTAACGTCAATATCACTACATGGAGTGGCATTTATTCCCAATTAGTCTTAAATCCACCTATTAAAAAGGTGAAACAAGAAGAGCCTCATGTACAACACTATCCTAAGGCTCAATGACATAAAAAAAGTGTTGCATGAGATAATTTATTTAGTCTAGGAATTGTGAGACAAAGTTGAGTTTTAAAGGATAAGGATGTTAAAATGCAGGCTGAGATGCAATGAGATACAATACCCATGGACTCAAGACATGATGAGATATGAGAGCTGTGCAACCTCTTCCTTAGTGAAGACACCATTCCTCTCCTCAAGAGTTTTCTATGAAAATGAATGATAAAGCATTCAAAGGACTGTCATTTGAACCATGAACGATGACAAGAGAACCATATTTATTCAAACCCTGAATGTGACAAAGAGGTCCTTGTTAATGCATCCATTGGTGGATAGATGATCCATGACATCCTAGTATCCACTAACATAGAAATTAATGTTCTAACTAAAATTCTAGGAAAAATATGGGGAGCCACACTTTGTAACCCTCTCCGCATGTTTTTCTCATGGCCAACAAGACTCACACACTACCCATAGGAATTTTAAAGGATACCACCATCAACATCTTGGGCATCACATTCAAGGGTGATTTTGAGGTAATCAATATTGTTGAATTTGATGACTTCCCAACTCTTTTAGGTCAACCTTGATGCTATACAAATAATGTTGACTTACATTTCAAGAAGAAGTATATTATCTTTGAGAACGACACTCATCACGTAATCATACCTATAAATAATGACTAAGGACCCCCTTTTATGAAACCCATAGATGTTGATAAGGATTTTAATACAATATATAAAATTAATAATTAAGGACATAAAAATGTGGATCCTACTCCTAATGGCATCGTACGATGGGAAGATGCTTAGTCTATTTTTGACACTACCAGTGTTACTTGTAACCAATGGGCTTAAGGCACATATATGGTGTTTTAAAAATCCACCTAAGTTCCTCTCCAAATATTTTTTAGCACCATAAAACTATTTTCCTCACTGGTGGATGCCTGATAGCTAGACCACCCTTACAGTTGAACTAGGCAACTAGGTTTCATAGACAAATGGAGGTCCAAGAATACTTATAACACTTAGAGGCTTACTATGTTAATGAGGATGAAAGATTACATGTGATTTCATTTCTATTTCATTGTTGAGCATGAAATATACTGAGAGGGGGGGGGGGTGGGGGTGAATTAGTATATTATATATCTTTTACTTAATTTTATTTCTTTTATTTAACCACTTAATCACACATTTAAGATATGCAATAAAATTGAAATAATAACATGAACCACACAAGAGAGAGAGAGAGAGACCATATTTTTATGTGGAAGCCCAAAGTGGGGAAAATAATGACGAACAATCTCAATCATATTAATGAGCACCAACTCAAATTACAAAGTTTTCAAGCACCAACTTGCAGGAGCACTAACCCCTTTTGTTGAACACCAACATAGATACTATTTGTGAGCACAAACCCACATGAGTACCAACCCCTTGCAAACATTTATGAACCCACAAGAGCACCAACCCCTCTTGTGTATAAAACACAACTATCTCTCAATGTTGCTTACTCAACAAATGATATAAGTCTATAATATCTCCTCTTTTCTTATATAAAATAAATACAAACCATGCACTCTCTTGAAAATTATAAATGTCTTCTCAAGCCTTTCTTTATAGCTTTCCAGATGACCTTTGGCATTCACCATTTGTGACCCTTCAATCCTAATGGAAAATGGTGCCAAACTTGCATGACCCTTCGTATCCTTGCATTTAAAAATTCACATGGTGACCCTTCATAAGCACATACATCCTTTCCTCTTTTGTCATTATCTTGGTGACTTTCTGTATTACTGAAAGTGTCCCTTCATGGAAAAATATGCCATACCCTCTTTTGTCTTCACATGGTGACTCTTGGAATTCCTCAAGATGAATCTTCATGAGAAAATGAATCCCATTCCTCTTTTGTCTTTACCCCATGACTCTTTGACTTCTCCATGGGCCCTTCTTTGACTTATATGCAATCAAAAATATATTCGTTAATATTAAATAAATATTAACACATGTTAGCCAAGATATGAATATTAAAAACACATTAAATGCAATGGGGCCTTTATCACCAATGCTAGACCTTTGACATCAATGACAATATTTCCAACAAATGGACAACTATGTGATGTTGGTCTACTCTTGGTACCAATTAGATACATGGGAACAAGTACACACATCCATGCATAATCATTTCCACCATGACAACCATGTTCATGACATGTAGAGTTATAGTAGTATTATCTTGCTAAAACAACATATAACACAATGTGAAAGCCTTTGGAGTAGGGATGCAACATTTTTACCATAATTCTTATGGGTACATACATTCTATGGTACCTCACACACCTAGGCTAGGGTGAAGTACATTCACCAAGAAATAGACAAAGATATGTATACCTAATAGTGCATCAAACTTAGACTACTTGCCACCTTTGCCTTTTCTTCACCAAAGACATATTTGAATTTGTCTTTTCAAATAATATGTCAAGTCATTGTAGGTGATCAAGAGTCAGGTGAAGATTGGATACATCACATACATGGTGCAACTGAGGATAATTTGACCATCTTTAAAGAGCTTGATACTCCTGCCATAGCTCAATTAGAACCACACTTCCACTCCGATTATGACCATCAAGAACATATTCAAAAAGGCAAGTAAAACATTTTATACTAAGTTGTTGAGGGTATCAGTTCTAATCAACCAAAACCATCATTTAATCATATGTATATATATGTATATATGTGTGTGTGTGTGTGTATGTATATATATAAGTACATATGTATATATACATATGTATATATATATGTATATATATACATATGTATATATATACATATATGTATACATACATACATACATATATATATATATATATATATATACATACATACATATATATACATACATAAATATGTATATATATATATATATATATATATATATATATGTATATACATATATATATGTACATATATATATATATATATGTACACACACACACACACATATACATACATATATATGTACATATATATATATATATATATATATATACATATATATGTACATACACACACACACACACACACACACACACACACACACATATATATGTATATTTGTATATATATATATGAAGTTTTGGGTGTGTGATGTTAGATATATAATGTAGTTTAATCAAAAACCATATTTTTTGCCACTCCAAATAGTTCAGTAGAACATTAAGATGGATGATGCACTTAAACTAGCATGATCAGGAATTAATGGTCTAATGTTGAGATAACTAAGATCTTTGAAATTTTGCACGACTACCAAGATGTTTTCCCACACAAATACATGGAAATGAAATTATTACATTAATTTTTTAGAAAAATTCACATCAATTTTGTCAAAGATGCTCGACCTGAAGAAATGACCATATAGGATGAACCCAAATCTATGCGCTTGGGTTAAAGAGGAAATTGATAAAATGTTCAAAGTTGGAATTATTACTCACATTGATGAATTAGAATGGGTTAGTACCATGGTGATTAAAATCAATAAGGATGGTTGCATTCACATTTATGTAGATTATAAGATAATCAATGTGATATTTGTAACATATCATTTCCAAATTTCATTCACCAAAGAAATTTTGGAAGGTTCTATTGGGTGTGAGATCTACACCTTCACCAATGGCCTTTCTAGATATCACCAAGTCTAAATTCTTAAGGAAGACAAGGAAAAAATAGATTTTATGACTGAATGGGGTTTTTTGGCATACAATGTTATGCCATTTGGCCTAAATAATACACCAACTATGTTTTCACGCATTGTAGTGGAAGCATTCAAGTATTTTATTCACAAATTCCTTTAGGTATACGTGGATGGTTGAATCGTGTATGGTTTAGTGTGAGACCATTGTGACAATATGTGCCTCATGCTCAAATGTTACTGACAACTTCAATTTTTTTGAAATTTAAATAAATGCATATTTTCCACCCCATTTTGGATCCTATTAGGACATATTATTTGTTGGGATGGCCTATTGGTGGATCCAGCTAAAATTGTAGTCATTGTCCAACTCCCAACGCCAACAACTCAATGTGAAGTTTACACCTTCTTAGGTCACATGGGGTACTATTATAAGTTCATTCGATGTTATGATAACATATCTACACTGATGGAAGAACTACTCAAGCACAATGGCCATTCTTATGGACATCTTAACATCAACAATCATTTGAAACCCTAAAAGAAAAAATGATGATTGTACCCATTCTCTAATTCTTAAACTAGAACCAACCATTTCATGTACATGTCAACACTTTAGGAATGTTATCAGGTGCTATCCTAACATAACTTGGTGAGGGAAACCTTGATCATCATATTTATTTTTTAATACAGAAGCTCACACTAGTAGAACAAAACTATTCCACAATCGATTGTGAGGCCTTATCTATGGTTTATGTGCTTCAAAAAAATTTCCAATAAATTTTTGTAACCCCATTTATATTCTATGAATATCATGAAGTGATAAATTATTTTTTAAATAATTCAATCCTGCATAGGTGCATCTATTAATGGATTGTTTTTTTTTCAATAATTCTTGTTCTTTGTGGTCGTAAAACTAGGCAAAGTTAATTTTGGACCCAACCACCTCTCATGTGTTCAATATAATGAACCAACATGTGCCATAGATGATGAATTACCCAATGTAAAACCTTTTAAATTTATACATGTGTTCAAAGAATTAGAGTAAATTATATATTTTCTTATAACATGGTCTATGCCAAACAACCTTACCACCCAAGATAAAAAGTAACTAGTTATGCACATTACCCCATTTCATCGTATTAATGAAGACATATATAAACTTGGCTAGTATGAAGTACTATGAATATGTGTAATGCAACATGAGAATACAAAATTCCTTTAATAATTCCATGAATGAATTGAAGGTGGACACTATGTTGGTGATTCAAAAACATAAAAAGTTATATTAGCTAGATTATGGTGGCCCACCTTATTCAAAGATGCCAAAGCTTATGTGTGCCAATGTGATATCTATCAGTGTATAAGTAAACTAAATCAATGGGATGTTATGCCTCTTCATTCAATACTTGCACATGAACCCTTTGAGAAATGGGATATTAATTTTGTTGGGCCCATTTAACCAACTACACAATGGACTGGTGCATGGTACATCGTTATTTCCATAGACTATCTCACATGTTAGGCTAAAGTAGTGCCCACATATGATTGTACTACTATAACCACCACATAATTTATATGGTCACTAGGTTTGGATGTATATTATTCTTGACAAATCATCATGGCACTCACTTCCTCAATGAAATCATGTGGACCCTCTTGGATGAGTTCACAATTATGCACCATAAGACCATGTCAAACCAACCTCAAGATAACAATAAAACTCAATCCTTCAACAAGATAGGTAATAAAATGAGCAATATTTATAACATCATATGCATTGATTAGGATGATCAAGTATTTATAGTTTTATGTGTATATCAAACCACATACAAAAGGTTAAGGAAGCGCATTATTTTCAATCTTGTCTTTGGCACTGGTGTATTTTTACTAGTAGAATTACTTGTGACCTCTTTACATATTACATGTGTAGGTAAATAAGATGATGAGGAGTCCCTAAAATTGCACCTAAACAAGCTAATTTAACTGGATGAATCATGCTTCCTCACACATTAGAGCCAAGGAGTTGAGAAGTAAAAACATAAAGCTTGGCATGATCAACATATCTAAACCAAGTTTTTTCATCCTAGTATGCATGTCCTCATCTATGATTCAAAGTTTGTGCACCATTAAAGTAAACTATGGGTCCACTAGTATGGTTCATTTATTTTTCATGTTATCCATTCAATAGGTGATTTCAAATTGAAAATATTAGATGGCCAATTCCCACTAGGACACTTTAATGGTAGTCAGCTCCAACCCTACCATTCTATGTAATTCTTCAATTTAGTGAATAAGGCGTATGCCACTAGGTTAGTTTAGAACTTTGTTTCATTTTTCAAATAAGTGTGGCATTGGTTGCATATCCTTTTTAATTAGTTTGACACATTTTGATACATTGTATTTATTTTTTTCACTCTCTTCCTCTATCTTTCTTGTTATGAATTTCACTGAGTAATGACATGGAGGACCACACATAACTTTTAAGGTCAGTGGGTTTTATGATATGCAGACACTAAGAGGAAGCACATAAGATGAAGTGTGCAAGAAGAAGCATGTAAATAAAGTGCAAAAGAGGAGGCACATGAATAAATCACGTAAAGTAAATGATTGAAAAATCATGTGAGATCATAGATCTAGATTGAAGATCTTAGAAGACAATGGGGTGCACAAAATAGGGTGTATGATGGATGCACACAAAAGGTAGTGCAAGGCATGTGAAGAGATGTGTGTGACCTAGTAAAAGGGAATGAATATGATAAAAGAAACACCATCATAAATTGGGTTAAAGAAAAAAAGATAAATCCTACCATAAAAATGGAAAATTTAAATTATTACAACTATCATGCACTATGGGGAAGGCACAATAACTCTTTGAGGAAGGATGGGACATGTAATTATTAATGATGGAGTGGTATGAATGGAAATCATGGACATCAAGACATACCATTTAGATCATTAATAACTGAATTGATGGATGGTGGCATGGATAAAATTAATGCAACACGAAGATGTTGATAAAAAAATTGAGATATCCTATAAAAGTCCATAAGGCTTCTCATTTCCGTTTTTTACAATTGAAAACTTGAAGAGTTATAGAGCTCAAACAAGTGAAAACTAGCAATGAAGAAGGTGATTACGTAGTGCTCTCATTTACAAAAATGATATAGAGATTGTAGTAATGTGATTTCAAGGAGAGGAAAGTAGAAACACATCTACATAAATAGAAAAGAAAAGTTACAGGTTGCAAGCAATAGGTCCACCATTAGAGGAGCATGAAGCATGGAGCTGAAGATTTTTAGGTCTAGGGAAGAGAAGTCAAGATGTATTTGTTTAGGAGATTGGGTCGATCATGTGTTAACCTTTGAGGACCCTAATCAGTGATGTGACCTAAGCAAAAATATAATAGGAACAAAGAGACATTACCAATTATTCTTGAAGTTGAAGAGTTTGAGGGTGCAAAAGAAGAAATTCATGTGTTCATTGGGCAATATGGTTGTAGTGAAAGTAGCACACAAGGTGAGGACTTGGCAGGGTTTATGGAATGGACCCCTATCAAATAAATACTATAAATGGCATGTGTGGGAAAAAAGGGAATTGTAACACCTTCTCTTCGATTAAAGAGATGCAATTCCTAGAGAAGGTGTTACATGTAGATGATTGAGAGTCTAAGTTTTTCACCTATTAGGTCCTAGACTATAATCACCATCAACATAGAAACAAACTTGACTTACAATTAAAATATTGTGTGGACTGTCATAACACCCAAAATAAGATCACATATGATCTCACGTTTAAAACATACTAGAACATGTGGGGGTGTTCCAACTCTTTAACCTACTATAATTTTGGAAACTACGGGAGGTGGTTTAGTTCTTAATCTCATATGTTTATGAATATTGCCTCTACTTTTTTGGGTGTAGAATGAGGATCACCCTTGATTGGATCATTAGATTAACTAGGTTATTTTATTCTAGAGTTGATCTCAACATAGACCTTAAAGATCATGCATAAATTAATAAGACAACAGTGGCATTAAAGTATAAGAAAGAAGGCCATGTTATGTACATTATGATCATAGAGGACCCCACAATTTGAGTAGTTACACACTTGGCCATGACCAAGATAGGGGTGTAGGTAGGTAGGTGGGAATGTTACCAGTCAAATAGCCAAGGGAGAAAAGTATAATTACTCCATGTACTTTACCTAGAAGATTGTGTAGGATGTAGAGAAGGCACATTGCCTGCCAACCAAAAGTTTTCCTTTAACAATTTTTTTTTTACTTCTATTTTTTATGAGATTGGCATCCTAAAATAATTAAGCAAATAAATAAAGTGGGTTTACCAACCAAAACATTAGTCCCCCTCTGAATGGTTCAAACAATTCACTTTCCCTGGTGTCATTACACCATCCTACAAATCCAACATGAAGGGTTGGTTTGATTGCATGAAGGAGGCATTTGGTAATGAGTGGCATGTAAAAAAATATTTACCATGTATATAGGATTATATGCTTAGTTTACTATAAAGTAACACTATTTTATTACATAGATCTGGATGGCAACCATAAACAAATTATTGGGGTGCCTTAAATTTCCCTATGCCTTCACCACCACATACTTCATGAACTCAGTAAACTACATTTTGGACATGCACCCTATGAAAATTGTTGTAGATAAGATTGATGTCAAAATCCATACTCTTTATAATATTTATGTTTATCCAAAGAGGCACACCTATATATAGAAGCATGAGTCTAACAAAAATGACCTCAATCCTTATAGGATAGTCATGCAAGGACAGATCTATATGATATTTTATATGCTCATGCCATAGAATAAATCATCAGGAGGCCAAATGGTAGAGAAGGAACCACTTCCCTCCCAACAAGAGACATGCAGAGGCAAGGGTGCAAGTAAAAGAGAAGAGGCCAGACCCTAAGGTTGCTAGTTCTAGAGGGATGAAAGACCAACCCAGGGTCATCCTAAAATACCAATGACATTCCTCATTACCACCAAGGACCTAGGTGTTACCTATAAAATAAGATGACATCATTAATCCCATCCAACTCCTCAAGTAGATCCTAAATAACAAATTCAAACCCCCTAACCAACAAAATCCTCAAAGTTTCCTATAGAATGGAAAGATGGCACTGCATACCCATTACCCAAGTAGAATCTTAACATGAAGCACCCTGAGTGGTATTTTTAGACATAGGTGAGGCATATCCAAAATCACAAAATATAAATGATCCCACTCCTGTGTCAAGCAAAAAACAAACTATTATACCAAATGAGGAAAATCATATGGCCAAGTAGTAAGTGGACATTGAGATTCCAACACTAGAAGAAGTTGACAAGGGAGAAGGCCCTAGAAAACAAGACTTTGTCACTAGCACTAGTGAATGGGTAAAGAGAAATTAAATTATATATTTGGATCATGACCCTAAAATGGTAAGGAAATGATGTAGGAGGCAAGAAAACAACAACAGGTAAATCAATATTTACATTATGTTCTAATAGGACACGCCAGATAAGCATTTGTATTTGTGGAAATGTTTTCCTGAACATGAGTCCAAAAAAAAAAATAGGCATGAGATGTCCTTTGATATGATAGTATATCATGACAAAGAATGATTTGAGATTCTAAGGGATAGTACTAACATAAGCCTAGAAGTGGTAGGTGTTCCTAACACACTCTAGATGAGTCCCATAATTTTCTCTCCAACACAAGTGGGTATGACACTTATCAAGTTTGCCTTAGATATTTCTAGGTGAAAAAATTATTAACAACCATGATGTGAGCCAGATCCATGTCAAACATCAAGAGGTTGTTCAACTGTATAAAGAGGAACATAAAACACAGTGGAAGCTTCAAGAGGAAATTGAAGAACTCAAGTGCCAACTGAGTCGAGTAGAAGTATCTTGACCTAGGCATTGGGCCTTTTCCAAATAATTTTTAGAAGTGAACCAATGATTGAAAATGGATTTCCTATTACAAGTAAGGTAATCAATAAGCTAGATATTCTCATGGACCTTTTACTCACTTAATGTAAAAACCAAGTGGATCTTAGACATGAGAAAATTTGGCTAAATAAGTAATTTTTTGAGGCCATGGAGGTCTATCATGAATTTTTCAATAAATTGAGTTTCACCATTACCATCACCGATGGGTTTTTTTTCAACTTGGCACAACCAAGTAAATTTTGGAAGCACAACTATTGCCTGAAGAACAACATATCCAATAATTATCTAAGAACACTTTGAGCATTAAGGACAGGGCCCAACATGTAAAAATTTCTAGGATGTCAAAGAACTAAAAGCACAAATAAATGCCCATCTAAAAAAATTGAATTTTAGTTTCTCAACACTATGAGTACAAGTTTTGGTACCGGTTGGGCCCCTCATAGATGCTCACAAGATTGCAAGGTTATGCTTGAGACTTTGGCAACTCAAGTTGATACCTTTTTGGGGTAGCTCAAGGAGTTGAATAGATTCAAGGGCAAAGTGTAAGTTAATACTTCCAATATTTAGACAACCCTTAACTAGTGGGATGAGTTTAAGCTCAAATTTCATGAGGTGTATCTCACATTTTTTTCCACTAAAGAAACTATCACATAGTTTAGGACAAACTATCGAATTAGTAAATGATGTTGTTGGACCCCATATTTTGTAATAATATATTTTAAGTATTTTAGAGACATATAATTAATGAACAAGGGCACAAGATTAGGCATGTAGGAACACAACACAGAAGAGAGAAACATAATATAATGATGTGGAATACCTTAGAGCAAAAAGGTGAGTCACAAAAGACAAGGAAACAAAAAATAAGTAGAAGACACATGACTTGGAGAAGTGCAACACTAGGGAAAAAGTGCAAGGATCAGAGGTAGTTACAAATTAATTCATGTAAGCATAAAATATTAATAATATCACAAATATAGAATTGATAGATGAAATAAGAGGAACACAAATGCAAATATCTAGCATAGAGAGGGTACATAGGGGTGGTTAGGCCTGAGTCAATGGGAATTAATTGTATAAGCACTCCATGACTCATTTTTGTTAATGGTCATTGGTTAGTCATCCCTTTGATATTATTTATATAACTAAAGGTGAGGGGTTTAATTTTGTATAAATACCCCTTATCTTTATTTAGAAAGTGTTGTTGCCATGGTCGGAGTTGATAGAGATGTCGTTGATACTATAAAATGTAATTTGGAAATGATTATCAATATAGGGCTAAAGAGAGAGTGTAATGAATAAAACACCTTGTAATGTTATTCAATGAAAAAAATATAGTCTTTGGACTACAAATTGTGATGTGTTTAACTCTAGTTTTAACTTTATTTTTATGCTATTAGTTATCTACATTGTAGGAATTTATCAAATGACTAACTCTAGATTAATGCTAGTAGTAACAATGACTAAGCATAGTAACTCAAATGCCTAAGTAATATTTGTCTAACCACCATCACATAGTAGAATTGATGGGTACTATTATAGGTTATGCACCTCGAGTGATCACACGAGGTTACTCCTCACATGATATGTCAACACATAAGCTTGTTTTCAGCTTCCTTTTATTGTGTACATAACTAATATAACTTAGTTATGTGAAGCTAAGAAAAAAGACCCAAAAATTGATTAGAAGGATAATATTAGGTTATTTAGACCTTATTCCAAGTGAAATAACTAAAAAAATAATTATCAAAAGTGAAATTATGCCTTTTTGTTTGCTCTCGATTGTTTCAGGACTATGTAAACCCTAATCTAAGGTTAAAGTGATAAAAAAAATTATATTTCACAAATGAACCATCCAAAAATGATAAATCTTGGTGATATGATGAAAAATAGGTATTTTAGCTATTGAAAATTTTTCCATTCCATAACTACTCTTAAAATTTAGGTTATGGGTGATTGTGTTCTTGTAAGATTGTAAATAAGCAAAAAATGGGGTTTAAAGAAGCCAAAACATGAATATCTTCAAAATGAGTAACTGACAGATCATGAAATTTGAGAGGGAGATATAGATAATTAGTTTCAAGGAATAAATAAGGTTTGAAGTTGATATAATGTCTAATTATGGAGTTATTTTAGTTGTAGGGTATGCAGGCCTGTGCAATTAGGCCTAAATCCTTGTTTTCTTCATTAAAGATCAAGAATTAATCACATTGAAGGAATGAGAATTTGTGAGAAGTTGATTAATGTAAAAATGGATTTGAGAACCCTGATGAAGGTTTTAATAAATTGATTTATGATCAAACATATTGTTATAAGATAACAGATCTACTTGTCAAGGCCTTGAAAGGACTAGAAAATCTCTATGTTTTTGTATTTTCCTAAAGGAAATAGTCTAGGAGAAGTTGTAATCATGGTTATTTGAGTAAATAATCACCTTAATAATACAATAAACATATTCCAAGTTATAATGAGCTTAGTTTTCGAAAAAAATACTTCATTAGAGAAGTTACTAAATCTCACAACAAAGCCTAAAGGACTGTATAAAGGGCAAAATATTGTTTTCTAGTTAAATACTGATAAAAGAGGATTGTTGAAGATATAGGTGTATTTATAAAATATTATAAATTGTGGAATAACCCTAACAAATCTATAAACATTTGAGTTGAGACAAAGATCAAATGAAGAGTATTATAATCTAGAGGTCTAGTTGAAAAGACCTAACAAGATTGTTTATGTTTTGTGGATAGAGGTCAGATTAAGGATATGAGATAACCTTGATATTATCAAGGATATTAATAAAATAATAAATGTAATTCATTTGAATAAGGAGTCTACAAAGCTTCAATAGACCTAGTAATTAGATCTAAGAGAGGTCTAATTGCATCATGATTGCTTACCACAACTTTTGTAATAATTTTGTAACATAATTATTCATTGATTCCCATGCATCTCAACAAAAGTTTAATGCATACAATAATGTGAACATGTAATATAATATGTAATAAATTATGACAAAATCTAAAAAGTGAAATCAATGAGAATCTTTAAAAATTGAAATGTTGAACAATACATGTATATATAATATCCATAAAATCCATATAAAGGTGTAAAAAATGTGAACACAATAAAATATCTCGGGTCAATTCCATATAGGCATATAATGTGTAATAACTATACATCAAGCCATATAGGCATACAACAAAATGTCATAAGACATGGTCCTAATCATCAAAATGCATCACTCTCTTTGCCTTACTTGTAGAATCATCTCCATTGGAATCCTTGCTCACAACTGGAGGTGTTAGTTCTTTTTGAATGATTCCTCTTTTGCTCAAAAATTGTTTATAGCTATAATTGTTCATGTGAATCCAAAAGGTGACATCAACGAGAATCTTTAGAAATTGAAATGTTGAACATTATATGTATATATAATATCCATAAAATCTGTATAAATATGTAAAAAATGTGAACACAATACAATATCTCAAGTCAATTTTGTATAGGCATACAATGTGTAATAAATATATATCAAGCCATATAAGCATACAAAAAAATGTCATAATACATGATCCTAATAATTAAAATGCATCATTCTCTTTGCCTTACTTGTAGAATCATCTCCATTAGATTCCTTGCTCACAACTAGAGGTGTTAGATCTTTTTGAATGATTCCTCTTTTGCTCAAAACTCACATATAGCTCCAACTGTTCATATGCGCATATGGTCAAAAAATTTACATGTGTACTAGAATAACATACCTAAAAAATTAATAATATAATTTTTTAAAATAATAATAAAAACTATTCATAGGTACACCTACCATAAGCTGGTGGTCACAATTAATTTGGGACTCACACTCAATAGGGTCAATGACAGGTTCACACTAGAAAATAAGAGTGTGAAATGGATCACTAATAGGAGTCAGTGACATGCTCATACTAATGGAAGGTCTAGGTTCCTCTAAATGTGTGTCTATATATATATATATATATATAATAAAAATTCAAAATTAGCTCATAAATATTTAAGCCAACTGACTAAATCATTGAAATATAATAGAATTTTTTATAAATTAAATTCTCAACTATACCATGTCATGCCTGATAATCATTTCAATAGGACCATAAGACATCATTGGAGGAGTCTACATAGACAATTGTTTTATGTGTCAGCTATGTTCATAAGTATAGAAGATAATTACAAAAAACACATCCATATTTAAACATAAACATTATAATAACTATCATGTACCTTGGTGAATTGCTATGCAGATGAAATCATAACAATAATTCCTACATTTTATCCCTCCAAAATATATGGTAGAGTGTCTATTTTGGTCATCAAATTAACAAAAAAAATATCATTTTAGTCATTTCAACATATATATACAATAACATACATGTAAAATGAACCATAACATTAATTAATCCTTAAAAATTGCCTCCATATAGGTACATACAAGTGTAGTAGTAGCAATACACATCTTTGTGTAGCATCCAAAATCCTACTGCAACATAAAAAATCATATATATTATTTATATTTCTACACTAAAAATAATTATTACCCTTTAAATTATACAAATATTTTAATTTTAACGAGTTTGACAATTTTTTGCATTAAGTAAAATATTAAAGATACCTAGGAAGTTGTAGCCAAGTTGTCTAGATAAAATGTAAATGACTAAAACATAATGAGATTGATGTCATCTAGGCCCACAAAAATATCACCATGAGTGGGTTGCATTATATCCTCTTCCTCCTCCTCAAGTTTAGTGTAGATGACACCACATGATCTATAATAGTGAGCTCATTAGGTAGCAGTGCTAGATGAAGCCTCACCATGTCCACCCTCGCTAGCTAGAGTATGAGAAACCTGGATCATATGCTGAATGAAGGTGTCATTAAGCACCTTAATCAGATGAAAAGTATTAATCTCTAAAGTATCCTTGAATATAGAGGGTAAGATCTCAAGATGATTAGGTGTTCTCACAAACTGATTAAGTGCATGACATGCACTTGGTCTATCATGTGTAGAGCCTTTTCCTCGACCCTAAAACTCCAAGAAATAAAAATAGTTTGGAAATTCATTCAACACAAATTCACAAAGAAATTTTATCAAAAAATACATTGGGACCTCAATATTGTTGCAAGGCAGGTGATCAAATACCATATATCATCAGGGCTAAAAAATCTATTAGATCAAATCATAAGTGTACCAATAGACTAGAATCCATTTAGCCATCACATCTATTGGTGCACCAATTTTACCATCATTGAATATGGCACAAATTTTGGCTTTGGTTATGTGTTTATCTCTCATAGCAGTTGTAGATAATTTATTGGAATAGTATGCCCTACATCTATTTCTATAATCAGCCCAACTATCAATTTGACCCATTAATGAGTTAATTTCACCTAATAATGTCTATAATGTGTTTTCCACATAAATTCAATGTGGATATTTTACATATGGATCCCTCAATGTCTTAATCAAAATCTCAAGTTTGATCTTGTTTTCAATGATATGGGTTGCTAAATCCTCTTGACTTTCTTGGGTGCTTGAGGAACTATAGGAAGGCTAGAAGGGTTTTGCAGGTGAGGAGGGATATGAGTTTTTTGTGGGCTAGGAGAGATAGGAGGGTTACGAGGGTTACGAGGGTTAGGTTGTTTTTTTATTGTCATTTGTGACATTAGCCTCTACATGTGCTAAAAAATAAAAAAATAAGCAATTTCAACAAAAATGTAACAAAATTTACCAATTTTTCTTCTAAATGCACTAAAATGTGTTTTCATACCTCTCTTTCAATGTTCCATTATCAAATTTAGGTTTCTGGAGTGTTTTCTACTTACCTTCTCTCACTATCAACCATGTATTTCCTCTTATGATCTCTTAGTCACAGTTTATGTTAATGCCAAATGAATGGCATCAATGCTTTGTAATTGGTTATAACGCAACAAAAGGGTACTTGAGGAACTACAAGAAGGCTAGGAGATTTTTGTGGGTGAGGAGGGATATGAGATTTTTGTGGGTTAGGAGAGATAGGAAGGTTTTGTGGGTTACGAGGGTTAGGTTGTTTTTTATTTCCACTTGCCACAGTAGCCTCTACATGTGCTGAAAAATTAAGAAATAAACAATTTCAAGAAAAATGTAACAAAATTAACTAATTTTGCTTCTAAATGCACTAAAATTTGTTTGCATACCTCTCTTTCAATGTGCCATTATCAAATTTGGTTTTCTTGAGTGTTTTCTACTTACCTTCTCTCACTATCAACCATGTATTTCCTCTTATTATCTCTTAGTCACAGTTTATGTTAATGCCAAATGAATGGCATCAATGCTTTGTATTTGGTTATAATGCAACAAAACCAAGTACACAGCTCTATTATTGTATAGCCATGTACACAATTTTTAATGTGTTAAAACTATGTATGTGGTTTTAATGCATTAAACTACATATGCAATTT
>JARHVA010002911.1:1357500-1585000 GCA_037957365.1 Torreya grandis | reverse complement strand
GGTTTGTTCAAAGAATCCAGTATGAGGGCTTCTACGTGTGTGACTCCCATGGATATTTATTCTTCTTATATTCTTTGTTCATATAATTCTCTTCTAGGTCTATGTTTGTTTTTAGGTGGTCAAGATATTGGGGGTAAAAACTTCTTCTTTGCTTTTATTAATCCTAAATTTTCTTCATTTTTTCCTAAGACAACCTCTCAAAATTTTGTCTTTGGAACATTTTTATCAACTTTGGAGCCTAGTAAGATCATATTTGAATCTGTTCAATCAAGACCTTATACATTCATGGTGTCTAAAGAGTTGAAAATTTATAGAAGTGTAATAAAATACATAATCTCAACTTTTGATCATGTGTCTAATTCCAAAGGAAATATTTTAGGGGATAAACCTATTTTCTTTGCTGGAGACATTGGTGTTAGGAGGTCTACGAAATGGATAAAATAAATAGAATGTTTCCTTGCTTCTCATCCCCTAATCCTAGTGCCTAAAATAAATGTGAATCCTATAGTATAATTAGGGGCTAAGCTATTATAGAAGAATATTAAAATGAGTTGGAAATAATTTTTATATTTAATAATTTGTGGGCTTCCCTTCTAGATCTCATCGATTTCAAAGAATTGGAAACCCAATTTTTATAGGAACATTGCATTTATCATTCAACCTAGGGGTATTTTATTGCGGTTTTTAGTTTTGAGGAGGACAAATAAACCCTTATAAAATATGGTTTGTGGATATGGGGATTGAAGATTCTATGAATGAAACCCTAGTTTTATGAGTTCAACCCTTAAATGTATTCCTTCTCACTATCCCTAGATTGGGTTATGATGCCTAACCTCCCTTTATATTTCTAAGAAACTTCCATTATGGCTGGCACTGATAATACATTAAGAAAACTCATTTTCATTCCCTTGGAGACTACTCATCATTCCCAACTAGATTTTTATTATACTTGTGTTGAATTAGATAGGAGGTTTGCCTAAGGATATTGATCTTAAATGTGGGATCACATCTAGAAAAATAATTAGACTATGAGCTAGTGTATTTTAGATGCAAAACATATTTTTCACAAGGCCATTTGGTGGCCTCTTATCCAAAAGAAAGGTTTTCTTCATGGATTCAGGGGGTAAGAAGATGAGGCATGATGGAATGGAGTTGAGTATCAACATCAACAAGTGAAGATTGATTTTGTTCATGTTGATAAGCCATTGAAGTCTTCTTATGATAAAAAAAAGTCTTGGATTCTTTTGGGCAACTTAATTTGGGGATTCCGCTTGACTCTTCTATTATTCCCTCCATGAAATCTTCTCCTCTTTTATAATTTATTATTAATCCTTTCAAGTCAAGTTTGGATCTACCTCTATGTAAGGATGTGATAGTGGTGATTCCATTCTATAAATATTCTTCTTCTTTATAATTACTTTTTAATTGGTTCATGTTAGGTTTGGATCTACCTCTATATAAGGACATGTTAATGGTAAAAAAAAATGCATCTTTAAAAAAGTTGGATTATAGGCATATGATCATTAGATCTCATAAAAAAATGGTTATTTAAGTTTTGGTGAAATTTGTATGCAAATGAAAATTCAACTAATCTATAAATCAATCCTAGATTTGAGAAGATAAATTTTACTTACACTTCTGATTGTTGATACATTGGATATTTGGGGTCAAGACCAAGATGGATCTGCTAGACCTAGATATGGGATATCTAACCACAATAATATCACTAGGGAAGGTTCCAAATCCTCCATTCAAGTAAAACTATCTAATAACCCTAGGTAGATCCTATGTTTTCATATTCACTAAGTAAATTACAAAATAAAAATAAAGTCTAATCTAATGCTTATCAAAGCTTGTGATACAAAGTGGGGGTAATAAATATAAAAAGTAAACATGCATATGGAATCCTAATGCATGGGAAATAAGTACAACTACATATCTATCTACTCTTACAAAGGAGGAACAATGTTAAGAATACCTACCTTTGAAGATAAACCCATTGATCTTTAATTTCTCCCTTAGACAAGGTGCTTCATAAGAGGTTGTTGTGGTATGTAAGAATGACAAAGATAAATAATCTCTAGGATACACAACTTATCAATGCATCTAAAAGACTTATCCACAAGACAATATCCATTTATCCAAATAAAGTAGGAAACCCTAAGTTATGCTCCTCAAGTAGAATGGTGGATAAGTAGATACATAATATATATCTCTTCTTCTCTTCTCTTCTTAAGAAATGATGAAATGAATGTGTTTATATAGCTGAATCTAACCCTAATTCTTTCTAAAAATTTAAATGATAGGGTTGGCCTAATTGATTCTATATCATTATTGATAAAAAAAAATTAGGTCTTGGTTTAGGTCTTTCAAGGGCCAACCTAGACCCTAAATGAATTTTGTTAGTTAGAGTAAAGGGTCGATGGGGCTGACATTATATGGTAAACTGTCAAAAAGGATTGTAGACTAGGGAAGGGTTAATAAAGATAGAAAATGACTAGATAAGGGTGAAAATGAAGAGGCAAATCTTAGGAAAATATTTTTAAGAGATGGTTATGTATATAGTAAGTGGTATTAAAGGGACAACAATCTTGAGAAGCACCAATGATCTTCCCACCCCTTTCTTAGTGCACCCCTTTAGGTGTGCACTTAGAGAGATGGAGACTTGATGGTTTCCTATAAGAGATAAAGCATCAGTAATTGATAAAATTTGAAAATATTATGTGTATACATATGCCCCACTCTAAGCTTATCATGTGTCACTTAGGTACAACACATGATGGTGCTTCAAGAAAAGAACATAGCAACACACAACATTGAAGCTAAATAAATTTTAGTAAGGAACAAACAAGAAAAATGAAAGGATAGAATTGAAAAATACATACCTTTATTTACCTTAGTGTTGTAGATAAAGAAGGAGATGCAAGCAATGTGAAGGTGTCCAATGTAGGGAACATTAGGTGAACCTAGAAGTTAGATTTAAAAAGTGAAAAATCAAAAAAATTGCAACATAGACATATAATAGGTTAAACGATTCTATATGATGCCAGTATTTTCAAACATTTTATGGCTCATAAAAAAAGCTAGTAGAAACAAAGATATGATCAAAAGATGGAATATGATGGTAAATAGTTGAAAGGTAAATAAATTTGAATAGTAAATATAAATAGGATGAAAAATAATTAATTTATTATTTTTACTATTTTAAGAAAATGGATCTCTAAGAGACTTAGTTGGAGACCAGAGAGCCATCATAGTGAGGATATGATAGCTGAGACAAGGAGGATGCATAACAACCACATCGAGTGCAACACATGTAAGCCAATGGAAATTTCAATTTTTTGAATATTTTATCTGAAATTAAGATAAAAATAGAAAAATGAAGGGTAAAAAAATAGGCAATGAAATGAACCCTAGGAAAATTTTAGATAAACTAGGGGTAAGACAGGGTATTGGGTAGGAAGGATTCAAACAAATAAATGCCTAAGGCATTTATGGTAAATGGTCAAAAAGTCACTGATAGGAAAGAATAGATTTGATTGCGCTGACTTAGTCTATAAGGCAAGCTATAAGAAAAGGGGTGACTACATAGCAGTGCGCTAATTTAATATGATAATAGGGGGGCAACTACGTACTAGTAGGCCAACTTAGTTGGTAGGGAAGACAAGGTTGACTATGTACAATAGGGTTGACTTAGTTTATTAAAGAATGTTGATGTAATATCGGTAAAAGAGGTTGACTATGCATAATAGGGCTGATATAGTATCGTAAGGCAAGAAGATGGATGATCTAGTATTGATGTGGTCGATCTAATAGGATTTTGAAAAGGTCGATCTAGTATCATAACTAAAATATAGGGCCAATTTAGTGTTAAATGGGTTGATGCTATATAAAATTCAGAAACTAAATCAAATAGATGGTTTAAGTGGCTAATTTGTGAAATGTTAAGAATAGATTTGTATTATTTATGACATGGAGATATGATACATCCTTTATTGTTTGATATTTTGTAGAGATGCTAGAGGTATTGGTGCCTAATAGATACATTGTGGCTTCTATAACTGTTGGATTCAATATTGACATATATAAAGTGTGACCAGTCATGTTAGGATTTAGATGCATCATAGACATGACGTGTGTCCCACTTAGTGTTGATCTCATTGTCATGTTCCTTAGAACATGAGAATGATTGACCAACACTTTTTGATGGGTAGTGGATGGGGATACCATAGAGGTGAGTATCACACTAGAGGATGTCCATGCATTATTGGGACTAAAAATATGAGGGACACTGAATGATCTATAGGAGAGGTGAGTATTTGCCCAATGAGTGACATGCTCAGATAGGATATACCCTAGACTGAGGGTTAGTTTATTTAATGTATATATCAAGGAGCTTCTAGACATCCAAAAGGCCATGATTAGACTTGTGACAATATGAGCATTATTTCAAAAGTCAGATGGTAAGGTACCTCTATATGTGATAGCCTTGTTTCAATTCATATTGTATTAGTGATAATTGTACAACTTTGGGGTTGTCATCTAGGTCCAGCTCATGCATGATATGTATGGGATTTTGTCTAGAGGGTAGAAGACCATAGGGCATTTTTTTATTGAGTGTTTAGATGTATGACAGTTTCTCTATGTATTGGCCGACTGGGTTACCCCATGTGGTCAATGATAGGTTACCTCAAATGAAGAGATGGAGGAATGACCATGTATCTCAGGTCATGCCCCATATGCTAATGTTGTAGACTATCACATGAGGGAAGATTATGTGGCAGTCTTACATGCACATTACTACTATATGGCCTAGTTGGTTGACCATTGGAATAAAGTTATCATGGGTGTGGATCATAGGCCACTACACCTCATAGGTAGAGCTGCATTTGGTGGCACGCTTGCCAAGGAATTTTAGACTCCCACACCCAATAACACTTATAGTAATGCCTAACTATTATACACAACATGCTAGAGATCCAAGGGAGAGATGAGGAAGAGGAGTACCAATAGAGATACCTATGATTAGGCTAAACATGCTAGACCATGGATAGTTTGAGCATGGCAATAGGTGACAATAGGGGGAGATGAGATGGATGTGGATGTAGGTACACAATAGGTGCCATAGAACACATAATTGTAGTAGCATTAGTAGTGACCACCTTAGCCACACTGAAGACAGAGGCACCACCAATGAGAGCAAGCATAGGCAAGGGCTAAAGCGTAGGATGACCCAATATTTTTTTTAGGACATAGTTTGTCTATAGAGACATCTCAAGACAGATTTGTGGCATGCATAACTAGTGACTCCTAGATTTACACTAGTGAAAATACAATTTATGAATGAGGTGCTTGGGGGACAAATAGATGGAAATACCATGCTTAGTGGGTAAGAAGATGGGGAAATGGTGATTGGTGATACTAGCACTAGTGAGAAATATGGTGATTATGATTTAAGCTTTGATAAAGGACATTAGTTGCACGTGATTATAGTATCTAGATGGATTTTGAGATTTACATGTGATCTAATATCTATCTAATTTTGGTTATGTAGATCATGTGATGGAGGAGATCAAGTGGGGATCATTGGTTATGATTGTGCACCATGACATTTTAGACAAGGTGTTGGCTCCATATGACCCCACCACACTAGATGATCCAGTGGTACCATCTACCCCAACCCAAGTAGGATGGTTTAGACTAGTGGGGGAGGCTAGGAGGTAGTTATAGGAATGTGGGGATGGATTTCAAACACTGATAAGGGTGGGAGAGGGAGAGGCACAAGCCAACAGGCCTTGGATTAAGAGAGAGCAGTGCACATGCCTACCATGATCTAGCTTGGATAAGTGTAGGACAAGTGGTCAATCTATAGGGATAGGTAGCAGGTTTGAGATCTTGGACTATCTCGTTACAACGTACCATTCAGAGGGGGCAGTCCTAGGCATCTATGGGTATCATGTCTAGGCCATAGGATAGGCATGATGGAGCCTAGCTTTAGAGTTGGAGATATTTTGTATTTTGTACCTTATATTTTATAAAACACATGATATATATAGATATTGATTTTGACAGTTGGATTTTATCTTATGAGTTGTATTTGGTTGTGGATGTTAATGCATGGATATATTTATTTCTTTCAAATGCATTTTAGCTTTTGTTGTATATGCTATGAGAAATATATGTGAAGTTTTTTCTTTTATAGCATTATGTGATACACATGCATGGTTAAAAAGAAAAGGGAAAAAATGACTTTGAAACGTATAAGTCATCAAAAACAAATGTACTGCACACTATATCAAGATGGGAAATGTGTAATAGTAAAATATGACTAAGTATAATAAAAAAAATGGTAAAAAGGGTGACAAAATGTTCTTAAACCATGAAAATTATTTACACCAAATTAAAACAAGTAAAATCACACTATATCACGTTGGGAAGTATGAAAATAATGAAATAAACTGGAATGTACATGACAACCAAATGGTGTAAAATCAAAACAATTAAGTCAATCAATCATACTAAATCACGTTGGGAAGTACAATAGAGAAATAAATTTGTAAAAATGAATGTAAATTGATAACATGAATTCAAGTTGAGAAGTATGAAAAATTTAATAAACATGGTTGTATTCTTACATGCAATTGGAAAATAAAAAGATAAAAGTGAAATATCAATGAAGTAAGCATAAAACATACTATATCAAGATGGGAAGCATGCCAATGATGTGTAACTCATAATCAATCACTACTTTTCTCAAAGTTGACACATGTAATTTCATTGTGACTTGGGTATTAGAAAATTTTGAGGAAGACTTGGTCCTATCCATGGTCTTACACTCAAACTCACAAAGGTAATACCAAGGAGGTGGAAATAACTGGGAATTATTTTCAAAATGAAATATTGATAATGTGGTTATTTTTTAGGAAGGCATAGTCCTATCTATGGTATTACTATACAACTCACAAATGGAAACCATAGGGAGAGTGATCAATGAATTAAAAAAAAAATCTCAAGGGGAAATATTAGGATTGTTGTAAATGAAAGAAGGAATGTAAAAATCATAACATAGTCATCTATAATAAGAACTTAAGAAACATGAGGCACATTAAAGACACAAAAAAGACACTATGTGACTAGTGACCATCAATATACAAAGGATATCCATTCATAATAAATACAAAGCTATATATGCAAATAAGTGAGATACTAAGATTGACGCATGTTGGTTGTTTAAACAAAAAAATTAAAATATACCTACATTCCCGCAACATGTTTCCCATTCTTCAGGACCTATTACAGAGCTATCAGTATAATTTAAAGATAGGGTACTTGTGTGAGAAAGTAGGTAGCACTAAAATAATTTTTTTATTCTCTTTTCCCAATATAATGGCCTACCACACCCGAATGGACCTTGACTCTATCATGAGGCTAGTTGTGGATTTTGAGTTTCAATTAGCAAAAGGAGATGTGATTTGAATCATGTCTTTTAGTGTGATTTGAATTTTAAAATATTGAATGTTGCCTTTTATATCATTTATTTTTGTTTAAATGATTTAGCTTTTAGATTTTTATGGATTTTCAGATTCCTCCTCCATATGGACTTGGAGTAACCAACATGAGGGACAAAGTGATACACATTAATGAGCTTTAGACTTTGTCTAAAGGAAGCTAAATATCCAAATACATGACTAACTAAAACACTTAGGCTTACCTATGAACCAACATGTTTTCTCAAGTTTTGACCATGTGTATGCTTAGTAGGAATTAAGGGGAATATAGGGAAATCCAAAATGGACTAGTAGTGTGTAGAATGACAATGAGATGACTTTATTTGCTAACTGATCACATGGTAAATAAGGATTACTAAGGGGATCAAGGTTTGTATAACCAAGGCAAAATAATAATTATCCATGTGGATGAGATAAGGTAGCAAATAAAAATGAGAAAAGGCAAAGACATTTGTGGAAAGAAATGATGGAAAGAGAATGAAACCATAGATAACACAATGAAAAATATAAGGATCCATGTAAGATAGATAACTAAAGAAAAAATTTGACATATAGTCAAATGATATATAAAGTAGATAAATATAAAAGTGGAGCACGCGTCCAACCCAAAAATTAAGAATAAAGTGAAGGAACACAATGTTGTGTTCATAAATACTAGTATATTTATTGATAAACATTATCCATAACATCTTGTAGATCTTTGTGAAGCTAGACCCTAACTACACCAAGGGTCTCATCGATCTTTAGTGAAAGTTGGGAAAAGACCTCTAATCGAGAATCTTTGATAGAAAATTTAGGCATGACTGAAGGATCATGCTTGTGAGGGACATTATGCATAGGATACTCAAGATAAGGAAGAGAAGAGGAATCTATGGGATAGGAAAGATACACCGATGGAGAAGGGACCATATGTAAAGGAGAATCAAGAGGTGGAGAGGGAGCCACAAGTGGAGAAGAGTCTATGGGTGGAGGGACCACATGAGAAGAAGGTACCACAGGTAAAGGGACCATAGGTGGACAAGGGGGATCCTTCTTGTATGGGAGACCTATGAGAGGAGGAATAGGAGTCATAATAATCATCCTAAGGTGATCTTGAAGATGCTATTTGAGGATGCAATAATGATCAGTGTGATGGGTACTGCATTGGTGCCAAAGATAATATACCTCTCAATATTTTGGAATATACTCATGTAACAACATGGGAGGAGGTATAGCTTTGTATATATGTTGAGGAAGAGTAGGACGCAATGTGTCGATATATTCTCTAAGCTTTTGACAATGGTTAGAGGAATGATTATATGTGTTGTGAAAGAAACATATATGCTTGTTAGTAGACTTTATGTGTTGATTAACAAAATGAGTAAGAGCAGAAGTTAGGAAAGGCTAGTATAGTTGGCAATCTTAAATCTAATATATGGTAACTCTATGAATGTCATAGTATAGTTGATTGGTCCATTGGGTGGGCAGAGGAGTAATTTATGGTAAAATAAATAGACTATTGCCAAGGGGAGGCAGTGTTGGTGGAGAGACTGGGCAAGGCTCAATTAAAGGAGAAATAAAATCAAAAGTAGGAAGAGACTCAAATAAAGGTCAAGCAAGATTAGGATCTAGACTAGGCTTATCTAAGGGATGAGTAGGATACATAAAGGGCTTAAGGATAGTAGTAAGCATCTCAAGGGGAAGTAGACTATAGGGATCCTGATATCTAGCAAAGCAATAGGGACAAGTCCTAACATGATCCATAAGCATGCTCCTAAGAGGTCCTTTAGAGATAGGAGGTGTGCTATTTTAAATCACCATCTCTACCCTTTGAATAAAAGGAATAATTCTAAAATTAGGAATTATAGAAGATGAAATGTGATAAGATAAACAAAAAGAATGAAATAAAGAAGAATGATAATGAAGGATCTTAGCATCTCTAGCCTGAGCAAGACATCCTAGGATTGGATCATCTAAAGTATAGCCATCATAATAGTCAGGTGTATGAAGATCAATGATTCAATTAGGTATTAGTTTCTTATCATAGGTTGTGTGGTGAATAGAATGTCGAGTCTTAGTTAAAACCATGGGTATATCATTGCTAGGTAGTTGATGGGAACATAGATTCAATTATGTTGGAAGATGGGAAATAATATGAGGAGAGAGATATGAAGTTTTTATCTTGAGTTTGATATCATCATTTTCATCATCATCAAAATCTAAGAGGTCAGGCGGTATGTTCCAGATGATTTTAGAGTGACCATGATAACCTCACATAGAATTGACAGGGAAATTGCAATATTGAGATATATGGAATGGAACACTCAGCAAGGGTTCAAGAGTTAGAATTTTGATACACCACAGTCTTGAAATTGTTCAAAATTCTAAGGGTTAATGTCACCTTGAATCCTATAGATAGCACCATTGTGAGGAAACTTGACACATTGGTAGGTAGAAGAGGTGACATCCCTCACACGATGAGTCCATGGCCTACCAAGAAAGATATTTTAGGAAAGGGGGAAATTGAATATCATAACCTTCACTTGAATAGTGGCATGCAGGATAGTAATAAAGAGCTACACGTAAACTAAAGGAGGCATTTTCCTATGATCATAACCTTGACACCTGCTATGTGTGGACTTAAGATTACATTCAGAGTATCCAAGGGTTTTAATGAAGTTGAGAGATGCAACACAAGTACCTAAACCCTCATCAATCAAAGCATGCTTGAATTGGATATCACCATTTTGAATTCTTATAAAGAGGGGAGGATCATTCGAATGAAGTAGAAGCAATAGGTAATTTGAGAAAGAGATAAGTGTCCATTGTTTCATCAACATGTATAGACATCTCTTTGCATTGTTTCAAGATACTATCTTATAACCTAGATAATGTATTTTCACAGCCTACTAGGGGAGGATGGGGGATATTCATTTTGAATAGGAGTTGTATAAGGTAGTTGTGATGATGTAGAGAAGTATGCATGAGTTTGAGAAAGGGAATTTGAGATACGAGATTGGTAAGATCTATGATAGGGTCCCATTTATCATAATCCATGAGTTGACTGCTAGATGGGGGTGCGTAATGTTGGAAGGGCTCCTAAGAACAAGGATTAAAAGTGCATGTAAACTTGTGTTGATAGGAAGTGGTTGGTTTATTTTGGGGATAAATTGGTTGATTGTCTAGAGAGGATAGGCTAGTTGATTTAGGTTTAGGTTGAATGATGTTGTCAATGGATAAAGAGGTTGTGGAAATTGTAGAAATAGTATGAAATTGGTTCTTAAAAAGAAATAAATTCCTTTAGCCCCAACTCTGTTAGGTGAGTTGGGGAAGAATATTGGATAACACAGAAATTTTGGGATGATTGGTGTGTGTGGGTAGGATGATAATTAATGAAAGTAACTACCCTTCACATATTATTCATATTTAACACATTCTCTTCAGGATTTTGGTCTATAAGTATTTCAATATTATTGGTGGAAGGAGTAGGCTTGTCATTATTGTCTTGGCGGTTTGGAAGAGGATCTTTGTAAATGGCCATATGAGCATTATCCTAATTCAAAGATTGATTTTTATTTTGTGTTTCATGAGCTTTGAAGGAAATATCATAGGATTTTTGATGTTTATGAATGAGGGAACCATGATCAAAATTTGGACCAAGGAGGAAATCATTAGATAAATTATGCAATTACCTACAAGTTTCATGAGAGTGACCCCAACTAGCATGAAATCAACAAAATTTATTTGGATCATGCCATGATTTCATGGGATGAGTGGGATGAAGCTCTCATGGAAGAGGCCTCGATAGATGCTTTTGGAGTTATGCTAAGGATAATGGTTTATGAGTATTAATGTCATTTATTTGGTTAAATTAAGGATTAGGGGTGTGGTTTAAATGAGAAGCTTGATTTAGAGTAGGGTTGGGAAAAATAACTTGAATGTTTTGAATGGTATTATAGGAATCACTGACACCATCATTGGTAACATGACATTTTTTATTTTTGATGAGCATGTGAGTGCCCACAGGAGGTTGGGATGGCTCAAACTAATGCATGAGAAAATCTTGACAATTGGCTTGGTTGAGGGCCTCTTCCAAAGTTCATGGAGAGAGAGTCCTAACTTGATATTGAAACTTAAGATAAAGAGCATTGGTAAATAAATGGAAGATGTTATCATCTTCCATGTTATGCTCACACTTATTAGACAAGGTCTTCCACCATTTGATGAAAACTTATGTTGTTTCAATCTCAAGTTGCTCGCAATTGATAAAATGAGCCAAGGTATTCTTAGAAAGGTCACTAGTTTGAAACTCTTACACTAGAGCATTAACTAGATATTCCAAACTAGTGATATAATGGGACTTGAGTTGATTATACCAATCTAAAGCGTCTCTAGAAAGGGTTTTTGCTAAAAAATTGGTAGCTACAAAAGTGTTTAACTTGACCCAATTTTGGTAGATATGTCTAAATGTTTTTCAATGTAAGGTAGGATTAGTTGACCCATTGTAACTAATGGTAGGGGTAATACCTCCTATATCAATGTTGGCAATTTGAGGTGTAAGAGGTTCATTTTGAAGATGTTTAATTATTTTGTTAACAAAGGGTGGTTAGGGAATGAGGTTGCCATGGGAATGTTAAGGGGGTAGGGGGAATTTCGATTGTGCACCTCCCATGAAACCTATTGAAGTTGATTTTGGAGATATATAAGGTACTTTTGCATTTGCATCATTTGGTTGAAATTATTATCTTGAAAAGCATTCATTTTGTTAAGAGTTTATAACAAGATTTGATTGGTTTGAGTGGTGTTTTGATTAGTGTGTGTAGCATGTGAAGCATTAGTATTGGTATTAGTGGCTTGAGTACCACTGTGAGTAGTGGCATGCACGACACTAGTGACTTGAGAGGCGTTGGTAGAAAGTAATCACTAGTGGCATGATTATCATCGGTAGTGAAAGATGCACTAGTAAAAGGATTAGAAGAAAAATAAGCACTAGTGGCATGGTTAGTATGGATAGCAAATGATGCACTAGTACAATGATTGAGAAGGGTGGGTCTTGGAAAAGGCCCACTAGATGTTGAACCTTCCATGTTAGTGGATATACTTGGCATGGAGGTAGAATTAATTAAGAGGATGTCATAGTATGATAAAGAGTCAAAAGAGAAGGAAGAGGTTGAGAATCAAAGAAGATATTGACCCAAAATATGTGTGAGAATTTGGGGGAAGGTGAATGGGGTTCTTCTTCTTGACCACTTATCATAACGTTGTAAATAGTGGAAGGATCTTTTTCTCAATGTTGAATAAATTCATTAATGAAGAAAATTATTTACAGAATATACTCTAATTCAGGGTGATCTTTTAAAGAGAAAAGAGGGTTACGAACTGAAGAGGCATGAGGAGGAGTCCCTTAGTTTTTAGTGTGAGTGGCCAAATGCACATTAATTTTTTCTAAAATGGAAGCCACAACCTATTTACATTGAAACCTATTGAGAATTGGTAAAGTTCATCATATATATATATATATATATTGATTTTAACTCTATGTTTTCCTCAAATAAGAAGTTCACGATGAAAGAGAAAGGCTAAAAATGATAATGATGATGATGATGCAAAGAAAAATTAAGAAAGAAGGATATATAGTCAAATCAATCAACTATATTTTGTAACCTAGGGAAGAGAATAGACAGATAAGGATACACAATCATTTAGGTCGATTGTGTATGGAAGATAGTAAGGCAAAAAAATATGATAAGGATACATAGTCGTGTAGATCAACTATGTGTTTCTGAACAAAGAATTGAATAGGGGTATAAGAAGACACAATCGTGCATGTCAACTTTGTATTATTAGTAGGAAGATGGAATAGTTTGTAAGAGATTATATCGACCAAAATGATAGTGTTTTATAATAAGGGGAAAAATTGCAATATAATTTGAAGCAATAATGAAACCAAACACATAAACAATTAGATCAATATGATTGATCCAATTGGGGCACACAACACAAATCTTGCACCAACACTAGCCAATGCAAGTTTTACAATATTACACATAATAATCAAAAATTAAGAAATCAACTAAAAAGAAAATGCTAATTAGTTGGTCACCTTAAGTGTTATTAGATTATAATAGAGTATAATTTTAGTGTGATATGAAAGTTGGTTGAAATATGGAACTAGAAAGCAAACTATGGTTGGTTTCAGGACGTTTGGGTTGAAAGAGATCTGTATTAATAATGGTACTAGTTTGATATTAGGGTATATCACCTTACTTCACAATCCTGCAGTGATAAAGATGTTGGATGTTTTTTCAATATATATTTTTAACCACATATTTATAATTATCTAACTAATTAATTCGTCTAGAAAATCAATTCAGCTTCCCCTTTGGTGATGAACTCCAAGTAGAAAGGTCTTGGAAAGACAAATGTTTAATGTTTTTTAAATGTAAAGTGGTTTGGTAGTTTGTACAAAAGAGTAAAATAGTGTAATTAAAATGGTAATTTGAAAAACCACCTATTTATACTATGTGAGTTACTCTAATAATGTAAACAACTAAAAAGAAAATATGAATTAATTACTAACAAATAGATATCAATTTATTAATTAATAATACAGAGTCGATTCTAGTGACACTGTATGAAAATAATACAGAACAAAGTTGACTAGGTTGTTATTATTTTGTAAAATTAAGTTCTTTAAGAACATAGTTAAATATGTTGACTATGTCTCTCAGACAGAAGGCAGACTACATAATTAAGTCGACCAAGTCAACATAGTTAGTTGTAGGGTTGCAGTTTTGAAAACTGCTAACTTGTGAAAATCTGAATTGGAAAATAAAATTGAAATGATAGAGAGAGATGAAGAAGGAACCTTGGTGGGCTTGAAGATGATTTAGATTGAAAATTTTATGCTATAGTTCTTAATTATTGCTTTCAAATTCTACCAACTAGGTCAACTAGTTCAACCAAGTTCTGTAAAACACTGTGTGTTGAAGGAGAAATAAGGAATAGAGTCAACATGTTCTAAAATATTTTTTGACCTGTATGTTGACAAAAAAATAGTAAATAAATTTGACATGTTTGATAGTGTATGCTAATATAGAACTGAAGAAGAATATTGTGTTGAACTCCTCGATCCAGTAACTTGTAATTGATAAAGCCCTGCATAGACAGAATAGAGTCATTTTGAAGTGATTGTGTGTTAAATCTACACATGAAAAGTTAAAACTATACTGATAGGTTCGATACAGTACTAAAAATATAGAAAAATATAAAGTAAGACAAAAATGATTGCGTGAAAAAAAATTCGCAAGGATTATATTCAGATCAGGTTCACCAAAATATATGCAAATGAAAATGTAACTGATCTATAAATCAATCCTAGCTTGGAGAGGATAAATCTTACTTACACTTCTGCTTGTTGATACATTAGATATTCGAGATCATGACCAAGATAGATTTTATAGACCTAACTAGGAGATATCTTACCACAATAATATCACTAGGGAGGATTCCAAAGCCTCCAGTCAAGCAAAACTATGTAATAACCCTAGCTAGGTCCTATGTTTTTATATTCACTATGTATGTAAATGACAAAATCAAAGTAAAGTTTAATCTAGTGCTCACCAAAACTTGTGGCACAAAGTGGGGGTAATAAACATAAAAAATAAACATGCATAGAAGATATATACTCACGTCAATGTATATGAAATCCTAATGCATGGGAGAAAAGTACAAATGCATATATATCTACTCTTACAAAGGAGGAACGAAGTTATGAATACTTAACTTTGAAGACGAACCCGTCGATCCTCAATATCTCCCTTAACCAATGTGTTTCACAAAAGGTTGTTGTAATAAGTAAAGATGATAAAGATAAATCAACTCTAGGATACACAACCTATCAATGCATCCAAAAGACTTCTCCATAAGACAAGATCTATATCTCCAAAGAAAGTATGAAACCTTAAGCTATGCTCCTCAAGTAGAATGGTAGATAAGTAGATGCACTATATATATATATATATATATATATATATATATATATATATATATATATATATATATATATTCTCTTCTCTTTCTAAAAAATGATGAAATGAATGTGTTTATATAGCTGAATCTAACCCTAGTCCTTTGTGAAAGTTTAGCTAATAGGGTCAGCCCAATTGACTTTGTATCGTTATTAACAAAAATAAATTAGGTCTTGGTTTAGGTTAGCTGAGGGCAGACCTATATCCTAAGTGAGTTTTTCAATTAGAGTATAGGGTTGATGGGGCCAACATTGTATCATAAATCGTCAAAATGGATTTTAGGCTAGGGAAGGGCTAATGAAGGCAGAAAATACCTAGAGGAGGGTGTAAAAGAAGAGGTAAAACTTAAGAAAATGTTTTTAGGAGATGGTTGTATAGATAGCAAGTGGTAGTAAAGGGGAAACAATCATGCGAAGCACCAATGGTTTGCTCACCCCTTTTCCAGTACATTTAAAGCGTGCACTCAAAGAGATTAAAACTCGATGGGTTCTTGTAAGAGAGAAAGCATTAGTAATTTATGAAGTTTGAAAATATTATACGTATACGGAATCTTCTTCTACAACTTTTGATTATGTTTTTCTATTTTGTAGCTACAGTGATTGCTATGAAAAAGTGTTGTGTTATTAGAGACTCTTGTGATTATATACTAATACAACGAATGCTCTGAACATTCGTTGTAAAATAATGATTACAAAAGTCTAATTACAACTTAATACATGTTTTGTAGATGTGAATTATTATTAAAAATAAATTTTTTATAATCTTTTAAAGAAGCATTTAATCTGTTATTATGAAAATTTTGATTTTGATTGCGCATGTACATAGTCACTCACTCATAAAAATACAATTTCTTTATTTTAAAGTACCTTATAATATCAACCATATAAAATAAAATTTTATACAAAAATGAAAACATATGAAACACCTATAAACTATTAACACTATCACCACAAACAAATCTTATAAATAAAGAAATAAAATAAAATAAATTACACCAATAAGTATTTACATCTGAATTCTAATGGATCCTTCACAAGAAGTTGTTAGTAGTTATTATGTATACACCAGTCAAATAAGCGGTTAAAGGAGTCACACCTTAAAAGTAATAATATGTAGGTAATTTTCAGTTTCTATGTACTGCAATAAATGAAAAACACACGTAGATAAAGCAGAGTAAATTCTGTTCTACACAGTCATAAACATTGCAACTGTAAGAATGCATTGAATTTAATTGGATTTTGGATTCCAATAAAACTCTAAAACTTTGTACTGGGTTCTTAAAATAGACTCACCACAATGTTTGTCACCGTTTATAGCAGGTTTGTATCCCATATTGTAATCATAGGTTCGATAAAAATATTAAGAAATTTAAAAAGGAAGGTTCCCAAAGCCAATGGTCACTTAACACTTTTTAAAAAAAATTGAAATGTGATAGTTGTAAATTTTGTTTTTCAATGATTAAATTTTAAGAAATGAAAAACATCTCCTTTCCTGTAAAATTCAGAATTAAATTTCTGATTCATATGTTACCACCATATGTTACTCCCAGAAGAATAGGGGGACTTAGACGAAAATCCATGAGTAATAAGGTAGTCTGACCCATCTGAATTGCACATAACATCATCATTAACCAACTTGTATCCATCTTTTTTCATCTGCAAATTACAAAGATTCTTAGACGTGTGTAATAAAAAAGTGGAAAAAATGATAAAAGTTCCACAGAAAAGAAACTTTTTGAAAAAAGGTCAGAAACTAATTGCAGCAGCATAGGATATCATGAATCCTTAAGGAGGCTGTAGTTGCTTCGATACCCTTTGGAAAAATGACTTCTAACTAAAGCAAAATCAACTTGAATGTTAATGATATATTATTTATAACACAAAGTGACTTAGAAAACTTACCAAATCACAAAATTGAGCAGCATACCTGTCTGCATGATACTACACAATATAAACCCAACATGCATACACAGGAAGTTTTAAAACTAGATCTTCAAAAAATAACTTATCAGCTTAAACTAGAATTCAAAACCAAATGCTTTGTAACTCTGAGTCTACACCAAGTTAAACAGATTTTCAAGAACTATATGCTGCACCCAAGTGCAAGCAAGACATGTACACAGACAAAGAAATTGAAACTCACCAAGTAAAGTTCAATTAGAACTTAAAACCAAATATTTGTGTAAATTGTTTAACTTACGGCATTGGAAAATGTAGGTATAGAGTCGTAGGGGCAAGAATCCAAACCCTGAAACAGCAGAAATCCATTCACCATTTTATCTCTGGGTTCTTCACACATTACTACACAAACCCTGTCTCTACTCTCAGCCTCAGGCTCGTCACCATTCACTGAAGAAAACCATGTATAAAGTATATTAATCAAACAGGAAGTTTATAAACTCATACTCACAAATAAAATATATAATTAAACATCCAAGTCCAACCTCGTTCATATATCACCATACGTGTTTTGGGAACGTTCACACTTCCCCCAATGACCGAAGTAGCCAAGCTTTGTTGTTCTTGTGGCGTAGAAGTTGTAATATGCACGTTTTCATCTTGCAAGCTTTGTTGTTCTTGTGGTGTAATAGCCGTAATATGCACGTTTTCATCTTGCCCTGCTGTAGCTGAAGCATTTGCAGGATTTGGAGCCTCTTCCATGGCAGGTACACCCTCTCTGTAATTTTATGTCCATCAGGCTATCAACTCATCTGAAAATCCACTAACTAAAGGCCAAAGAAATTATTTATCATGAACAAATGAAGAATTCGAATAACTTCTCTATAACATAACTTATATTTCTATCTTGACTATGGATCATGGAGTTGGAAAGGGTGGAATAATTAATTTGGATTGGTTTTAAAATACATTTATTTTATGGAATGTGGAAGCATTAAATATAAAAGGGAAAATTTTTTTGGTCCTAATAAATTTGGTCACCCAGTATAACGTTGTAACCATGTGGCATAGAATCTTTTCTATGCGCTGAAAAATTCAGAGCCTGGTACACATTAAGACCAATCTTAAAATAGTTTCAGCTCTAGAGATATCTTAAAACATTATTGTTGTTATAATCATCAATATTGTTGATCTTGCTGCTGCTTCATTTAGTAATTGTCGGTGGGTATATACCTTCTTGTACATACCAATACCAGGAATAAGCATTCAAAAAATCTAGTGTGTCAGATTTCTGTACATTGTGATACAATTCAGAGAATTTGTATTGACTCTGGAACAATACAAACAAAGATGGATATAATATTACTTTTGTTTACAGTTTAGTAACCTTCATATTCAAATTGACAAATGCTCTAATTTTATATTTTATAGGTCAAGATAAAGGTTTGGATCATTTTGATGGAAGAGATATCCTTAGTCCTTCGCACTAAACAAAGAACCCACAATTCTTAAAACTAAACTAAAGAAAGTCAATTACCCCTGCACTGGAATTACTGATAAGCATTTTAGTTTAGGTTATTTGTTCTTTTTGCCGGCATTATAATTTAATGCGGGGTGCTTCCAGCCAGCTTCATTCCTTCTTTGTATTCAAGCCACAGAATTTCTACTAATTATCAAAATTCATCAGGAAGGGTTTGACAGCAAATAAAACATTCAATATTTACTGATATTTGCAAGTGGAAAGGCAGAAAAGTGGCCCCAATCAAAGCATTGAGCAAAAAGTAATCTGAAGCAAGAGCTTCCAGTGGACATTGGCATATTATGCAGTATTTAAAGCACTGCTCACAAGCTAGAAGGTGCTACATTTTATCATTTATGAGAACTGTATAAGAGCGAAATCAAGCAGTTCTACTTGTGTGCAAATTGTATAATGTGGCTACAAATATTAAGAAATTTATAATAATTTCCTTTTTCTGGGCTTGTCTGCACATAACGCACACTGTGCAAAGAAAATCTGGAAGCATCCACGCTCGAAAGCAGGTCGATGTCTACTAGACTTGAAATCAGTAAATTGAAAACGAATCCGACTAAGTCTTAGATCATATAAGTACTGAGATATATATTTGCACCAAAGGTCCTTAAGCTGTCGACTAAGGTCAAATCAGATTTCCTAGTCTGGAACAATACAAAGAAAGATGGATATACTGTTGTTTACAATTTAGTAGCCTCCATCTTCAGATTGACAAATGCTCTAACGTTATATTCTGTAAGATACTCCTCAATTCTTGGCATTAAGTGGAAGGACCCTCAATCCTTAACATTAAGCTGAAGAGAGTCAATTACCCCTGCACTGGGATTAGTGATAAGCATTTTAGTTCAGGTTCTTTATTCTTTTTGTCGGCATGATAATTTAATGCAGAGAAAATTAAGAGTTTTGGCAGCTGTGCTTCCAGTTAGTTCCATTCCTTCTTTATATTCAAGCTACAGAATTTCTACTAATTATCACTACAGGGTTTGACCGCAAATAAAACATACAATTTTTACTGATATTTGCAAGTGGAAAGGCAAAGAAGTGGCCCCAATCAAAACATTGAGCTAAAAGCCTAAAACGAATCTGAAGCAAGAGCTTCCACAGTGGACATGAGCATTATGCAGTATTTAAATCACTGCTTACAAGCTAGAAGCTGCTACATATTATGAAAACTGTATAAGAGCGAAATCAAGCAGCTCTACTTGTGTGCAAATTGTATGATGTGGCTACAAATATCAAGAAATTCATAATAATTCCCTTTTTCTGGGCTTGCCTGCACATAATACACACTTTGCAAAGAAAAACTGAAAGCATTTACGCTCAAAAACAGGTCCATGCATACTGGACTTGAAATCAGTAAATTGAAAACCAATCCAGATAAGTATTGAAATATATATTTGCACAAAAAGTGTTTAAGCTGTTAACTAAGGTGAAATCAGATTTCCTAATCTTTTCTTTCTTCAGAGTGCAATGACTCCTAGTATACAGATGCACTCTATTTTGATGGAATGTTTGGAATCAACCTTATTTCAGGAGTACTTATTTCAGGAGTAACAGGCACACTCTCTGACATTGCCTTAGCAGCTTCTAGGTTGTGAGCAGCGTTTCTATACCACACTTGTCTGACGCTTTGTTGCCTTCTGATTCGTTCACTAAATTTCTGAAAACAAAAAAGAAACAGTATAACAAATATTGCTCCAGACATTCCGACAAAGCTGCTTTCCCATTTTATAACGCAAATATAGCTGCAGGGTTCATTCTTCAGAAAGTTTATACGTAGATTTAACTCAGAAATTTAGAAGCTTCAAATCTTTAAGTGTATTAAAAAAAAATATCAAAGGAAGTTACTGTGTATCATCCAGAAAACAGGTTCTGAACAGCCTAATATGGCCTTGCAAAACACCCTGGCATTGCTTGAGATGATTAGTTACACAGGGCCGAAGAAAGGGGGAGAAGATGATCTGCCAGTACCTTCACAATTTCGAATTCAGCCGGTCTAAGTTCGAAGATTAATAATGAGCCCGTTTGTACAGAACAAAGATGGTTCCATTAGTTCGATACACTATTTATATGTGAAAGGTTTTGCATAAATATTACAATTAATTGGACATATCTTAAACACAATAAATTGAAATATATTAAGGAATATTAATTTTAAGGTTTTTAAATTGTATATTATATTATATGTGTTTATGTATTTGTATATGTTTTGTTAATTTTTTATTCTGATAAATTGTATTAATTTAGTTATATTGTTTTATGGAACTTGAAATAATATTTATGGAGGAAAGGGGAGTCCCAAATTTTACTGTATGATCAAGTTATTAAGATTTTTCGATTAATTTCTCTAAGTAAAAGAAAAATTTCAAAATGATGGTCAAATGAATGTTAAAGTTAAAGTCAAACATTTCTTTGTTACTATTAGAGAATGTTATCTACTAGCATAATATTTTTTATCAGTAAAAGAAGGTTGAGGTCTCTCACCCATTCTATTAAATTTTGAGAAAATCAATAAAAAAGAACATAACTTAAAACGTCAACAACAAAACCAAGTATGATCATAAAAAGACTAAAACCCCCAAAACTACAAGGAACTTCAAACTCAATCCATCATGACAATCGAACCAAAGTTGCTCAAATAAACAAAGTGCACCTAGGCATGGCTAGTAGTATGCTTGACATGCCACTGAGTGCTTGTCAATTCAAAGTTACCAGTTCGAAACTTGTGCCCCAAGGGGTCTCACTCACTCTGACTAGACTTTAATGAGATGAGAATGGGTTATAGTGGATGTGAACTTGAATTAGAAACTCAAACATTGCGAGAGCAAGGCAAGATGAAGCATGAAGGTGGTTTGTTGGCTACTAGCGTAGAACTCCAAATATGGGTGGAGATAATGAAGGGTTGTAACCGATTCACATTGTAAGAAGAAAAAAATGCACCTATAGCACTAGAGGCACAAAAAGTGAAATATGTGATTTGAGAGTTCTCCTACCCCTACTAGAGAACAAATTTTCTACAATGGATCGAGATCCAATGCCTCCATTTCCAACTTCTCTAACTTTAATTTCCTTCTACATTTATTATTAATTGGAGGGAAAGGAGAAACCAAAGGTGTTTGGTTGATTTTGGTTGAGCTAGACATATCCAAAGAAAACCATTACTCAAAGACCTTGTCTTTCTCTACTTCAACAAAAGCATTACGAGTTAAAGATAGACCCATGGCTATAGAATCTAAGGATAATATTTCAGCTAAAGCATCTATCTCCTTTGAAAGTTGTGACCTTAGAAGAGGATCAATCATCTAACCATTTTGTAGCACAATCTCTTGAAACCTTCTTCAAAGCATACCTTGAAGCAATAGCAAACAATCTTAAATTTGGTCGATCTTTGATAACTATAGAAAGAGCTTCTTGTGATGAGGAAGGTGTTAACTTTACTCCCAAATTTTTATCCAATGTTATAGGAGTTGTTGCTTGTGGTGGGTAAGTTGTTTCTTGTCTTGTGAAAGTTGTTTCTTGTCTTTCTAGTACCTTCACAATTTCAACTTCAGTCGGTTTAAGTACGAAGATAAATATTTAACATTCATGAGCTCAATAAAAAAAAACAAAGATGGTTCCATTAGTTCAATACACTATTTGTATATAAAAGGTTTTGCATAAATATTAAAATTAATTAGAACATATCTTAAACACATTTAATTTAAGTATGATAATGGATAATAATTTTAAAGTTTTTATTTTAGATTTTTCACATATTACATTGATTGATAATTTTATTTTATTTTTGTCAATTTCTTACTCATTGGAAATAAATATCATCAATTTAATTACACTATTTTGAGAGCTTGCAACAATATTTTTTGAGGAAAAAGAGGTTCCAAACTCCACATTTTTTGATTTATTTCTCTAAGCAAGAAGATAAACTTCTAACTAACAGTCAAATGGATGTCAAATTTAAGGTTGAACACACGCTTGTTACCATTAAAAAACGTTGCCCATCAATATAATAATTAGAAATGAAAATTAAACGATAACATTAATTTTAAATTATATATATATATATATATATATATATATATATATATATATATATATATATATAAAGGGGGTTGAGTCCCCTCATGCATTCTATTAAAAAATGATAAAATAAATATAAATAACACACCTGTAAAATGTTAGCAGAAATAAGTATGATCAGAAGAAGACTAAAACCCCATAAAATACAAGGAACTTCAAACTCAATTCATTATGACAAGCAGACCAAAGTTCTCAAAAAACAAAGTGCACCTAGAGCACTAGAGGCACAAAATGTTAAGATTATGATTTGAGAGTTCTCCTATCCCTACTAGAGAATAACATTTTTTGAAGTGGATTGGGATCCATCCCCAATAACATCTAGCACCTCCATCTACAACTTCTCTAACATTATTTTCCTTCCAATTCTCTTCTTTATTCAAGGACAAGGAGAAATAAAAGATGTTTGTGGATTGTGGTTGAGCTACACCTATCCAAATAAAATTATTTCTCAAAGACTTCATCTTTCTCTGCTTCAACCAAAGCATTAGGAGTTAAAGGTGGACCCAAGGATATAATATAAAAATACAACCACAACTAAAGCATTCATCTCTTTTGCCACATAAGGTCATGAGGAAAAATCTTAAAAATTTGTGACCTCAATGGATGATCAATCCATCTAACTCATTTTTAGCATGATCTCTTGAAACCATGTTTGAAGCAAAAACTAAAGCAAAACAAACAATCTTTAATTTGGTACATCCTTGATAACTACACAAAGAGTTTCCTATGTTGCAAAAGGTATTGCATTTACTTCCAAAGCTTGTTCCTATATTGTGGGAGTTGTTGCCACTATTGGGGAATTTTTTTCCTGTATTGTAGATGCTTGTCCTTATGGGTGTTAATTGTGTTGTAAAAGTAATTTTATTTTCTTCAGAAGTTTCTCCCTCTAATATATGCCCTGGAACCATCACTTCATGAGTTAAAATTAGTGGAACTGATCTCGAGGCCTTTTTTGTGAAATTCAAAGAAGAATATATTTCTACCAAACTAAAATAAAACTACAAATTCCAAGACATTCTCTTTAGCCCTCTAGATTGTAACTAAAGGTTCTCCATTCCTCTGCTACTAAAAAAAATTACACTAGGGTTTTTCTTCTAAATTTTAGATTTTGTAATATTACTTCTAACATAGTGAAGGGGATAGATAAAAGCCTCGTGTCCATTTGATTTGCATTAGAAGCAACAAAAAGGTAAGCCTTCATACTCCAAATTTTGAATCCATGTTCTAATCGAGAAAGAAATCTAAACAAAAAGGATGGTAGTTTTGTTGAATCAATTTTTATGCATATCCTTGCATAACTCTGGTATTTTCCATTACCAACTTCCCCTTTGATGTAAATCCCAATAACACCAGCCAACAACCTCATCAATTCTTCATGATCAAGCTCCATGGGTATTTGATAGAGACAAACCCAATTTGGGATCTCAAAAATATTCTTCAATTCAAGGACAAAGATAGGAGACCAAAGAAACACACATAATCCTCTAGAACCCTGAGACTAAGGGCCTTGTTGAAAAATAAAATCTCTATTTCATTCCATGATGGTTGATTTTGAATTTTTAAAGTCATTTTTTTCTAAATTTATATAATATATGTTGTGTATTGGGTTACAAATGATCTCATATAAATATAATAATTAAATATTTCTCCTATTTAATATTCTAATTTGAAAATCATCAATTTTCATTCTATAGTGATAAAAGTTGAGATGTAGTGGACCAAGCAAATAAATGATTGTTAGAGTGTTGGTCTTTTCTGTGAGATATTCTTTATTTTTAATTCTTATTTAGTAAAAATAAGGTAAAATAATCAGATATTGAGGTTATATATATATATATATATATATATATATATATATTGAAAAATAAATAAATATCATGACAATGTGATAAAACATTTGTGAGTAGAAGAAAAAAAAAGGTACATATGGAATAAAATATGAATGCATCAAATTCAAGCATGTGTAAGAAACATATTGTTCAATCCTAACATGTTTTTTATGTTGTTTGGATGATATGCAACTCTACTCTATCCCCTTTGATATTGTTTAGCCCTAACATGGTACTTGTGTTTTTTGGTGATATGTGACTTTACCCTATCCCTTTTGATATTGTTTAGTACTAACATGTTATTTGTATTTTTTTGGGTGATATATAACTCTAGACCCCATTTGCTTTGGGATTTAACGATGGTCTACCAAAATTAGAACTCAAGTTGAATAGGTATTGATAAGTTCACAGATGATATGCAACTCTACTCTATCCCCTTTAATATTGTTTAGCCCTAACATGGTACTTGTGTTTTTTGGTGATATGTGACTTTACCCTATCCCTTTTGATTTGTTTAGTCATAACATGTTATTTGTATTTTTTTGGGTGATATACAACTCTAGACCCCATTTGCTTTGGGATTTAACGATAGTCTACCAAAATTAAAACTCAAGTTGAATAGGTATTGATAAGTTCACATAAAAATAGTAAACTTATTTAAACTAGTAATAGATTAAGAATAATTTTGACATATTTATGTCTTTCATACTCAAGCCAAAAAAAAATTAATAAAAATATGTCTTATGGATATGAAAATACATTAACTATTTGATAACCAATGGCATTTTCTTCATTTTCAAAATATTCTGGTTACCAATAAGCTACAGCTTATTCACATTTGAACATTAATATTGCCATGATATAGTTCAATTGTTGATGAAAAAATATATATTCATAAATATACAATATATATAATTTATAAACATAGCATTTCCATCCATTATTGGATCTAAATATAATGTAATATAATATTAAAATAATCTAGATTTAGTATCTTTCAAAATCAAAATCTAAGAAAATATTCTTTAATATATACAAAGTAAAAAAATTACATAAAGATTATGTAAAACTAGAGAAGTAGAAGCACTATAGAACTACCTTCCAACCCCCTTAAATATAACCACAATCTACAAGTGACTACCCAAAACTATTTATTCATAAAACCAACAATAACTTCCTTTTTACATTTTAATTTTCTTCACAAAGTCACATGTATCTTTATTTATTAAAAATTGTGGTAATACACTACATAACTCTAGTAAATAATAAATAATATTAAAATTTAAAAAGATTTAAATAATGAAAAATGTAAAGATTTAACATCCCACATTAATATAGTAAATAATAAATAGATACATTTACTATGGAGGTTGAAAACACATACAAAACATGAAAAAAAATGATAATTTAATGTAAAACATTTTTTTTTTTTTTTTTTAAATGCAAAGATTGGACACTTGATGTGGGAGCATTATGATGTAATTATTTTTAATGATGTAAATATGTGAAACTATGTATTTGATAAATAAGGAGGTATATGGAGTGTGTCCATGTCAGTTTGAGCTCTCTAAACCCCATAATTTGTTTTACGTCTTCATTTTCTCATTTTCTCACCAAAATGGGAAATTCAAAAATTTGAATATGTTTCTCATTGTAGGAAGTGTTTTAGCATGTTTGAAAGGTCTTAGTCCTTATGTAATGGATATTTGAGGTCAATTAAAATATTTCAAATCTTACCCCAATTTTAATTACCTTTAACCATCTCTTACACGAATCTAGGAGCATGCACCCAACATTGGAGAAAGGCCAAGATAAGTATGTTTCAAGATAAGTCCAAGTTGTTGAGAGAATATTGGACATGAAACAATTAGATAAACAAGTTTTAGGCATTATTTTATATGTGATAAGGTTTTAAAGAGTCAATAAATCAGCTAATAAGAGTGAGGAGTAGGAATAGAGAAAAGGAGAAGACCTCTTTAGGTCTCATAAGGAAGAATGAGAAAGTTTGTCTTGAATGGCAAAGGACTGTAAGAAGGGTTTGAAGATTCATGAATGAATAATATACTTTTTTGATGTTTCTTGTTGTCTCTCATACATTCTTTCATGTTTAAGTATGTATTTATATTGTTCCTTGATCTTAATTCTTATTGTTATGATGGATTCTAGCTTGTAAAGGTCTAAAACACAAATTTGATGTAACTCAATCTAAGGAAAAAGGTGTTTCTTATGTGTTTATATGAATAATATAATTAGAGGGTGATGGATAAATTATAATAAGCCTTTATAGATCTCAATTTAGTAAATAATAACCTATAACATTCATTAGATCTTAAATATCCATTTTTTAGAGTTCTCGGCCTTATGATCGTTTGCTAGGGTTTTAGGAAACTAAAATTGTCATAACTTGCAAATAACTTGAAATTTTGAGGATAACTTATGAATGATATACTTTAATAGATAAAAGTGTTTTAAATTCTTTGTGATCTCTACATCAAAATATATAAGCGAGTGGGTTTTTTAGATTGTGTGTGTTAAGCCTAAAACATGGTTTTGATTCACTAAAATCACTATTTCAAGAGAATGAACAAGCCAAAAGTCCTTTTTTTTTTTTATTGTGTGTTTTTATTTTATTTAATCAATTAAAGTGGTTTCAAATAATTTGGTTTGTCAAATAAAAATTTATCTCGAAAACTCAGTCTATGTAGGAAGGGGAATTAAGCCTACAACCCTGCAAAATCCTCTTGGGTGATTTTGGAGGTAAAAAAAATAATGAGACAATTTGTATTATGTGTGATAACATTAAAAATTATGATATAATTCCCAAGATTCATAAATAAATAGATTTTTATGAAGAATCAACTCAAGGAGGTCAATTAGGCCTAGTAGCCATGTTTTGGCAAAAGTGAAGTTTGGGTACAAAGAAAGGTTTGTAGCCTATAGGAAGAGTTTTTTTACATTTATTGTGATATAAGGGAGTGAGAGAAACCATGTGGATGATTTTTTTAACCTTAATCCATAAAAAGTGTCTTAAGGCTTAGTTATGGGTCTAGTAGCTTTTTAAGGTATTATGCTTTTAAGAGTCATAAAGGAAGAGGAAGATTTTGTAATGAGTTGTAATACATCTGATCAATCATGAATAATACCTGTGTTTTCATAAATTTCAAATTAAACCAATGTTTTTTATATTAATAAGTATAGGAAGACCTTGCATGAAGTTTGTTTGGTATGTGGATGAAGTTACAAACAAGAAAAAGGTATGTACTATTGTATTGAGAGTCTAGTGTCATCAAGACAAGACTAAATAAACCTTTGGAGGTTAGTATTCATTAAAAAAATTATATTACCTTGAGTATCCTTGATAAGATTGTGAGAATTCTTATTAAATAATTTTGATTAGTTTGTAGATTTGTGTATAAAACCTTAAGGAGGTCTAGAAGACCTAGTGTAAGATACTTAGAAGAGGTCTACTTGCATCAAAGTGGTATCAGAGCTTATAAAAATATCTTTGGAAGTGTGAAAATAGTTTGAGGGTGATTTGAGAAAGAGAGTTGAGAATTGAAAAGGTTCTACATTCCTATAGCCCATTGAGACTTAAGAAGTTGAGAAGAAGAGCATATTGAGGCTCAAAGAGAGGAAGGAATCCAAGGTGAAAAAGACTTGGAGGTGTCAAAATACAAAAGAGAAGCTTTGGGTGAGGCATAAGAGAAAGAAGATAAATAGAAAGAGAATTGGAAGGACTACTAAGAGAAAGGAACCAAACGAGGAAAAGGAATGAATTGAGAAAATAAGATAACATTTAAAAGGAGATAGATGAGATGAAGAAAACTCTAGAGGTTTATTAAAAATATTGGAGGAATCAATTCAAGATCAATCAAGGCAAGGATACATATTCAGAAAGGTGTTCAAGTGATCAATCAATTAGATAACATAGAGAAGAAAGAAATAGCAAGAAATCAAAAATTGGAAGAGAATGATAAGGGTGATAGCAAAGTAGCCTAAGAAGGAAGTTGGAGAGGTAATTAGGCATCAAATTTTTTATTCTAAAAATACATCTGAATGTGTGATTATAGGTATGCAATTTAATGAAAATAGGGCTCAATTTGAGGTCTCAAATTTTGAAAAGAACAAGGAAGATAAGTTTATAAAGAACAAAATAAAATTGTGATCCTTAGCCAAGATGATGAAAATACAGTCAAAAGAGATCAAGTATAATAAATCAAGGTAGAACAAGGAAAGGAGGAGAACATTAAAACTCCTCATAAATAAGATGATGATTAATATAAATACCATTTGATAAACATTATTGAAAGCTTAAATAAGAAAGAGTATTTGAAGGAAGAAGTGTCCATGAAAAGGACATAGAGTTTGAAATATAATGACTTATTTGTCTGTGAGAGTATAGATCAGTTAGAGGATGAAATAAAATAATTAGATCATGCCTTGAACAAGGAATTAGTAGAGTCTAATGAAGAGACACTTGATCTGGTGCTTGGAATGATAGAAATTGAAAAAGTTAAAGAAGATAAAACAATTGATAAATCAAATTGCAAGTTGGATAGACAAGTGTGGTTTCAATATACACTTGATGAGACCCAAAGGTATCCATATTTTATATTTAATTCTTTGTTAAGTTATATATATACAGGTTCATTAGTTGAGGATCTAAAAATAATAGAGAAAGAAGCTCTTGAAAGAGTTCAAGTAAAGAGTATACAAGTTGCAAGAGAATACATCCTCATGTTGGAGGATAAATCCATAACGAAAAAGATGAAAGAAAAATGAAATCAAGAATATAATATTTAAGAGAATCATTATTAATATAAATAATATATCATAGAATATCTCAATTACCAATAAATTGGAAAAAGAGGAAAATAAATCAAAACTCCAATTGAGCTAGAGTTCAAAATTTTCCACCTAGGGAGTATGATGCAACAGCATCATGATGTAACCATTTGTAAATATGTAAATATGTATTTGATATGTTTAGGAGGTATATGTGGTGTTTCCATGTAATTTTTATCTCTCAAACCCCCATCATTTTCTTGAAGTCTTCAGTTTCTCATTTTCCTACTAAAATGAGAAATTCAAAAATTTGAATATGTTTCTCATTATACGAAGCATTTTAGCATGTTTGAAAGGTATTAGTCCTTATGTAATGGATATTTGAGGTCAATTAACATGTTTCAAATCTTACCCCAATTTTAATTAACTTTAACCATATCTTACATCAATCTAGGAGCATGCACCCAATGGTGGAGAAAGGCCAAAATAAACATGTTTCAAGATAAGTCCAAGTTGTTGAGAGAATCTTTAAAATGAAACAATGAGATAAAAAAGTTTAGGAATTATTTTAGATGTGATAAGGTTTATAATAATCAATAAAGGAGATAATAAGAGTGATGAGGATGAATAGAGAAGAGGATAAGGTCTCTAAGTATGATAAGAAAGAATGAGAAAATCTGCCTTGAATGGCAGAGGACTATTAGAAGGGTTTGAAGACTCATGAATGAAGGATATATTTTTGTGATGTTTATTGTTTTCTCTAATATATAATTTCATGTGAAATTACATATTATTATTTTACCTTGATATTATATCCTCCTATTATGATGGATTCTAGCTTGTAAAGGTTTGAACCATAGAATTTATGTGACTTAGTCTGAGGGAAAAGGTGTTTCTTAAGTGTTTCTATGAATGGTAGCCCTAGAGGGTGATGAGTGAAGTATAATAATACTTTATATATCATAATTAAATAAATAATAACTTATAATAGTCATTATATCTTTATTTTTTTTATTTTTGAGAGTTCTTGGCGTTGTGATAGTTTGCTAAGGTTTTAGGAAACCAAAAGTGTCATAACTTGCAAACAACTTATCCAAATACCTTAAAATTTTGAGGATAAATAATAAAGGAGTTAATTTAATAAATAAAAGTGTTTTAAAGTATTTTTTAAACCTACAAACAAATATATAAATGATATAATTTTTGAGATTGTGTGTGTTAAAGCCTAAATCAAGGTTTTGATTCACTAAAATCACTATTTCAAGAGAATGAACTAGCCAAAAGTCCTAAAATTTTGTGATCATACATGTTTGTATGTTATTTAAGTAATGATATTATTTTTATATAATCTGGTTTATAATATAAAAATTTACCCCAAAAACTCAGTATGTGTAGGAAGGGGAATTAAGCCTACAACTCTACAAAATCCCATTGGGTGAGTTTGGCAGTCAAATAAATGATGAGACCAGTTTTATTATGTGTGATAACATGAAAAATGATGATAAAAGTACCAATATTCATTATTAATAATATTTGAATGAATAATCAACTCAAAGATGTCAATTAGGCCTAATTAGGCATAGTAGCCTTGTTTTGGCAAAAGTGAAGTTTGGGTGCAAAGAAAGGTTTGTAACCTATAAGAAGAGTTTTTTAATATTTATTATGATATAAGTGAGTGATACAAACCTTTTGGATGATTTTTTGAACCTCAATCCATAAAAAGAGTTTTAAGGCTTAGTTATGGGTCTAGTAGCCTTTTTAAGATATTATACTTTTAAGAGTCATCAAGGAAGGGTAAGATTTTAAATGAGTTGTAGTAAATATGATAAATTATGAATAATCCCTATGTTGACATAAAATTTAGATTAAATTCATGTTATTGTTATTAAGGAGTATAGGCCACGTTTAGAAAACCTTGCATGAAGCTTGTTTGGTATGTAGAAGTTGCAAACAAGAGGAATAGATGTACTATTGTATTGAGAGTGTAGTGTCATCAAGACAAGACTAAATAAGCCTTTGGAAGTCAGTATTCATTAGAAAGATTATATTATCTTGAGTAGCCTTGATAAGATTGTGAGAAGGGCTTATTGAATAACTTTAATTAGTTTGTAGATTCATGTATAAAACCTCAAGGAGATCTAGAAGACCTAGTTTAAAAGACCTATAAGAGGTCTACTTATATCAATATTTATATTAAAATTTAAAATTTTATTGGTTCACTAGTGGGCCCTACTCAAAAAATTAGAGTTAAGTTATAATAAATTTATATGTATTATGGATTCATAGGTGTTTGGTATATTATTAGCATCTGTTAAGGGAGAGTACTATAGATTTCACTTTTCAATTACCCTACTTCTTATTCAGCCAATAAAAAGCTTCAAAATACATATTATTTTAACAATTATAAAGTTTAGCATGAAGTTTGACATATAAATATTAAAATAATATATATGTGTTATTTAAACAATATTCTTTTAGATTTAATATAAAACACTTGAGTCTAATGAAGTAGTTGACATATAGGAAGTAGTAGAGTCTAATTAAGAGACACTTGAGCTAGTGCTTGGAATGATAGAAAGTGAAAAAGATAAAAAAGATAAAACAATTGATAAATCAAATTGCAAGTTGGAAAGACAAGTGTGGTTTCAATATACACTTGATGAGACCCAAAGGTATCCATATTTTATATTTAATTCTTTGTTAAGTTATATATGTACAGTTTCATTAGTTGACGATCTAAAAATCATAGAGAAAGAAGCTCTTGACAGAGTTCAAGTAAAGAGTATACAAGTTGTAAGAGAATACATCCTCATCTTGGAGGATAAATCCATAACAAAAAAGTTGAAAGGAAAATGAAATCAAGAAGATAATATTAAAGATAATCATGATAAATATAAATAAGATATCATAGAACATCTCAATTACCAAGTAATTGGAAAAAGATGAAAATAAATCAAAACTCCAATTGAGCTAGAGTTCAAAATTTTCCACCTAGGGAGTATGATGCAGGAGCATCATGATGTAACCATTTATAAATATGTAAATATGTCTTTGATATGTTTAGGAGGTCTATGGGGTGTTTTCATGTCGTTTTGAGCTCTCAAAATGCCATCATTTTCTTGAAGTCTTCAGTTTCTCATTTTCCTACTAAAATGAGAAATTCTGAATATGTTTCTCATTGTACAAAGTGTTTTAGCATGTTTGAAAGGTATTAGTCCTTATGTAATGGATATTTGAGGTCAATTAAAATGTTTCAAATATTACCCCAATTTTAATTAACTCTACCCATGTCTTACACCAATCTACGAGCATGCACCCAATGGTGGAGAAAGGCCAAAATAAACATGTTTCAAGATAAGTCCAAGTTGTTGAGAGAATCTTGAACATGAAACAATGAGATAAAAAAAAGTTTATGAAGTAGTTTAGATGTGATAATATTTTAAATCATCAATAAATTAGATAATAAGAGTGAGTATGAATAGAGAAGAGGATAAGGTCTCTAAGTATGATAAGAAACAATGAGAAAGTCTGCCTTGAATGGCAGAGGACTATAAGAGGGGTTTGAAGATTCATGAATGAAGAATATATTTTTGTGATGTTTATTGTTATCTCTCATAGATAATTTAATATTTAAGCACATATTATTATTTTTCCTTGATATTATATCCTCCTATTATGATGGATTCTAGCTTGTAAAGGTTTGAACCATAGATTTTGTGACTTAGTCTAAGGGAAAAGGTGTTTCTTATGTGTTTCTATGAATGATAGCCCTAGAGGGTGATGGGTAAAGTATAATAATACTTTATATATCCTAATTAAATAAATAATAACTTATAATAGTAATTATATCTTAATTTTATTTATTTTTGTGAGTTCTTGGCCTTATGACAGTTTGCGAAGGTTTTAGGGAACCAAAAGTGTCATAACTTGGAAACAACTTATCCAAATACCTTTAAATTTTTAGGATAACTAATAAAGGAGGTAATTTAAAAAATAAAAGTGTTTTAAAGTATTTTTTTACCTTAAAAACAAACATATAAATGATATAATTTTTCAAATTGTGTGTGTTAGGCCTAAATCAGGTTTTTGATTCACTAAAATCACTATTTCAAGAGAATGAACCAGCCAAAAGTCATAAAATTTTGTGATCGTACATTTTTGTATGTTATTTAAGTAATTATATTAATTTTATATAATTTTGTTTAAAATATAAAAATTTATCTCAAAAACTCAATTTGTGTAGGAAGGGGAATTAAGCCTACAACTCTAAAAAATCCCATTGGGTGAGTTTGGAGGTCAAATAAATGATAAGACGAGTTTTATTATGTGTGATAACATTAAAAATGATGATAAAAGTACCAAGAGTCATTATTAATCATATTTTAATGAAGAATCAACTCAAGAAAGTCAATTAAGCCTAATTAGGCATAGTAGCCTTGTTTTGGCAAAAGTGAAGTTTGGGTGAAAAAAAGGTTTGTAACCTATAGGAAGAGTTGTTTTATATTGATTATGATATAAGGGAGTGATATAAACCATGTGGATTATTGTTTGAACCTCAATCCATAAAAAGAGTTTTAAGGCTTAGTTATGGGTCTAGTAGCCATTTTAAGATATTATACTTTTAAGAGTCATCAAGGGTAAGATTTTATAATGAGTTGTAGTAAATTTGATCAGTTATGAAGAATCCCTATGTTGACATAAAATTTAGAGTAAATTCATGTTATTGTTATTAAGGAGTGTAGGCCATGTTTAGAAAACTTTGCATGAAGCTTGTTTGGTATGTAGATGAAGTTGTAAACAAGAGGAATAGATGTACTATTGTATTGAGAGTTTAGTGTCATCAAGACAAGACTAAATAAGCCTTTGGAAGCCAGTATTCATTGGAAAGAGTATATTATCTTGAGTAGCCTTGATAAGATTGTGAGAAGGGCTTATTGAATAACTTTAATTAGTTTGTGTATAAAACCTCAAGGAGATCTAGAAGACCTAGTTTAAGAGACATATAAGAGGTCCACTTATATCAATATTTATATTAATATTTAAAATTTTATTGGTTCACTAGTGGGCCCTACTCAAAAAATCAAAGTTAAGTTATAATAAATTTATATGTATTATGGATTCGTAGGTATTTGGTATATTATGAGCATCTGTTAAGGGAGGGTATTATAGATTTCACTTTTCAATTACCCTACTTCTCATTCAACCAATAAAAAGCTCGAAAATATATATTGTTTTAATAAGTATAAATTTTAGCATGAAGTTTGACATGTAAATATTAAAATAATATATATGTGTTATTTAAACAATATTCTTTTAGATTTAATATAGATTTTAATACTCTTAATTTTATGATTATAAAAATAAGGTTGAAATTGCTTCTTTTATATATATACAATATCCAAAATTGTCAAGATGCAGGTATTGTGATGTGTGTGTGTGTGTGTGTGTGTGTGTGCGCGTGCGCGCGTGTGTGTGTGTGTGTGTGTGTGTGTGTGTGTGTGTGTGTGTGTGTGTGTGTGTGTGTGTGTGTGTGTGTGTGTGTGTGTGTGTGTGTGTGTGTGTGTGTGTGTGCGTGTGTGCGTGCGCGCGCGTGTGCGCATAACAAAACTTGCATCTTGGTAACCTTGGGTATTGTAGATTGAAGCCATACATGCAATTGCCAAATGGTTGGCGATCGATCTGCACTTTTGGTTCCATAGTCTACCTAAAAGGGTAGCCTCTTATTGATATCTTACGTGTGCACTTTTCCATGGTTGCTCCCATGGATTTTGATGGAAAAAATTTAGGTGTTGGTGGGGAGGGGTTCAACTATCTGAGCAACCCTAGGTTGGACTAATAGAAGGTGTTTCCAAAAATTATATTGGAGTACAAATTATTTGTTAATGTTTACCTTTTCTTTTAACGAATATATTTGATAGTGGAGAGGAGTTCAATTTTTTATGCAACTTTAGATTGGACAAATGAGAGTCCTGGGAGTTCATAATCAAACAATATAATAAAATAATGGTCAACAAATTATTTGATGTTTATTTTTTCTTTGTATTGTTAAACAAATGTATCTTAATATCTATCGAATAGGGTTTGGATTGTTAGAAAGATATTTTAATTAATGGTATAAGAGATGATAATTGTTTTGTGTTTAAGATGGTTATGTTAGATGAAGGTTTTATGTAAATTTTGTATTTCAGGGTATGGATTTTGATTAATTTATCTTAAGGTTAGATATTTTATAGGTGACATAATTAATTAGTTTTTAATTTGGTTTGTTTGGCAGCTATAATATTTTGGCCATTCACATGATTATGTACAATAATTGTAATTTATTTTGATGAACAGAGTATAATATATTTAAAAGTTATAAAAGACTGTTGCAATAGATGAAATTATTCAAGATAAAAAGTTTGATGCAATTTTCATTGCAATGAGGATCAAGCTTTATTTTATTAATTCATCCTCTTGCAACACTCTTTCACTTGCCACTATACTTACAAAGATGGTCTTAGAGGATGAGGACTTAGAATGAAGGCTTACTATCACATTTCTAGAATCTAGTGATGATGATGAGGTTTAAAGAGTAGAACTATTAATTAACGTATTGTTGTTTTTGGTTTGGGAAATTATGTTAATTTTTTTTTTTAATTTGATATATAAAATTTTATCTTAATTTGATAAATAGTAATTTTCTTTATTTACTCAAGTTTTCTTTTTATTTATTATTATAAAAAAAAATTAAAAAAATGCTAATAAAACTTGAATAATAAATAAATATCAAGACAATGTGATATAACATTTATGAGTAGAAGGAAAAATAGTAAATATGGAGTACAAAATATACATGTATCAAATTTAAAGATATGTAAGAAAAAATATGGTTTAACCCTAACATATTACTTAAGTTATTTGGTATACTATCTCTTTTGATATTGTTTAGCCCTAACATGTTACATATGTTGTTTGGGAGATAGGCAACTCTACAGTATTAGGCTTTGATGATGGTCTACCAAACTTGGAGCTAGGTATATTTTGGATATGTAAATAAATATAATTTAAAGATGGTAAATATTATAAACGGTTTTATTTTGTAACTATAATGTTTAGTGTATGATTTTTGGATTCTTTCTTGTATAATTTTTATAATTTTAATGGCATTGAATTAAATCATTGCATATAGATTTATTTTTTTATATAAAGAGTGAGGTTAAGGATTCTTAATAAAAACCCTATTTTAGTTATAAAAATTAAACTAATATCACATTATGTGTATAAAGCATAAAGAAATAGAATTAAAAATTAAAATTACCAATTAACACATTAATAAATTCACATAAATAGTAAATTTGTTCAAACTAATGATAAATTTAAGAAAAAACCCTATTTTTATATAGTGGTATCTTTCATAATCAAACCAATAAAAATTAACAGAATTATATTTTATAAATATGAAAATACCTTAACTATTTCATAATAATTTCTTCAGAATCAAATCATTTTGGTTTCCAACAAGTAGTAACTTATTCACATTTTCAGTAGCATTGCTAGCAAACTAGTTCAACCATTTTGTAACATTGTTGAAGCTCTCATTACCAATAACATATATCATCTATAATGATGGCAATGGCAATGGCAACAACTATAAAATTTATAAATATAAAATATATGAAATGTCTAGGCATGACATTGGCATCTATTATTGAATTTAGATATACTGCAACATAAGATTGAAATAATTTAAATTTAATACCTTTCAAAATCAAAATCTATGAAAATATTATTTAACATATACATAATAAAAATATTGTATAATAATTACCTGAAATAAGAGAAGTGGAAAAACTAGAACCATAATCCAACCTTGAGCCTCCAGAGATTACCACAATCTACACATGACAGAGCACAACAAAACCAGGGGGACTTTCTTTCGACTTTCAAAGGTTATAGTCTACAAAGAGTTTATATTGTCTCAATTCTCCATTGCATTTGTGCTCACATAATCATATGTATCCCTATTTATTGAAAACTCAAGCGAAAAAATTCTATTGTATACCATGTGATTATAGTAAATAATATAAATAACGAAAAATTAAATAATATTTCTCGTGAATCTAGTAAATAATAAATACATATATTTATTGGGAAGGTTGAAAACGCATACATAACATATTAACAATGACAATTTAATATAAAACAAAATTAATATATAATTATTACGTATTTTATATTAATATCTAAAATTGTATTGGTTCACCAATGAGACCTACTCAAGAAGTTAGAGTCAATTTATATATATTATAAATTCATAGGTATTAGATATATTATTATATATAAATGTTATACGGTGGAATTTAACTATTATATTTATGTTACACGGATGCTACGACTAATAATTAATATTACCCATATTTTATGGCTAAAAATATGGAAGATATGATATACATGTATACGGCCATCAAATTTAGTCAAGTTCGATATTGTTTTGAACGGCTGAGTTTTTTAATATGGAATTCTGTTGTTTTTTAATCTGGAATTCTGTTGTTTTGAGCGGCTGAGATTAAGTCTGTCATGGAATTCTGTTGTTTTGAGCGGCTGAGATTGGATCTAACTTGCAAAGATGGGTGGAATTCATATATTTTTTAGCTTGTAATTGTTGTTGGAAAAAAAAATGATAGTTTATGTTTCGTTCAGTTTGGTTTTGGAGTGGTATGCATTCATGATGGTTTTAATTATCACCCATTTCTGTGTCTTTTCACCCATTCTTCTGCTCTGAATGACTGTGTACCTGTCTGCCTTAATCTCCATATACTGAATCAGTGTGTGGATTAATTTCTTTTTTTAAAATGTTAATATCCCGGGGAATTCTTGTTTTTCTTCATCCTATCCAAGTTGTACATACTCCGCGTAAGAGGGTAGGCTCTTCTTGATATCTTGTGTGCGCAGTTTTCTAGGGCCACTCCTATGGATTCTGATGGTGTTGGGGGAGAGGGGTCCAATTCTCAATGCAACCTTATAAATGGAAGGTGTTTTTAAGTAATATAATAGAATAATGGTCAACAAATTATTCATTGATGTTTTTTTTTTCTTTCTTAGAGTTTTCAAAGTATTAGTGGAGAGGAGTTCAATTCTCAATACAACTAAATTGAAGGTGTCTTCAAAGATCATAATCATATAACATAATTAAACAATAGTCAACAAATTATTTGTTGATGTTTATTCTTCTTTTTTAAGAATTTTCAAGTGTTAGTGGATAGGAGTTCAATTCATTGGACAAATGGAAGGTGTCTTCAAAGATCATAATCAATTCACATAATAGAGCATCAGTTAACAAATTATTAGTTGATGTTTATTCTCTATAAGTTTGGTTTAAAATCTTAAAATTAAAGAGCTCATGTAAAATGGAGTATTATTAGACAAACTTATATGATTTGGGTTATCAGAAAAATGCTTTGATTGATGGTATGAGGGATGAAAGTTTACTTAAGTATGATGCCACCAATTTGTTTAATGTACAACTCTCTCTTACATTGAGTGAAGGGACTTATGTAGATTTTGTTCTTTAGAACATGAACCTTTGTTAATCTACCCCAACGCTGGACACTTTATAGGTGGCGTAGTTCATTGGTGTTAAAATTATTTTTTTGGTGCCATTAATACTTTGGCCAATCAAAATAAGATATGCAATAGTTGAAGTTCAGCCTAGTGAACATGGTATAATGCACGTGGAAGCTACAGAACACTATTGTGGTAGAGGAAATTATGTTAAGAAAGAAGCTCAATTTAATTTTCATCAAGCTAGGGCGTTAATTTTTTTTTTTTTTTTTTTGGTTAGTAATACTTTGGCCAATTAAAAGAAAATGTACAATAGTTGAAGTTTATCTTGATGAACCTGGTACAATGCATGTGGAAGCTACAAAACATTATTGTGGTAGAGTAAATTATGTAGGGAAAGAAGCTCAATGTAATTTTCATCAAGCTGGGGATCAAGACTTATTTTATTGAGTCATCCTCTCACAACACTCCATCACATGCTATTATAGTTGTAAAGATGGTCCTCGAAGAGGAGGAGCTATAAAAATGACTTATTATCATGTTTAGAGACTCTAGTGATGAGGATGAGGATGAAGGAGCCAAACTATTAACCAATTAGTCATTGTTGTTGGCCTTGTGGAAGCTATGTTAGTTTTTTTGGTTTTTATCTGATGACAATATAAACTCCCATTTTAATTTGATAGGTAGTTGTTGATCCTTATATCTCTATTATATCTCTACTATCTGAATTTTCTCAATGTATTCATGTTTTTGTGTTTACTATTATATAAGTGGATTTAGTGTACATTTTTGCACCTATCAAAAATTACCAATAATATAAATTGAGAGGAAAATTTAGTAATCAAAATTGTAGATTTCATTTCTAATAAAAAAATTTAAATATTTTATATACATTATGTTGTTTTATAAATGGATTTAGTGAACCCAAAATATTATGTGACCCATAGGTCAACTAGTCAACAACACCAAACCAGATAAGATCTTAACTAAGGCAATCAACAATGAAAAGTCACCAAGGCAAAGCCCCCAAAAAATAATGCCAATTAAAATTACATCCACAACATCACATCAAGAAACTAGAATTGTAATATATTCAAAAAAACACTACTTATGCCCCTTGGCATTACCTTGTGAAAGATTAACAAGGCCTTCTAAAAATTTCTCATTCAAATAAGTATTAATATCCACATCATTAGTATGTTCAACCACATGATTAGTCTGTTTGCTCAATCCACCATCTTCCAATCTCTGTTCCACTTCTTGATATAGTTCTTTCACATGTGTTTTTACCAAATCCTTAATTAAATCTTGCACATCACTGCTCCAAGAACCTACCCCAACCCTTTCCAAAATTTTCCCCTCAAACAACACCTTAGCCATATATTTCTCATTTTCAATCTCAACCTCATCAACATTGGCGAGCATTTCAACGACATTAAAATAATGTATGTCTACTTTCCATCCATACAAGAGTACCAAAAATAACATTCATAATAATTTTAATTTGTGAAGGAACTTTTAGAAAGTCATTTTGGCAGGCACATCAACCAGTTCAATATTGGGGTCATCTCAGGGAATGTCCTCTTGGCCAATTTGTAAATAATAGGTTGGAGTAATAGGTTCCCAACCATACATCACTTTATCTTCCTCTTGATATCTATCAACATGTTCCATCCCACTAGGAATTCAACCCACCTTGGCAAAGTTACCAACCTTTTTTAAGAACATCAGTCTACCTAGATGCTTCCTAAGGCCAAAAGCTTCCTCAACTCTTCTCTAGGAACCTACAATTGTACATTAACTTACATACTAATAAGGTGATCCATGACTTCTAAGTTGAATTCAGTATCCCATACCTATTCCTTGAAAAATATCATCAATCATTGCTTGTCAAATGTACCACAACATTTTAGTAGACATGAAATACTAGAGTTTAATCATAAATGGATACAACCTTTTAACAGAACTTATAATTCCAAAAATAACATCAAACCAAGAAATCTCCATATGAGCCAAAAAATTACAAATAGTTAATACTTTAGAACAAACAAATTTAGCAAAAAGAAAAATTAAAAAACACATTCAATAGCTTCAAGACAGTATATTACACACAAAAATTTTTTACTAAAAATACCCTTTTTCCCCATAAGATCCCCAATAGTTAACTTATCATGAAGGAGAATCTATTAGAAACACTCTTTCTTTAGTTTAATACATGAGTACCCCAAAACAAAAAACCTATCTTTCCAAATTCTAAGAGGATCACAAACATTTCACTTCTTGTTGAGACTAAGAAACCCACTTAAAGAAAAGACTAACCTCTCATAAATTTGTTTAGCCTTGACCTCAAACAAGTGAGGATTTCTTAACCACCTAACATTATCTATAAATTATCCTTCATCATCCATTATAATATTAATGGAGGATATTTTAAGGGCATTCTGAATCATAGCATAAGTTTTAGCCTGAGATTGTGGGAGACTATAAATTGCTTTGATCTCCTCCCACACCACCCACCCATCCCAACAAACCACCCCCCCACCCACCCCCCCCCCCCCCCCCCCCTGAGTATAAATATTGAAGTGTCCTTATCCATTTATTATACCACATAAGCATAGAGCATCCCATAGTTAGATCAAGTGGCTTGTCATTTTTATTTAAATTATACCACAAAGAACAAAAACTTTGGCATCTAGTGTCAAACCAAGAAAAGATAGGTTGCCTCATAATCAAATGTTTAACTTAATCCCAAGCCTTCCAAATTGAATAATATGTGCTTGTTCCATGAATACAAACAATGAATGACATAAAATCAATTAAATTTTATGCAACTCTCTCCATTCCCTTCTACTTTTGGGAAACACCTTCGAAATATTTTTTCTCACCAAAATTTTTGAAGGTTTATTTTGATTAAATGATCCTATAATCCACTTCATTTCCATGGAAAATCCGTACACTCCAAGCTTATTGATCCCAAGCCCACCCAAGCATTTATGGGTATAACAAAGGTCCCACTTAACAACATGTCTCTTTCTACCACCTCTGCCATCAGACCATATCAAGTCTAACAATTCTCTGAATTTTTTCAATATGTGAGAGTGGAATAACCAATAAGAGGAATAGTAAATAGAGAAATAAGAGAATTTTTTGACAAACTCATACATGTCTTGGTAAAGAAAGGAAGTGTCCCTACCATTTTAATACTTTATGTGAAACTCTATCAAACATCCACTGCCAAATTGCATTGAATGAGGGGGGATAAATAAAAAGGAATAACAAAATATATAACCATTTTATTATCACCTCGAACGCTCCCCCCCAACAACTCCCCACAAGACCATCCTAGGGATGAGAGCCATTCTAGAGGTTACTCAGACTAACCAAGCAAAAGGGATTTAGAGGGGAAAATATTCAACCTTGAAGCAAAGTAGTGAACATCAATTATATGCACCACTTGATCCCTATTACTATCATCCAAATACAGAAAAATAGATGTATCACCAAAAAACTAAATGTCAATCAATTCTTATATATTAGGCAAAACAATACATCGAACATGGGAACTTGAGGCAAAATTAAGAAGGTAGTGCAGAGCATAAGCTACAATAACAAATAATGAAGGGACTAAAGGGAAGCCCTGTCTTATTGACATCTAGAGAATAAGAGAGTTCATAGTTTCCCTGCTAATTTATATATGAGCATGCATCGTGAAAAAATACAAATACCATTCTACAAAAAAAATCAGCAAAATTCAAGGTCTTCAACATTAAGACAATGAATGGCTAGTCAATTATGTTATACGCTTTCTCAAAGTCAAGAAGATCCATATAAACTTATGTCCTAAATCTTTGTCCCATTTCATCCCTTCGTGAAGGGTTATAATATTATCCAATATATATCTACTTTCCATAAAACCTATTTGTGTATCAAATAGAACAAGAAAAAAAACCCCAACAATTCTATTAACCATAATCTTAACTAAAATTTTATAAGAAAAATTAAATAAAATAATAGATCTCCAAATTTTTAGAATGGATTTTTTCCCATTCTTGTGAATTAATTTGATAATGTACCTTTATTAATTTTATCCCTTAAAATATCAACTTGAATAATGTAAAAAAAATCTTTCAAGATCCACTCTTTGTTTTATCCTGACTCATGAGAAATATAGTTTTGTAAAACCATGTGTTGATGTTTAAAAGAAATAAAAAAAATTTACTAACTATGAAACATCATTTACTATGGCTTCATACAAGGAAAGTTCCTTCTAGATCTTTCTTTCCATGTTCTTTCTAATCATGGCCTTGGATTTACCAAAACTTCACATAAAATTCTAGATAGAGGTTATATGGTTTTAGTGAACCTTTAAAAATTAGAGGATTAATTTTTAATAAATTTTAAAAAGTAAAAAATTTATAAAATTTATAAAAAAATATTTTATAATAAAAATTTATTTATTTTAATAAACATTAAAATTAAGTTGAGTTAAAATTCTAGTATGAAGATAAATAATATTTGATAAGTTTTATTTATCTTGAAATTATTGTCAATATGTGATGTATTATTAATTTATTTTTGTGTTTTAATTTTATTGTTAAAGAGGGGTTTTAGGAGTTAAGGTTTGAATCTTGATTTTTTATTAATAAATATTTTAAACTTATAATCATTTTATAAATAAAAAATTTATTATCTAAGTTAAGTTAATATGTTTAAAAGTTATTAATATCTAAAACATTTATTATAAAAATAATAATAACTTTGACACATCAATACAAAAAATTACACCCAAAAATTACAATTTAAAATGAATAATTTTTTTATTATATATATTATCTTATAAATTTTAATAATAAATATTTTTTAATATAAATTAAATAAAAATTTTATTAAAAAATTATACAAAATTTTTACATTTTCTAAATTTACATTCTTATGTGAAATTATATAAACTTTAAAACCTAATCTTTATAAATTTGAATTTTTGTATAAAAATTCTTTCCTAAAAAAAATTAATTTAACTTTCATCAAATACTATCAATGAAATTTTAAATAAATTAATTTTTTTTTTAAAAGTAACATTTTGATGAGAAAAGAGTTATAATTTTTTAATTTATATTTTATTAATAATTTTAAAAAATATGTTTATTATAGTTTTTAAGAACTCCACTCCTCTAGCAAGTGCACTTTCTTCTTTACACTATGTTTATGTTTAATTAATTAAATCAATTTTTATTATAATTTGAAAAATTATTAATATTTTATTTTAAAATATGATAATTTTATTTATAAATATATAAATAATTTTATTTTATAATTTATTTATTTATTTTTATAATAAAAATGGATTAGTGTCTAGGAAATGTGGTTATTTAATATAAAAATAGATTGGGAATTTTTATTATGGTTTAAAAAATTATTAACATTTTATTTTAAAATATGATAATTTTGTTTTATGAATACATAAATAATTTCATTTTATAATTAATTTATTTATATAATAAAAATAGATTAATGTTTAGGAAATGTGGTTATTTGATATTGAAATGGATTGGTATTTAAAAAGTGTGGTTTTCTTATATATATAATTTTATTAATTATTAATTATTTATAATAAAATATAATTATTTATATTGAATTTTTTATATTGTATTTTTTTTTTTCATTTTAATATAAATGTAAATTGAAAGTTATGAAATATGAAGATTATTATTTTGAAAAAGATAGAATATAAAAATTTGGACAATTTTTTTTTATAAAATTAATTTATAAAATAATTTTATATTTTAATACATTTTTTTTAATAACTAGATTATGGATTGGGTTATATCTAAAAAAATTTAAATTCAAGAATAGCATATTTTTCATAAGATTTTCTAACATTAAATAAATTTAAAATAATACCAATTTAAAAATTATTAGATAAATAATTTACAAGGAGAAATTTGACTAATAATTATTATATGAAAATATTGAAAAAATCACTCTATAACTTTTTAAATATAAATTCTTAATAATATCACCTCAACATAACTTACCAATTTCAAAATAATATAATTGTATTCAATTCCACATTTAACTTGTATTACATATTATCTTAATCAAATTAATTTTTATTATATAAAATTATTAAATAAAATGTACTAACTTCAAATTATTTATTGTTGTATTTCACTAATTACTTGTGAATTTTTTGTAATTATAATTATAAGATTAACTTTCCACTACATAACATAATTCTACATATTTAATTTAAATTTAATCTAAAGATCCATTCATTTGTTGTGGTGGCTCACTACTATTACCTTTTTACATCTCCCAACATAACTTATATAAAAGTTTTGAGGTTATATTTGCAGTGGTTCATATAATTATATGCTTTTAATGTGAGTCAAGGTAAACTTGACCATTTTTAACATTATTTAAGATAGGTTTGGACTATATTTTATTTTTTAATATAATTTAGGATAAGCTGACATTTATTTAATATATTTTAAAATAAATTTTAATTAATTTTTAAAATTTAATTTAAGATAATTTTGGATTGTATTTTTAAAATTTAATTTTGAAAATGATAAATTTAAATTATATTGTAAAAAATCATTATTTTAATATGTAAGAATTTTATTTTATTTTTAAAATTAATATTTTAGATTTAAATCACATTCTAATTTTGAAATAAAACTTTTAACAATAAATACTAGAACTAATTTTTTTTAATTAAAATTTTTAATTTAATAATTTTATTCTTTTTACCATTAATTCCAATTTTTAAAATTACTTTCTATAATTTTAAAATGATTATGTTGTATAATAATTTTATAATATCACTTTTCTAGTAACTCTAATCCTTTAAATTACTTTTTATAATTTTAATATTTTAATTTTATAATTTTAATATTTCAATTTAATTAAATATTTATAAAAATTAATGTTATATATATTATTAACATAATAAAATTTATATATAATTAATATTTTAATTTAATTAAACACTTATAAAAAATAAATTTATATATTTTCCACATATAAAATTAATTATATATGAATGATCTGAAGTGAGTTAAAAGCTATCATTGTTGTGAGATAAAACATAATCCTCCAAAAAGTCGAGAGATAAAACATAATCCAAAAATTAAACCAAAAATTCTACACGTGAGCAAGATACAATTAATGTTCAAAATTGTGTGAGCAATAGAAACTAGGGATTGTATTTTTATTTTTTAAATATAAAATATAATTATTATTTTTTTTGGATTGTATTAAATGTAAAGTAAAATTTTAAATTTGAAATTAAAAAAATTAAAAATTGTAATAAATTTGTAGAATATTTTTAATATTTATTTTTCTATTATAAAAGAAATTATCAAATTTAGTTCTCAATAGAAGTATAAAGAAATTGATGGTATTCATTTGATTATAATACTAAAAAAATCATTTAATTATAAATTCATAAAATATTTGATTAGTTTAAACAATATCTTATTCTATATAATTATTGAAATATAATTAATATATTTTTAATAGAAAATAGAGACACTTAAATTATTTATAGCACTATTTTTCTAAAGAATTTTTAGATATTAGAAAGCATTTTATTGTTTGAAATACTATTGTAGGGATGCTAAACTTTAATGTTGAAATTTAAAAAAATACTTTTCTCTAACCTTTGTAACTTTTATGATATTTAAGTTTGTGAAATTTGGAATGAAGGGATTGTCCCCTTAAGTTGGCTCATAACAATGTCTCCAACCATTCATCCTTTCCCCCCAAGCCTTTTTTAGAAGTTAGTAAAAAACAAGTTGAGAAAAGATGGATTACAGTAGGGAAGAAGAACAACTGTTTCAAAGTTGCAAGCTTATATGTTACTCCCAAAGGAAGAAAGCCGTCTCCAAGAAATGGCTCACAAAAGAAGGCTCCTGTTGAGAAAGAGCCTTCTCAAGCTGAAGTCCCAAAATTAGTAAAAAAAACCCAGGGTATTCAACACCCCTTTGGCTACCAACGTCTTGTCCCAAGGTTTCGAGGCCTTCGTGCCTAATTCTTCCAAATTTTTAGACTCTCATCTAGCCACTCTACCACTTCTTACTCAGTGGGATATGCCCAAATGCTCTCACAGCCTCCCTTGGAGGAGTGACGAGGTAGAGGAAGGAGAATATCAGGTTGACCCTGCTGTGAGGAAGCAATTTGACAAATTTTTAAGTGCCAATAGTGGACACTTTCTAGAGAATCGGTATGATGCCCTGGAAGGTTTGGACTCAAAAGACAAGTCCCTCGACACCCGTCATCTATGAATTGTTTTTCATGAAATGTTTGGGGTCTCACAAACCCAAAACACAATTTCGTTATGCGTGATTTCAAAAAGAAGTTTCTCGAGATGGTCATTCTTTGTCTACAAAAAGTCAAGGTGGTGGATTTTTTATTAATGGATGTCAGTAATCCATCTAGCATGATAGAATCATTTTACATAACAATCATGATGCAGAACATGGAGGGGTGATCACATTCATTTCTCCAAGATGGTGGTTGTACTTAGTGCAATCTGGAGTGGACCCCACCAACCAATTATTATTGGCCTTTTTTAGCATTGAAATCCACTCTTTTGTTCTTATTAACATTTATGCCTTGAATGACACCTTGGAGCATACCCATTTATGGCAATGGATAGTGGATGATCTCCCTGATACCCATTGGGTCTTATGTGGTGACTTTAATATGGTGGCATCTCTCGAAGATAAAGTAAGCCACTTTCCAATGTGGTGGGCAGTTGGTGAAAAGGAGGCATGGTTCTACATGTGCACTAAATGGGGCTTTTATGATTCCAATTTAATCCACTAACCTATAGATGAAGTTTCGTACACCTGGAGTAATTTCAGGGAAGGCCCTACTTGGATTTTGAAGTGTCTAGATAGGGCAATGATGTCCATCCAACCGTACTTCTCCTTTGATAATGGTTTTTCCCCTCCGGTGCAAGCGCTGTCATATTTTGGGCTTTTTGACCACTTCCCTATTTGGTTCAAAGTGACATGGCAGTTCATGAAACCCAAAATCCACAAAACATAATTTTTCCTTAAAACTTATCTACTCAAACATGGGCCCATGATGGTGCACAATCGAAGAGTTTGAAATTTGGATCTGCATCCTCCCTAAGAATCTAATTGGATTATTTTGTGGGATGATGCCATCAGAAGGACTTCTCACTTTTTGTGAATCTATGGCCACCAAATTGCTAAAATTCAAAGACACTCTTACCATACTACTTCCTCAGAGCTAAGTCATGTGACTTTAGCTCTAAAAAATATCCCTTTAATGAGATCTTACAAGTCAGAGTATCCTCCTTATAGCATCATATCTAGATTACAGACAACTACAATGCTCGAGCTCAAGTTTGTAATGAAATTACTTCAACAATAAAGTAGAATAGCAGAAATAGATCCAAATATGACTGAAATATATCAGAATATATGATAATAGACAATCCACTTCGAGGGGACAACCTCCACAAGTTTTAATAAGAGCAGAATTCACAATATGATGATAAACAATTACCCACTACCTCTTATATATAGTCTATCTAGGCCATGGTTACTCCATAGGCCAACCTACTAACCAAATGAATGCATAGAGAAATGTGATATAGCATCAAAGAGGGATAAGTAAGCCACAAGCTAGTTATTCCTATCCTAATACATGAGATAGGTTAGGGGTGTAGCATACCCTTCCCCTTCAAACCAACATTGTCCTCAATGTTGAAAAACTCTAGATGTTGTTGCAAAAAATATTACTTTCCCAAGTTGCATCTTCACTGCTCAGGTTCTTCCACTTGATCAGATATTCCCTAATCTCTCTGGTTCTCAACCTCTTAATAAATTTTTGGAGGATCTTCTCTAGTTCCAAAATGACTCGTCCTTCTTCATCTAGTTCTAGGAGCTCTATTTGGGCTGAAACTTTCTGTCCAATGACCTTCTTCAAATAGGAAACATGAAATATTGGGTGTATGTGAGATGAATGAGGTAACTTGAGCTTGTATGCCACACTTCTGCTTTTCTACAGAACCTGATAAGGGCCATAATACTTAGGAGCAAGTCTGTTGTCCTTTTTCTATTACTTTAAGGACATCTGCTTGTAAGGCTATACACGTATAAATACCCAATCACCCACCTCAAAAAATTTCTCACTACGATGTTGATCTACTTGTTGTTTCATCTTGTTTTGTGCCAAGGCCAAATTCTCTCTCAAACTAGCTAAAACCTCTTATTGATGCTGAATGTGCTCCTCCACATCTCGAATCTTGGTTTGCACTTTTAATGAAGAAGTGATGGAAGGTGGATGGTAACCATATAGTGATAGACATAGAGATATTTTAGAAGAGGTATGGAAAGATGTGTTATACCACCATTCTACAAGTGGTAGCCATTTAACCCAAGATACGTATTTATCTAATATAAAATAACAGAGATACCCCTCTAAACATTTGTTAACCACTTCTATTTTTCCATCAGATTGGGGGTGGTAAGATGAGCTATGAGCTAGCTGAGTACCCAAATAGGAAAATAGTTCAGTTTAAAAATTACTAGTGAAAATAGAATCATGATCACTTACAATTATTCTTGGGGTTCCATGTAATTTTAGAATTGCCTCTAGAAAAATAGTTACTACTGTACTTGCTAAAAATGGGTGTGAGAGAGCACAAAAATGGGCATATTTTGTAAGTCTATCCATAGTGACCAAGATAACATTCTTACCTTCAGAATAAGGCAACCCTGTGATGAAATCCATAAAAACCTCCTCCCACCTTTGACTAGGAATTGCTAACGGTTGTAACAAACCTGAGGTCTTAACTATCTCACCTTTATTCTGTTGGCATATCAAGCATTTTGCCACAACTTTTGTACATATCCCTTGATTCATTACCAAAATAATTATTTCTTAATATGTGATAAGTTTTCAAGAACCCTGAGTGTCCCCCAATTGGAGATGCATGCAACTCTGCAAGAATCTTATGCTTAAGCTCTGAATCTTTGCACAAGTATAAACTACCCTTATACCATAGGACATTACCTTTCCATTCAATTTTTTTAGAGGCTAAAGTACCTTGCTAAAGATTGTGAATCAAAACCTGTGTATCCTTGTCTTTCTCCCATTCTAACCTGGCTTCATCCACCCAATCTACTTGCAACATGGACATTGCACAAAGTAATGCTTCTGTGAATGTATCCCATCTAGATAGTGCATCTGCTACTACATTATCTTTACCCTTCTTGTAGATGATTTAAAAATCATAACCCAACATTTTGGTTACCCACTTTTGTTGTTCCTCAGATGATAATATTTGCTCCAAAAAGTATTTGAGACTATCATGATCCGTTTTCACCTTAAAGTGTCTACCCATCAGATAGGGCCTCCATTATTTAACTGCATGAAGAATAGCCATCATTTCTTTCTCATGGATAGGTTTTTGTAGATTCTTACCTTTGAATTGATGATTCTCAAATGCAATGGGTCTTCCTTCCTACATTAGTACTACTCCCAACCCAGATCTAGAAGCATCACATTCAACAGTGAATGTCTTTGAGAAGTCTGGAGTAGCCAAAACTAGGGTGGTGCACATAGCTACTTTTAGTTTCTCAAATGCTTTGGTGGTGGCATCATTCCAATAAAAGGCATCCTTATTTAGCAATGCAGTGAGTGGAGCTGCTACGCTGCCATAACTTTTCAAAAATCTTTGGTACTAACCTGTTAGTCCTAGGAACCCTCTGAGGTTTTTGAGAGTTTTTGGCATGGGCCATTCCATCATAGCTTTGATCTTCTGGGGATCAAATTTGACACCTTCATGGGAAACAATGTGACCTAGGTACTCTACCTCCTATGCTCCAAAAACACATTTGGATGGCTTCGCATAAAGCTAATGCTTCTCCAAAACTATCAACACCTGTTTCACATGTTGCAAATGTGCTTCCCATGTCTAACTATAAATCAATATGTCATCAAAGAAAACCAACACAAAATTACTTTAAAAAGGCCTAAAATAGTGTTCATCAAGCTTTGCAAAGTAGATGGTGCATTTGTAAGACCAAAGGGCATTACCAAAAACTCATAATGGCCATCATGCATTCTAAAAGTAGTTTTATGAACATCTTCATCCTTGATTCTAATTTGATGGTACCTCAAGCAAAGATCCAATTTTGTGAAATAATTAGCACCATGCAACTCATTAAGTAAATCATCAATTACTGTAATAGGAAACTTATCTTTGATGGCGTACTTGTTGAGTTCCCTATAATCTGGGCACATCCTCCATGTGTCATCCTTCTTCTGCACCATGACCACTGGTGATGAATATGCACTTTGGTTGTGCTTGATGACTCCTGCCTCCATCATCTCATGGACCATCTTTTTTATTTCAATCTTTTGTGCATATGGATATCTATATGGTCTGACATTTGGTGGTTCACTCCCTAGAAGAAGTTGAATGGCATGATCGTGTTCTATTTTTGGTGGTAGTCCTTTTGTCATGGCCCCAAAAATAGATGGGTGGTCATCAAGAATCATCTGTACATCAGAATGTGTAGATGCCTATGTGGGTTGAACTTCTATGGAACATAATCATGAAATAATTCCCTCTGCCCCCTTTTTATCATCTTGGTCATCTGATGTGAACTAATCAATTGTGGAGATTTTGCCCATAATCCACGTAGTTCAATTTTCCTACCTTCAGAATGAAAGCACATGAATAGTTCCTGGAAGTTCATCTCAATGGTACCCAAGGTTGTGATCCATTGGACTCCCAAAAAAATGTATGTGCTACCCATGGGAATAGAAAACATAGGAGAATCAAGATTATACTCACCCATATCAAGCTTAATCCTATGGCATTTACCTGAACAATTAATTTTGCCACCATCTGCAATCATGACCTGAATTTTAGTGCTAGGTAGATGAAATAGTGTAATCGAGTGGCCAACTTATGGTTGATGAAGTTATATGTGCTCCCTGAATCAATCAACACTGTCACCTTTTGTTTCTTGAGGAAACCCACCACCTTAAGATTTTGTGGAGTGCTAATACCTGCAAGTGCATGACAAGAGATTGTAGGTTGGGAATTTTTAGGTACCTCCTCTATCTCTTCCTCATCATCATTGGAGGCATCATCTTCTTCTTCATCTTCATTAGATCCCTCAATGTATAATAACTTTTTCTCAGCACATCTATGTCCTTTGCTCCACTTGCTGTCACAACTGAAACATAATCCTTTTACATGCTTCTCTTCAATTTGTTGAGGGTCAATCTAGTAGGTAGAGGAAATGTTGGTGTCGATATGATATGATCTTTGAAGTGAGTGAATGGTTGATTCTTATTGGCTATGATTTTTTCCTCAACTCTGCATGCCATGATAATAGAATCAGAAATTTTAAGTGGATTAAACATGCATACCTCATGTTGAATGTGGTCCTTGAGTCTACCCAAAAATAGGTCATTCAAGTTCTCCTTAGAAATTATCTCCACACGTAAGGATAGGTTCTAAAAATGATGAATATAATCCTTGATGGAGCCAATCTGTCCCAATTTTTCTAGTTGGATGAAGTAATTCTCTATCACATTATTGCCATAGTGTAATTGCATCTCCTCTGTAAAAACTGACCAAGTGACACTGAGAGTCATCTTTTTCTTTTGAGCACACAACCATCTATACCAAATGAATTGATCAGGTTCAAGATATAAAGATGCCATGGTAACCTTCTATCCACCTAGGATTTGATGCAGATCAAAAAAAATCTCCATTTGGTTGATCTAATTAAGTGGATCTTTTCCATCAATTTTTTGCATATCCACCTTTGGTAATAGGTTCCTCTATGGCAATGTAGTTGGATTTATAGTAGAATGGTTGGGAGAACCACCCTGGTGGGGTTGTGTAATAGTGATAGCTAGATGATTTGACTGATTGTTTTTTAAATCCATCATGATATCTACCAAACTATCTTGTATGGATTTCATATTAGATTGTATGCCTTGCACCTCACTTTGAATGCCTTGCACACTATAGTCAAGCTAGCTCACTTTGTGATCTATGTTAGAGAACCCTGGTACAAAAGATATAGTATATCACCCTTTTGACTCCATATATTCCTTTTTAGGAGTTTTACCTATATTTTCAACACCCTTTCCTTGTCCCCTAGTTTGTGGACCTACCATAAAAGGGCTTTACGATGTCGACCCTAATTGGCACTTTTGACCCAACTTTGACCAAGCAATTTTGGACTTATGTCAACCTAAAATAAAAACATAAAAACAACATACCCTAGACAAATTTTTATAATCTTTCCAAAAATGTAAATAACTCAAAACAATTCTTTGAATTGTGCACTATAGAGCAATTTTATGAAAAAACCTAAAATGGTGATAACTTTTGTAAAACAGATCTAAATGATATGAAATTTTAATGAAAGCTTAATTTAATTATTTCTCAACTTAAGTAAAAAAATTACATAGAAATTCACAATATTCTTATATATATATATATATATCCAAATTTAAAAATTTAGGGTTTCGCCCACAAGATTGCCCAAATCCAAGCTCTGATACCACTTGTAATGAAATTATTTCAACAATAAATTAGAATAGCATAAATAAATCCAAATATGACTGAAATATATCAGAATATATGATAATAGACAAGCCACTTTGAGGGGGAAACCTCCATAAGTTTTAATAAGAGCAAAATTCACAATATGATGATAAACAATTACCCACTACCTTCTATATATAGTCTATCTAGGCCATGGTTACTCCATAGGCCAACCCAATAACCAAATGAATGCATAGATAAATGTGATATAGAATCAAAGAGGGATAAGTAAGCCATAAGTTGGCTATTATTATCCTAATACATGTGATAGGTTAGGGGTGTAGTAAAGTTAAAGCTAGGCTTCATTGGCTCAAAATAGGGGACAAAGCTTCACACGTGTTCTTCCAAATACTGTGAGCCAAGAACTCAAAGTAACAAATTCAAGTCATCTATGAGGTTGGAAATAGACTCACCAAGACCTCTCACATTGTCTAATCTTTTATCTACCACTATCAACAAGTTTTCAAATCTCAAGCATCTTCGATCGAGTGTGAAAGTGCCCTTCAATAATGGCTCGCAATGGTTCCATGCAAACTCACTTTTCCCAGTGAGTGGCTTGTGATAGGCCCTTCACTATTAATGATTTACATGAGGTAGTGTCTCACATATATAATGACAAATCTCCTATCATTGATGGCTTCCCCTACAAATTATATAAAACCCTTTGGGACCTTGTGGATAGTGACTTGCATAAGGTTTATCAAGAAGCATTTTGGACACATTCATTAGGTGAAAATATAAACAAAGGAAACATAAAATTCATGCCTAAGTAGGGAGATACTGAGTTGATCTACAACTAGCATCCCATCACCCTCTTGAATGTCTCCTATAAAATCATCACCAAGGTTCTAGAAATCTGGTTGCATAATATGTTACCTCTCATCATGCACCTTGAATAAATAGGCTTCATCAAAAGATGTTATATTTTGGATAACATTATAATAATCTAGGAAGGGATCGACTGGGCCAAAAGGTCTAAGAAATAAGCAATGTTCATAAAAATTGACTCTGAAAAAGCTTATGACCATATCGAATGGCCTTTCATACTAGCCATGCTTTTGGCGTTGGGCTTTAAGCCCAACTTCATCCAAACCATCCAAATGATTTTTGCATATGCCTTGGCCATCCTTTCTATTAATGGAGTCACCTCTAATCAGTTTGGCTTGCTTTGATCTATTTTTCAAAGGTGCCTTCTAGATCCTACCTTGTATGTGCTTATGACTGAGGGTTTTGGATATCTTATTAGCAATGCCCAAGATAAGGAACTTGTTAAGGGAATTTATCTCCCTAATGATGCCACAAACCCACAAAAAGATATGAAATTACTTAGTGGTCACTTTGTGGATGACTCCTTCCTTACTCTAACTGAGGATTATTACAATGTGGGTAATGCCTTGAAGTGTCTCAACACCTTCTATCTAGCCTCTGGCTCCAACATCCAATGACATAAAACTCATTGTTATAGGCAATATTACCTTCTTATACCGATGTGGGATGCTAAATACAATTGGAATTGGATCCAACATGATGAAATGTTCAAATTTATTAGCATCCCCTTTGATTTTGATGCTTCACCACCTTTTTTGTGGCAATATGTTGTTAACAGAGTTGCTAAGAGGCTAGAATACTAGGTGACCAAGTCTCTTTCATTAGCAGGAAAATTTCAAATCTGCTCAAAAATACTTACGACCATCCATGTGTAATACTCTTCATGTTGGGTGCCTTCTAATAAATCTTACCAAAAGTTGGAAAAATTGCTCAAAGACTTCCTTTGGGCCAATTCTCCTCAAGGTAAAATATTCCATAGGGTGGCCTGTGAATATTGCTACCTCACACAGGATACTAGAAGAATGGGGCTCATTGACATAGCTCGACAAGGAACTACTTTATGTGCCAAATGGATTGTGTAGACCATTGAGGACCATGAAGCTTGGAAGGTGTTATTCAGACACTGCATCTCCTCAGGCCTACCTAAGGGCGAGAAAGCCTAGAAAGGGCTCAACTTCCCTAATTTGTTTTTTTATTAAGTCTCTCATCCAAATCATAGGGTCCTTTATGGCTAGAAGCATCTAGAAGGCATGGGATAAGTTTAAACCATGGATTATCTAGAATGATTCAATATTTTAAGATGTATTATCTGTTAATACCCACTCTCTCTGGTGGTCTCTTATTATTATTTTCAATGAAGTTCCCCTAGGAAAGGTCCCTTGGATCAATGCTCTCAAGTTCTTCTGAAGGGGTATTCATACTATACAAGATATTTACTACAAGTTATCTCTCTCTTAACTATCATGGGAAGAGGTGAAATCCAAATTTTGGTTATCCAATTCAGACCAAGAATCCTACTAGGAGATTATTAACACCATGTCACCCTTCATGTGTAGCTAAAATTTGAGCTTTATGATTAAATTGTGTAATTTAAACACTCAAATCTCAAACCACTAATTTAAATTGATAGAGCCATTAAAATCACAATTTAATAGGTGAATCAAACATTCAAACCGATATTTATCATAAAGCTAAGTTCTCCACACCATGATTAAATAGAATAAAAATACAAGAGGATTGGGATGGATTTTACCTTAAACTCAGATTGGACATTATGATGGCATGATGAAGGATTGGTGATGAAATATTCTTGAGATTAGTTTGGCATGGAGACTATATGAATTTTCTAGATGGATCCAATGGAGGAGTGTATTTGTTTAAATAGAAGAGGGAGGGAAATATCTATGGATAAGATTCAAACTTAGAGGGAGGAGATCAATGGATGGGGATTATCCAAGGAATTTAAAATTCCTTGGATAATCCCCATCCATTGATCTCCTCCCTCTAAGTTTGAATCTTATCCATGAAGCCTCTAGATTTAGAGGCTTCTAGAGAGGAAGGGGAGGTTTACATAAGGTTATAGATTTTGAGGAATATATAAACCTTCTTAGGGACTAATGATGATTAGATGGGGATAGGGATTAGGTGGATAACTAGGTACTAGGGGTGTAGGAGAGCGTAGGGGTAGGCCTAATAGGTGGTTAGGTGGGGTTATGGGAATTTAAAATTCTAAAATAATAGGTAAGTAGGATTAGAGTAGGATAATGGGAGATTTAGGATAGATTAATGATGATATGGGATAGAATAAGGTTATAGGAATGAAGAATAATGAAGAGAGAGATATTAGATAAATGACTAGAAGGGGTAATTAATTAACATAATTAATTAGAATAAATGAGATGAATGAAATTAGTGTCGACTAATAGTAATATTAGTAATAATAATGTAGGCAAGAAAATTTAGATGCATACATTTTTCTCCTATTTGAAAAGGCATTATGAGTGAAGCAAAGTGGGAGTAATGGTATTTCAAATAAAAACCATGTCATGGATGAATGTTAGTAGATGATGTTAGGGGATATGATGTCAATGGATATGATGCCCCCTCGAGGGGACATATGGGGAAGAATGAGGTGGATGGCCACTCGAAAGAAGAAGCAAGGGGTGGGATGAGATGGATAAATAAGGGGATGGGATGGTAGATGTGAAATAGATGAAGAAGATAAATCCAACTTGAGAAATGAACTACAAATTGATGATGCCCCTGGAAAAAACACATATACGAGGAGTAGAGATGATGGGTGTCACAGTTGTTGACACATCCCAAGGGGGAATCAATCATAACATGATGATGATAGGATTAAAAGGATGCAAGATTTAGATGTATCCCAAGCAAGAATTTATGCAAGGAAGAGCTATTAGCCAAGATAAGATGATGATTTAATAATGATGGGTGTAGCTCAAAGCTAAAGTTAAATGATATGATGAAGATGATGATATAGAAGAAATGATATGATTGAGTGATCAAAAGATAGGTAAAAAGGATTAGATTAAATTACATCAAATCAATGAGTCATAATGTGACAATGCCCTTATTAAGGACACATGCAAGGGAACGATATTCAATCAATGATTGATGAAAGAAAAGATAGATGTGGTGATTTTATCAGGCCTAATAGATAGGTGTGGGTGATTGATATAAAATATTAAGGAGATGATGATGGTGATTGATCAATATATTGAACAATTATAGCTCAAGTATTTGATTGATGCAGGACTAGAGGATGATGATGGATAAGAGAGATAGTGGTCAAACTATCCTTGGGCACAACAATGTGGCCAAGTGATGCCTACATAGTCTAAAAATACCTTAGGCCAATCTATTTCTAACTAAAGGATAGATGATAATGATCGATTAGAGGATGAAGATGATGACTATGATTAGTTATTAGAAGATATGATTCAGATGATGAGATGAGGATAAAATATTAGATATTAGTCGAATGGAACATGGGTATTAGAGTAGTGAGGAAAATAAGGATGATTAGCTAAATGATGAGGTTTTAGGTGATCAATCCATTACAAATGTCATAAGTCTCATCATAGTCTAATCAATCCAAAAAATATGACACTTGGCAGTATGCCCTATGATATAGACATGATCAATAGGACATGGTGCCAAAGTACATGGGTAAGTAGCAAACTCTACATCTTTGAGTTCACTTATGGTGTCCTCATAACATCTTTGTTCATTTCCCAATAGACAAAAAGGCATGATACAAACAAAACATAAGACAAACAAGATATATACATGATAAAAGACATTCAAACAAATAAAACAAGTAACACACATGAGTATCTATATGCAATGTCACAATGCCTTCTCTAAGGATGGGATGAGTGATTATATGATGTCTTAGATGATCATGATGTGATTGTGGACTTAGGATGGACTTGGATTTGGATAGGGTGATCATGATTAGGATTTTAGGCCAAGATGTTGCTCCTAGTTTAGGATAGAAGGATGAATGATGTGATAAGGTCTTTGAATACTATTTTAGTCTTAAAATTGGATCTAAAAGTGGCCAATGAAGGTGATTTTAAAAAATGATGACCAAGGATTACCAACAGATAAGGCCCTACAAGAGTCCAATATAGAAAGAAGAGGAAATAATGATGGGATTAAATACCTTCCATACTAGCAAAGAAGTGATTTTATGGGTGCTAGGTATAGAGAGGCAATGATAAGGAAGGTGATGGGATCAATTATCATCCACACTATCAAAGAGGTGATGTGATGGGTGCTAGGTTTGAAGAGACATTGATAGGGAAATGATGGGTGCCAGACTAAATTCTTTGACAAGGTTATGCATGTTAATAATATTTAATCAAAAGAATGAGGAAGATATGGGAAGATGGGTGACCACTCTGATTTAGTTTCAATATGGAATGTGATATCCAAAGATGATAAAATAAGAGATGGATGGATATGGATGCAACTAGGGGATTAGGCATAAGACAAGACATCATGGACTATTTTTGGATTTTTCAAAATTTCTATTTGTTTAGGGATTTTTGGAATATGTATGTACACTGTATAAATGGGGTTACTAGAAAAGGGAATACCAAGCCTAATAACTAGGATAAGGATGGATGGAATGATAAGAGGATGAGAGTATGGGGACCAAGGAAGAAGGGACTAGGGGTTGTCAATGACCACATCATAAAGAAACTAGATGTTTAGTTTCCTGAGTGTCAATTAGAGAATATGCCAAGATGGTTTTGAGAGAGTTATCAAGACACCTTTCACTTCCTTACAAAGGTCAAGATAGGAAGGAATGATAGATAAGATGCATGATATGATGGAATATGATGGGTGATTAACAAGGTTGATAGGGGATGTGATGAGGGATGGATTTTATGGAAAAGAAGGATGGATTGTGCCCCCAAGTGTTGAGGTAAAATGTAGATAATAGATTATTTTATCATGACACCAAAAACTAGTTTTCACCATGGTACTTACCCAATGTGCCAGAAGACTGGTTTTCACCATTATATGAATGATTTCTTCTTCTTCTTCTTCTTCTTATTATTATTATTATTATTATTATTATTATTATTATTATTATTATTATTATTATTATCATCATCATCATCATCATCATCATCATCATCATCATCATCATCATCATCATCATCATCATCATCATCATCATCATCATCATCATCATCATCATCATCATCATCATCATCATTATTATTATTATTATTATTATTATTATTATTATTATTTTTATTTTTTTATTTTATTTTTTGACTTTTTGGAATGGCATCTCAATTTGTTAGATATGGGTAAAAGATGCAAGAATGTAGGCATTATGGTGATCTTCAACCAACACCTATTCTTGATATGTGTGATGTTAAGAACATGTTACTAGATGTATTAGGGTCCTTATGACCTTTAGTGATTCTTGATAGTGACGCCTCTAGATATCTAGGCTAGGTATCTTCATTACCCCTAGGAGAGAAAATGCTTCTCAAGGAGGTGATGTGAGGTATGAACTGATTAGAACTTGATTTTGATGGATGATAGGATCATGATAGCATGGTATGATGGGTGATGGAGGATTATGAATAAAATGAATGATGGGATAGTGATATGATAGCGTGATGGATTATGGAGGAATAAAACTAGTATTTTCATACATCATTGGATATGTGGGACATGCTTCATTTGATTGGTGCCAATTGATAAAAGACTACAGGAGTTCAAAAACACTTAGACTATACAATTCTTTGATCTAATTATTTAAAGGATTATTGGCCATGTTTTTGATATTATTTTGATCATTTGATTGGATTTGATTTTGACTACCCTTTGGTGCCTAAATTTGGGATTCACTAGGGTCTATTGATATTTAACTTGATATAAAATGATTATTTTGACTTTGATAGCCTCCTAGTGCCTACTATTGGGCTTCACTAGGAGAAGACATTTTTGGATAAGGTCAATGATTTGACTCTTCTTGATTTTGATTGATGGGATCAAAGATTACTTGATTATGATTTATAACTTGTGGAATATGGTTTTGGACCTTTGTAGTTGTGGCACACACTATATTTCTCAAGGAAGGGTCTAATGCTACATGTTCATGTTCATCCTTATGGAGGGAAGTGATTAAATGGTCATTGAAGGAAAGAAAAGGATCAGTGATGGATGGAAATGGTGGAGATGATATAATGAGGTCAATGAGTGGTGATAGGGTAGCATAGTGTCCATAGGGGTTCCTAGGAGACCCAGTTTTGACATTGAATAAAATATCCTCAAGATTAGCAAAAAGATCACAAGCACTATCTATAGTAGACACATCCAAAAGAGGATCAGATTCACTTTGACAATATTTGATAGATAAAACTTACAATAACTCAATTATGGCATCATCATCCTGATTGGTATTAAAAGATATGCCTAATGATAGAATGGAGGCATATAGATTAGAGGTACCCTCAAAAATATAGGCATTAACAACATCAATAAGGGATGACATTTATGATGAGTAATATGATGTAGATACTAGTGTTGAACATGATCCTAATGAAGATAATACTTACGATGTTAACTTTGATGCAGACTCTAATGTACAAGTTGCAATGATGTTAATAGGAGATTCATTATCCATGATTAACTTCTCAATAAGGGGTATTTGAGGTGATGGGTGAGAGGGATACATTAGATGAATGATGGATTCAGTCAAAAGAGGGCCATGGAAGGATTCATGGGAGATGGGAGGACTAGGCTTGTCTTGGATGAGGGATTTGTCGAGTATGTGGGGATCATGTAGGATGGGTGTGTAGTCTTGACCTTGGATTGGAAAGGGGAGGGCTTGATTGGAAATGGAATCTTTACATCCTCTTCTTTTTCACCCAAGGATATAGATATATCTGGTTCATCGTCAATTACTATATCACCATGGTTATTGAGGTCTTGGACATAGTCTTGAAAAGGTTGACATTGATTAATGGTATGCACCTAATTTTGGTGATATACATAATATTGATTAAATTTATACCAAGAGGGTGTGAGCTTAGTGAGATCAAGATGTCATATGGGTGTATAGACCATCATTTTGGTGGTGACTATTTATTTGAAAAGGGCTTCCAGGTATATAGGAAGGGGGTATAAGGACCCACTTCACTTTGTGACTTAGATGTGGAAGCATTAGACTTTAGATCAGATGGTTATTTATGTGAGGGGGTGGAGTGAGTTGATGTGGCTAAGATTGGATTCCCCTTGCTAGTATAGGAATGGGTAGATGGTGTTTTATGATTAACAGATGGAGGATTGGTATGGGACTCACATGAAGGGGATTAGATGGGAGGTGTAATGAGTTAAAATGGATCAACACCTTAGGGAAGGGGAACACCCATCATAAGAAACTTCAAAATGATCTCATCCTTATGGGAAAATATATATTGGTCAATGAATGTAGGATCTAGATCCATGATAATGGCTGAGTGATGGATGATGGAGGTGGGATAAGGATTGGATGGGGTTCTTGAACAAAATAGGTCTAAAAGACCAAGATAGTATGATTATGTAATGATGGATGAATATATTAAAAAATAGGATCAGGTTTTAGACTGATAGTACAATAAGTGTTAATGACCTATCAACAATGTCTAGTTGTCAAGCTAGCAAAAGGATTAAGGATTTGATGGGTGCCTAGATTCAAACTAGTCAGGGGATGATATGATGGGTGCTAGTTATGAATAGGCAAGATGAATATATTGATGATGATGATGGGTTTGCTAGGTTGAGACTGATAAAGTGATAATATACTAATAAGATATTAACTAGGTATGAGATTTGACTGAGTGATGAGTGATAGTGGATTAGGATGATGTAGATGATAAAGGACTACATCAAGCCTTAAAATTGACTTGCCCAAGATGGATATTGGATGTGATTATGTAATGAAGATGATTAAGATAATATGATAAGGATAAGTGTGATAATAGGTGATAATGAAAGGATAAAAGGGTAATATGAATGAGGTGGGGATGGTTTAGACCTGTATGTGACCTAAAAAGCCAACTAGGATAGGATGAGGTTGAATTAGATAGGTGATAAGACAAGGTCAAGATAAGTGATGAGGTATGGACTTATGACAAGATGTGATGAGAGATGATGTGATTAGGATATGTAGGTGATGGTAAAATGACTAATGATGGGTGGGTTAGGATAGGATATGACCAAAACGATGTACAAGACAATAAGTACATAAAGGTAAGACAAAGATATACAATATGATGATTAGGACTAATGATGGGGGGATATGATTGGACTAGGAAGGGATAAGGTGACTATGTGAAGACAAGTAGTTAATGATGTAGACATGGGTAAGGATGTAATATGGACTAGGGTATGTAGGTGATAAGGTTATGACTAAGGATGGGTGTATATAACTAGATTAGGACAGGATGAAGACAAGGTGATAATGGGAGATATTTTTGAAACAAAGATCTATAAGAGACAATATAGGGATGATGGTAGGGATGTATAAGAGGATGAAGCAAGACTAAGATGATATGCATAAAGGAGGATGGGATGATGTGGCAAGTATATACAAAATGATGTGCAAAGACCTAGATAGGCACATAGGTTTAGGGTAAAGGCTGACTCAACTCACAAACAATATAGATTTAACACAACACACACCCAAGCAATCAATCCACAACCTATGATTAGTAAACTCAAGGGTGTGTAATCTGATGCCCGCACCATCCAATGGCTTCATGGGTGAGGCTATAGGCTAGTGACCTATTATGATATCGATCTAAGAAGAACCTCACTTCAACTTGAATGCTACAATATAAAAAGTAGACAAATACTACATATATTAAATGTGTATTCCTTTTATGGAAGGAATCACTTACCACTTCAAGGGAGATACTTCTTTAAGATAAATGCTCAATTATAATTAACCTCTTTGATTCTTTACAATGACCTTTGCCACTTTATTTATACTACCATAATCTCTCCAACTCCTTATTCTTATGCATGTGGTACTAAACCACTATTCACTATTCTACTATTTATGCCATTAATATACCCCTCCTTAGGTATATTACATCTATCCCCCTTAAAAATGTTTCACCCTCAAAACATGATAATAAATAGGAGGATGACCAAATAAAAATTCAACCCTATATTTTAAAATAGGTTGAAGACCAGATAGAATCATGTCCATGCATCTTTTTGTGCTTTCGCTTCTTCCTTCGATGTTAGGATATGAGTATGTATATCAATAAGTTGAACATGAGCACCATAATCAAAGGTTGAAGTGCAATTTGAATAATGGTGATTGTCTCCTCAAAATGAAAGTAAGGGTGCTCAAAATAGTCATCTTGATGAATAAATGGAGGATACATGTCATCCCCTTTAGCATTTTTCCTTACACACATTTTGTTTACAATGACTAATCCCATAAAAGAATGCATCAAATTTCTAGAAATATTTGAAGGTAAAATAAAATAAGTTTCTATTGTGTGAATGGATGATTTGGAAAAAAAAGATCAATTGAATTAATCACTCTAGATTGATCAACATACCATGCTCTGCAAGTGTCCTCCAATTCAAGCCATGTAATTATTTTTGCTTCATATTCTTCAACTATAGAGAATGAATCCATAGACCATTCACTTTAGTTATGCCCCAATCTAACCATGCATTGATTTTCTCGTCATATTTTTTTGTTATATGGAAGTGAAGCTCAATTCTATCAAAAAAAGCATGAATATTGTTTAATGAATGTATTGCTTTGGATAAAATAGAAGGCTCCATGAATTTTATTTCTTTTTTTATTTTTATTTTTTTTAACAAATAGTATTAGTCACTAAAACTATGATAACTTCTACAATACTTAATGAAATTTAAAATTTCAAAATGTTATGAAAATATTAGACAAAGGCACACAAAACTCAAAAAAAATAGGCTCGATCTATTATCGTTTGCAAGAAGTTTGAAGAATAGTTGGGTTTTTTTGAGAAAACAAAAATATACAGTTTGAATTGGTAGATTTCAGCTTCATATATTCAACTGGCTTTTCAAACCCTGCATTTTGATAAATATAATTATCCAATATATATATATAAAAATACCCCTATCAACTCTAAAAAATAATACCACTCAAAAATATCACTCTAAAATCTATTGCACAAATGCTAAAAACCCTTCTTACAACAAAAAAAATTTGGCCTGGGAAAGTGCTCTAATACTAGATGAGAAAAACCTCACTTCAACCTGAATGCTACACTATAGAAAATTGGACAAATACTACATTCATTATATATGTATTCCTTTTATGGAAGGAATCACTTTGAATCACTTACCACTTCGAGGGGGATACCTTTTTAAGATAAATGCTCAATTATAATTAACTTCTTTGATGCATTACAATGGCATTTACCACTTTATTTATACTATCATAATCTACCCAACTCTTTATTATTATACATGTGGTACTAAACCACTATTCACTATTCTACTATTTATGCTACTAATCCACCCCTCCCTAGGTATATTACATGATGAGAATAACCTCATAAAATATCAATCCAATGCACATATATTATCTTAAAATACTAATTACACACACAATATTCATTTTATGGAAGGAACAACTCTGAATCGCTTGCCACTTCAATGGGGCTACCTCCTTAAGAAAAATGATCAATTATAATTAACTTCTTTAATGCATTACACTGGCCTTTGCCACTTTATTTATACTATCATAATCTACCCAACTCCTTATTCTTATGCATGTGGTACTAAACCACTATTCACTATTCTACTATTTATGCTACTAATCTACCCCTCCCTAGGTATATTACATGATCAAACCCTCTCAACCTTGCTCGCACTCAATGACTACTTAGGAGCTGATATTGACTTCAACAACAAGGCACCTATTACGACCAAAAAAATCTTATTCTAGGTATACACAAGGCTTCTAGGTGTATCCCCTATATACACAAAGGTATAGTGGGGCCCAAGTCTATATAGGGTGTTGTCTAATGCCTGGTTTAAAGATTTAACTCTTCCCCTTCATGGATGACCTGTATGGGGTTAATTGATTAGCCTAACAATAGTTCTCTCTTATTTTTATAATCCATTGGAACATGGAGTTTGATCAATGTGTGGTGATGAAATCCATGACACTAACCCTTATATATTAAGCCCATTTGTGGGGATCAATTCTACGTCACGTGATATCTTAGAAAGAGGGTCTATCAAATAAGCAAAACATGATGCAATTAATTAAATAATTAATTACCTATATGTGAGGGGCAAGAAATAATGATTATTTATAAGTTAGCACACACACATATACATAGAAGAAATTATATACAAGGAACAATTTTTCACAACAAGATAAAATAGATAATCAAAATTGATTTTCAAAGTGCCTAATAGATTCTTTGATCGATGACTTGTAAACCTACAGGTTAGTAGTTTAATTTGGCACATAAGAGAGGGGTCCTGCAACAAAAAGGTTAGTATTTTTGATGATTTTCTATAAAATCACCACTCTCTGCAAAACCACAAATGCACAGAGCAAAACCACAACTAGAGATGGCAAAGTTGTAGCTGGGGGTATAAAATTGTAAGTCATGAGTTATGATTTTATAGCTGAGAGATGACCATGATAGTTAGCCTACACAACGATAGAGTTAGTCAAAATCGTAACTCAAGTCAATAAAATTTCTACTATCGATAAATCAATAGATACTGTTTTATCATAAACCATAAATCTATGATTTAAGATGACAAAATTTCTATTTCAAATAAATTGATAGTTACGGTATTGTTAGAGATGACAAAACTTTAAAATTTAGATTTTTTATAGTAGCAAATGATTATAGAGGTAATAGATTAATTTAAATGCCCAAAATGATTATTTATAGATTATGAAAGACTACAAACTAATGTTCATGCTATATAATTTTTATCCCAAAAAGATACTAAGATGAGAAATAAAAAACTAGGCAAAATCTAGAATTTCAAAAGAGTGATTTCAGTTAAATCCAGTCCTAAATTTTCCCTACAGGATTTACAATGATAAATAAGGATCAAAATGACATAAATAGAATTAGGTCAAGATTTAAAATCGCTACTATGCCTACAATATCATGATTCAATAGAATAATATAGCAATTCTAAAAATGTTGAGACTTGTAGTTTTGTCAAAAGATAAAGAAAAGGGTAATGTCCTATATTTATCTTTGTCTTCATTTGATTCCTTCTACCTTGGCCTCCTTCCCTAAAAAAAGATAAAACTTTTGTATAAAACTAGGGTTAGTTGACAAATATGGAAAAAAAGCAAAAACCCCTAAGATTTGACAAAAGTATTAAATGACAGAGTATATGATGACAAAACCTCCCTAAAAAAACACATAATGTTAAAAATAAAACTTACAAGTCAAAGTTTAGGGATCATGCATTAGCATTTTTATGCAAGATTACAAAACCATGACTTTTGGATACAAAATCACATTTACTAGGGTAAAACTATCAATACGAGAGTCATGATTTTGAACCTAGGTTTTGTCTGGTAAATCCAACACCCTTTTCAACCTTAGTTCCTACACTTAGAGGGTTAGAACCTTTGGAAAACACACATAAACCTTATCAATAAGAACACAGTGGGTCACTAGAAATGATGATTAATCAATGAAATAGGTGACCTAGAACTGGCAAAGTCACGACTGTCGATGGCAAAATCACTAGTTGTAGGACAAAGAAGTGACTTGTAAAGTCATAGTTTTGTCAAGAGATTGGAACCTATCAAGAATAGACCATTAGTGTTTTAATCAAAATCACAATTGGGATAGATAAAATCACAAGTCACCTGAAAAAATTGTTAATCATGAGTCTTGTTATTACTGAAGGGCTAAAAACTTGCACAGTTGAGATCGAAAGTTAGTAGTTACTATAAGCAGTTAAGGCAAAATTGTGACTTATAGGGTCAATATCACAACTACACATGATAAAACCATGAATACTAGTGTAATGTTGTAATTTCAACCTACACATGTAAAATTTAAAAAAAAATGACATTTATCTTCACCAATTAACCCTATAGGTTATCAAAAACACAACTAACAAGCAAAATTGATAAATTGGGAGCTAATCTCCCACTGTGGTAGCCAAAATGTGTACTAAATTTTAGATTTAAGTAATATTACAAAAATTATCAATAAAAACTTAATGACACCAATATGAATGGATAAAATAGATAAAAATAAAAATAAAAAGAACATTCTTACCTCTTTACGACTACATTATAGGATTTGTGATTGCATATTAGACTCAGATTTGACATAGTGATGGCATGATTGAAATATTTTTGATGATAAATGCTTGATTCATGGATTAGCATGGATTTGATATGAGAATGATATATTGTTTTGACATGGATTTTTTATTAATCTTGGAGATGATCTTCCATGGAGGAGTTCTAGTTAAATAAATTTTGGATGGAAGATCAAGGGTTGATATTTAAAGTTAGATGAAGAGATCCAAGGGTTGTAAATTATCCAAGGAATTTAAAATTTCCTGGAAGCCTCTAGACTTGGAGGATTTTAGAGAGGATAGGGAGGTTTAGGGAAGGTTTTAGATTTGGAGGAATCTCAAAAGCTTCTTAGGGAATAATGATGATTAGATGGGGATTAGATAGGGATTAGGTAGATTACTAGGGACTAGGAGTGTAGGAGAGCCTAGGGATAGGCTAGTGTAAGTGGTTAGGTGGGGTCATGGGAATTTAAAATTCATAAATAATAGATAAATAAGATTAAGATAAGATAATGGGGATTTATAATAATTAATGAGGGAATGGGATTTGACTAAGGACAGTGAATGAAGAATTATTGAAGGGGGTTACTAGATAAATGGACTAGGAAGAGGGGATAAATTAGTGGAATAAATTAGATAAGTGGAATTAGTGTTGAATAATAGTGTTATTAGTGACAATAATGTAGGCAATAAAATTGAAGTGAATACACCATACTCCATAAAATCTCTATTCAGTCCATTCATCCATGGTGGAAGGACTAAAAGTGGTATGTGGAGACCTCCTTTTGTAATTACACTCTTTAGATTGGCTATGGATGGCTCACCCCCCATTTTCCCATGGTGGAAAAGCTCAATACCCATTGTGGGATACATTCATCTGTTATTACATGAAAATTTTTCTTTAACACTATTTGAGGGGCTTGTGTGTAGCCTAAGCTTGTTCATTTTTCTTGGTGTATACTGCACCAAGGCTTACCATTGGTAGAAGACTCATCTAGCTAGGAGTTCCCCTCCCTACTTGCCCTTTATGTGGCCACCTTGAGGCACTTCCACATCTTTTATGGCATTTTTCCAAAGCTCAAAGGGTTTGTACTTGGATCCATGACCTCTTCAGGCATTTCTACCCCAAACTTTTTCTTTGGCAGCACATCCTCCTTGGAGATAAACTCATGATGCCCTTTAAATATACCTAAGTCTGGCATACTTTCTGAGTGGAGATTCTCTTCTTTCTTTGGAAATAAAGAAATAATTTTGTGTTTAATAATTCTTTATTAATTATAATGTCTCTACTTTGATCAAGTCCTCTATCATTTCCAGTGTTATTTTGTAGATTCAAATTCAAACTAATAAAGTTGTTATGGAGCTTGGGCACCTTCAAGATCTCCTCTCTCACTGGGGAGATGCTCCTTGTGTAATGGCTTGGGTTCTGTCATCTCCACCTAAAGATCTTAGACTAGAGGATAGAACTACTCTACCACCTCATGGTAGACATTATCACAACCATTCTTGGTGCCACTCTCAAAGTCGCACCTCATACCAATGCATGACCCCTCCTAGGTAACAGCAAGGGTGGAAACCTCTACCTCATTCCCTTGTTGGGAAAGATAGATGGGATGTTCCTCTTCCTCTATGCCTGAATGCTTGGAGGGCACCACCTAGAGGCCAAGCAAATGTACTAGACAATTTTAGGCTCTCTCTAGCCATTTCACCCACTTGAACACAAGAAGAAGAAGATGACAGGGACACTACTCAAGCTACTAGCTGGAAGCCTATTCTAGATGGCAATGTCTTACCAAGCTCAGACTAAGGTCTTGATGATATGGATCATCTGCCTTATGACCTTGATTTTACTTCTTAAAGTTATCTTTTGTTGTGACCTTATGACTTATTCTTAAGCTTTGCCTAGTTGTTTGTGGTGCTTCTATTTTTGGTTCGTAGGCTTTGCCTAGTGTGTCTATAATATTTTGTGAATTATTTGTACATTTATTTTAAGTTAATATATAGATATATTTCATCAAAAAAAATTGGGATGAAAACTTATTTCTTAAAATAAAAATTTTAAAAAAATAAAAATTATTTATTATTTATAATTTTAAAATTAAAATAAATACACCTTATTTTATTTTCATCATAGAAATTATATATAAACAAACACAAACTAGAAAGATTAAAAGAAGATAGACTTCCTCTCATTTCTTTACAATCATATGTGATGAATCTTCATTTAAAAAAGAGGTTGGAAAAATTAATGTGATAAATAATTAGATTTTTTTGGGCATCCACCATGAAATAGACTAAAATGAAAGTGTTTGAAAACTTTTAAAAGATGAAAATATCAATGATAAAATAAATCTATCTTATTACAAATATATCATCAATCCCAATTTTAATCAATCAAATCATACCCATATAAGGTTATCAACTTAAAGAAGAAAATTATTATTTAAAAACTAAGAATTAAATGGTATGAACTTCATAATGAAATTGGTAGATGAACACTCACAAAAACACCTTGGAAAAAAAAATATGTAAGTTGTATAAGTTAAAATAAATTAAAGAAGTAGTGCATGTGTTCGTAACATGTAAGTTACTATATAATAATACAAGACATGCTTATGTTGATATTGTAGACACCTAAAAATAGTCTCGAGTAATTTACTAAGTGTAAATTCATAATTTTTAAGCATGTTTGTATATATTCATATTATTGTTACAAATTAGGTGTTTTGGCATATTTTTTAACTTTCAATGGTTTACCTTATTTATTTTCAACCCCCTCAATATTATATCTCTCTTTTTATATGTTTTTTAGTCTCTATGCTAGAAGCATCACTACTTATGATCCCTCTTTTTTTGGTCCCAATTAAGTTAGAGTGCTTTCGCCCCCCTTGCCCTACCATTTTTTCTTCTAGCTATTTGATGTTAGATCATCTTATTTTGAGTTCAAATGTCTATAAATATATAAGTATTATAGTTATTTTGACACATAAAATATATCTAGCATTCATAGAGAAATCATAATCGCACACAAGAGATCAAGCAATCATTATAGAAATTATCAGTGTATGAAGATAGCATTTTCATGTGGAGTAATTTTGGCACATAACCTAAGGCTTTATCTTTTTATATTTCTGAAGTTATTTACTTATACAATCATTATTTTCTATTTCCTAATTACCACCCTTTAGGACCATGACAACCAATATTATAGTTATATTATTCATTATCTCTAACATAAACCCCTAAAGTCAAATTTTCCCCTTAACGTCCTAAAATATCATAGGTACATTGCAACCATTTTAGGGCAAGGGAGAAAATATGTTTTATAGCTACATAGAAAGCACAATTAAAACTTTTAAAGTGGAAATATAAATGGTATGAGTAGGTGTACAAATCCTATAAGTCATTTTTTTATTTGAAATACTTGACTAAAATTGGTAGTACTCTTGGAACTAGAAGTGGCAGTGCACTCTTGGAACTAGAAGTGACAAAAGTCCTAAGACTAGATGTGGTGATACTCCTAGCCTTGTTTATGATCAGTTCTTGATTTTTTGATGAGGTGTATGGCATGACTTACATTGCCTTACCATATTCAGATTCATAAGACAGTCTTTAGATTTTGATTTATTATAGATATGTATTGAAACTATATGTGTTTTCCATTTTGGTTATCTTGGAAATAATTAATTAGGAATTTCTTATTATATTTACATGTATTTCAATCTTCACCCTAGGGCCTAGGATGCTAGTGTGGTGGACAACTTGTGTTTGGCATCAAGTTGTGGGTTTTAGAAAGTCTCAAGGAAAACTAAGTGTTATTAAACTAATAACACAATCGAATGTATAATTATTTTTAGAATGATGCAAATTATATTCAATATGCATAATAGGTTAAAAGCATGAATTAGGGCATCAAAAAAGGGTTTTAAGAGAACTTTTTTTCCTAAAAATTTAGAAACCTCAATTTTTATAGATTATTTGAGATATCTACACTCAAAAATTGAAGATGCTATAAAAATATTAATTGTAGTATTTTGAATCTAATTTCTAAAATACTAAGTTTTTTTTTTAGTGGTCAAGTTCAAATAGGCCAAACAACTAAAATGTGAAGAGAAACTCATGTTTTTCATAAAAATATAGTGGATAGTCCATTTTAACCCCCCACACACACACATTTTTTAGCATAGTTTAGTATTTTTTTCAAACCCTTTAATGGAAACTTATAGAAGATCATCTAGTTTGTAACGTTTGTATTTTTTAAAATTTTAATGATTCTTTTTAATATTTTTAAAATTAAATAGACATTAAAAATGATTAAAACATGGATAGTAAATATTGCAATCCTCTTAACTACCTCAAAAAAAAATCTTTTTTTTAATGTGTAGAATTAGGCCTAGTTTACAACCCTATAACTTTTTTTAAATTTAGATAAACAAAACAAAATATACATAAACAAAGATAGACTTGTATAGTTGTGGCATATAATGGAATAAAATTACATGCTTAGAAATAAATATAGATGAAAACCTTAAAGTAGTAAAAAATTAAGAAATTATATATTTCGAAAGAGGAGAGTGTGTTCGACATTGTAATCATATTTTCATGAAATATCTTAATAAAATTCATAGTATTTGATATCTCCAAAGCTGAATTATATTATTTTAAGGTTAAAATAGAGATTTGGATGTTCAGAGCCAACCCTTAGCTTCATATTTTCAAACCTATAGTGCATATACTCTATCACACGTACACACTATAGTGCATAACACATACACACTAATGTGCACATGTTACTTTTATATAATCTGCAAGGGTAAAGTAGGGCAAGTTGAACATCCAAAAGGCATGTTGTGTGTTTAATAAAATAAATGTTATAATAATTTAAAAAAATTAAATATAAGAAACTATGGCCACTATGTATTTTTTAGAATTGGTCTCACAACTCCATGAGTTACGATTTAGAAGGTAGTTTTTCATCCAATCTAGTCAGTACTCAGCCATTTTTTAGATTTCAATATTGAACCTAAAGATTTTAATGTGTAATTTTACAACTGATGTCCATTTTAGGTAAACATGTAGTCATTTTTAGGTTTTGGGGCCTTTCAGATTGCTTGTTGACATTTCTAAGAATTATAAGTGTGTCAAAATCAAATTTTACAAACTAGCACACACCCAACCACCCTTTTATATTGATTTTAATTGCAGTTAGGTCCCTTTAAGGCTAAAAGAGACACAACAATGCCATATTTATTTGTGACTATGGTAAATGAAAATAATTTTGGGCACATTTGGGCACGATCACCCCAAGTTAGATTGAATTCATGTAAAAGTGATTGAATGAGGTAATGTAAGTCACATTTATGACCTGTACATACCTAACCAAACCTTTATGCAAATTTTACTTATGATTAGGTCCATTATATACCAATATCAATAGAAAAACACTATATTCACTTGTGACCAGGGTAAATGGAAATAATTTTAGGAACATTTGTGCATGATCACCTCATTTATCTTTGAATTCATGCCAAATTGATGTGATTGGGGTAATTTAAGTCACATTGTGACCCCTTGTAATGTCTCCTTCTCAAGTTTAGTGTTGTTTGAGACTCTTAACCTTTTCTTTGGTTTATTGCCAGCTAAGGGAAGGAGAGAAAAGGGAAACATGGTTATTTTGTTCAAGTTGCCAACAAGTGAACATGTTGGTGGCTTATTTCTAATTTATTTTTAAGTTGACCATCAATTAAAAAAGTATAATGGATTTGATTTTTAACCATTTGATTTTCCCTCCCTTTTGGAGCACTCCACTTGGGAATTGGATTGGAGGGTATAAAAGAAGGTGGAGAGGTCCATTTTCATGGATGAATCATCTATCAACTAATTATTTTAATGTTAACCATGTTTTCTTACTCATTTATCTCTTGAGGATGGAAACCCTCATTGGCTTTTAGTATTTGAGGATGAAAACCCTCAATACTCACAGGTGATCTTATTCATATGTCATGATTGTGCATAGAATCTTATTTTTAGGCTTAAGGGTCACATTGGAGGGTGGGAAATTAGTTGGACAACCCTAAGAGGTGGGTGAATCATCTTGGACCCCTCTTTGGAGGATGGTGAATTAGTTTGAGGGATTAAAAGTGGATGTAGTAATTAAGGTTGTCATTTGGGTGAAGAAAAACACTTAGGAGTCTCTTAAAGGGAAGTGACCTACCTAATAAGGTCAAAACCTAGATTTAGGATAGTTTTGTTGATGCATTTTTGTGTTTTGCCATTCCTATACTCATATATGATTTATCATAATTTTCAAGCCTAAAATTTATTCTAAAAATTCAGATTTGATGTGTCAATTGGAATATTGAAGTTCCTTATTTTTTGTGGGTTTATATTATGGTTGAAATTTATTTTTATGCATTAACAACTCTTTTCAAAATTCTACAATTAGGTTTTTGCAATTTATAGATTTATTTAAATTGAACCAAAAATGATGTTTTAGTGGTATTAGAGCTAAGATTTTGGTAGCCTATGAAGGGGATTTTAGATCTTTCTAGCCTATAGGAGTAAGAGTTAGAACATTTGTGTTTTTCCAACTTGTAAATTTGAAAAAATATCATGGGGATCTGAGAGGAAAAATGATGGCAACAACAAATCAGACTTGATTATGAGGCCTACTATGAATATTATTAGAAGCTTCATCTGAAAACTCAAGCTATGTTGACACTCTAGGAGTTATTTGATTTAAGGAGATATGATCCAAGAATAAAATAAAGACATGTCATACAAAATCATGTGATCGAGATACCAACATATGTGGAAGAATATGACATTACATTTAAAGAGTTCTTGGAGATGTTTGAAGAAGGTGAAATTAGGAGACTAAAGAATCAAGAAAATTCAAATTCAAAATTGGTTAGTGAGAAACCCATAAAGGAATCCACTGTGAAAGCGGAAGGAAAAGGATATTCAATAGATAAATGTATGGATCTTCATAAACAAAATGTTTACATTGACAATGTAAAGGAAGAACATGCATTACATGTTAGATGCCAAGTCTCCATAACTAAGGTTGTTTCAACCTTATAAACCACCTATAATTTTTCCAAGCATTACAAAGTTTGATTCATTACCATATGATATTGATTTTTAGAAAAAGAATAGTAATGAGCATACAAGGAAGGAGAATGTGCTTTAAATAAAACTAATCACCTTACGTACAAGTAAAGAGGATGTGATTAAGACCCATGAAATGTGTGATGAATGGTTAAGAAGAGCTAAAAAAGGTGATTTGATAACCACTAAAGAAAAAAAACACCTTCTAAAAGTTAGGGGAAATGATTCTCTAATTGTTAGGATAAAACATGGAGAAAAATTAGTTTTGCAAGGATTTGGAAAGGTATTTTTAATTAATGCCAAATTTTTGAGTCTTCAATATAGTAAAGTTGATAGTTGATAAAAATATCTCTAAGGCATTAATAAAATAAAGATTTTGAATCAAATATATGACAACTCAGATATGGAAGGAATGTTACAAATTGAGAATTTTATGAGGTGGAATTCCTAGAAAACTTTATTGGGAGGCATGCACATGAAATACGGGCTTCATGGGTCACTAATGTTGGTTTCCATCTTGCTATAATTTTTAGATCAGACCAACATCAAGTATTTATTGGTAATGGAGGTGTTGAAGGTATCCCAAAAAATTATAAATTGATAAATTAAGGTGAACACTTTTGTGGCAGCCTAAGGTATGACAAGGATGATCACATTTCAGATTTATTGCTTCCTACTATACCATTTCATGAAGCTTGTCATCATGGACAACATGTTAAAAATAGTGATAAGATGGAGAACATGTTGAATAGTAAGGGGCATATATATCCTTTTATACAACTTCCAAAGGGTGTGTGCATAAAAGAGTCAGATCTGGGTGATCATTTGAGCTACAAGGATGATCACTCTTTGGAACCAAGTCTTATACTTGAAGACTAGGATATAGGGAAAGTCACCATTGTTGAGGTAACAAGATACTAGATGTGGGAAGGTGGTAATCATAATAGATGTTATGTTGTTTTTTTTCAAGGTCTTATGACTCAACATAGCATGGTTATTTTGGATTTAAGCTACATAGATATTTTCCACCTTGGATGTGTGAAGGAGAAGTTAAAGAGGATAAGAATCTACAAAATGGCTTCACCAATCTAGATTTTAGACCTACTATTATCCATATTTCCATCTTTCCCAATATTTTTTGGTAGTTATACCAGTGGTATTAAGAATAAAGGTTCATGATTATCAGTTTATCATTGTTTTTAAAGTATTTTTAATCACATGCTAGAAGGATTTCCATCTACTGTCAATGGTGAGGCATATATAGCTAGTGAAAATTGGTTTTCAGCCACTACAAGTCTAATTCTGAGTAATAATATGCAATGGTAAAACCATGCCTGGGGAAGCATGAATGGACCTTTAAAATTCCATCATATGAATGGAATATATGAGTGAAATGAAAACAATGGAAGAAATTTAGGTAACATGTCTATGAGGCATGATGAATCAATTGAAGGAGTGATGTTGGAAGATCTTGATTTACCTAATGTTTGTGTTTTATGTGTAGGTACATAAATGGAGAAGATATAAAATAAAAGGCATGAGTGTGGTTCAATCTAGTATGCTCATAGGTATGAGAAGCGAAGTGAAGAAGTGAAACAAGATGATAGTATGATAATGGTAGTTGAAGAGATAGTTGACAAATATTTGACAATAGTAAATAATTATCTTCAAGTCATCATGGAGATAAGAGAGAGTGGGAAAGTAATTTTACAAGGATGTTATAAAAATTAGATGTAATAGGAAGTCCAATTACAGTAGCTAGAGGTAGAAGAGAAGAATCTCACAAGAGAAAGTGAAAGAGATTGACAAAAAAATAAGACCTTCTCTATGGGATACTAATGTATAGATAATTATATGCATTAAATCCCCATCTTGAAAAGTGTCTACAGAGTGAAACAATAGAATAATAAGTTCAATAATTGTTTAAAAAGGGGGATCCAAGGAGTACTTGTATAAGTAGATATGAAGAATGTCACTCAAGTAGCATGGAGACAAAAATGGTGGACATATTTCTACAAAGAATATTGAAGGATGCAAGTTATGTTTTAGTGTGGGACCCATATATATAGGTATTGGTGAAGAGACTCTTATGATTCAAGGTATGCATAGCTATCAGATGGAAAAGGAAAGTGTAAGGTTATTTGCACATGGAATGGGTGAGGGGAAAAAATAAGTGTAATCAGCCTAGAAGGGAGGTAGAGAGTATGAAGGAGAAAGAAGACAAAGAAGAGATAGAGAAATTGAGTTTGTTATCATATAAAGCTAATGATGAAGAGTATGGGTTTGTAGATGGTGATGATGGGATGGAGGAAATACTTATTCAAGCATTAGAAGCATATGGTAATGAATATGGAAATAATGATGAGATGATATCATATATGATAGCAAAAGCATACTTGGGATAGCTATGGACCTAATTTATAGCACTAATGTTATCTTCATCAATATTATCAGTCATCACATCACTATATTGGCATTCACATAAGTGATTTTATATAGGTTTCCAATCATGCAAAAGAGTATTTTCAAATTGGTGATGACTAATGGAGAGTTTTCAATCTTTGTATGGCTACTTACTACTTTTACATCAATCATATTATTGAAGTTTACATGGGTTTATCATATTTATATTTGTTACATCATTTCTATATAGATGGTCTTAATATTTTTAGTCATGAATAGTTGAACATTTATGCAATTTGAGAGGGTTTCCTTACATGGTAATTTTAGTGGAGGGATCCTATTATGTAAGACAATCATTCCAACTATTCTAGTGCTAATTTGGATGGAATTCTAAGTGACTTATGGTTGTTATGCTTGCTTTATAGCTTACATGGAATTTGTGTTGTGCCATGAATTGGATAGATTAGCACATAGTAACATTATGGGACCCACTTGAGATCAAGGATATATTCATGAAGCAAGGATATATTGTTGTGCCTTAATCATATGGGAAGAGCAGATGGTTACAATAGAAACATTATGGTGAGCACTTGGGTTAGAATTATGCCTTAAGGAAATGCATGGAAGATGTTCTCATACCTTGGATAGAATAATTCATCAAGGGAAATCATATAGATGTAGGTAATGGATGTATTATACCCCATGATAATTATTTATAAAGGTCTTACCAATTGATATCTATGAGACTCAGATGTTATGGCCATTATAGTATGATTTCTTTGGTGAATTCGACCATGTATGATGCTCTTAGGAAAAATATTAAAGATGATATGTATTGAGGAGATAATAAGCTCATCTCTCACATGGTTAGGGTAATATCTTTGATGAAATATTTTAGCAATCACACCAACCTCAGGAGTGTTATTTTAGAGTTCATTTTTAGATTATTTGAGGCAATAGTAAGGAATAACTTTTTTAGAGCATGTGATTACAAATTCCAAAGATGGAATTGGGATATAGGTATTTCATAAATAATAATATTGGGTGAGTCAAAGAAAATAAGCTTGAAATTTCTTAAGGCCAAAAAATTTCAAGAGGGGAAAACTATAATGTCCCCTTCTCAGGTTTAGTGTCATTTGAGATTCTTAGGTTATTCTTTGGTTTCCTATCAGCTAAGGAAAGGAGAGAAAAGGGGAACATGGTTATTTTTTTCATGTTATCAATAAGTGAACATTTCAACAAATTATTTCTAATTTGTTTGTAATTCACCCCTCAATTAGAAAAGTATAATGGATTTGACTTTCTCTCCCTTTTGGAGGGCTTCACTTGGGAGTTAGATTGGGTGGTATAAAGTAAGGTGGAGATGTCCATTTTTGGGGATGAATCATCTATCAACTAATTTATTTAATGTTAATCACATTTTATTTCTCATTCAACTCTTGAGGATGAAAACTCTCATTGGCTTTTTATATTCAAAGAAAACCCTCAATACTCAGTTAGTGATCTTATTTATATGTCATGATTGGGAATATAATCTTCTTTTCAGGTTTAAGGGTCACTTTAGAGGGTATAAAATCAATTGAATAGACCTAAGATGTGGGTGAATCAACTTGGACACATCTTTGAATGGTGACAAATTAGTTTTTGGGCTTGAAAGTGGACACAGTATTTAAGGTTGTCATTTGGGTGAAGCACAACACTTGGGGATCTTCTAGAGGGTAGAAACCTACCTCATAAGGTAAAAACTTATCTTTAAGATAGTTCAGTTGATAGATTTATGTATTTTGTCATTCTTACACTTAGTTGTGATTTATCATAATTTTTAGGCTTGCAATTTATTCAAAAATTTTGATTTGATGTTGCAATCTAAATATTGAAGTTACTTATTTTTTGTGCATTTATATGATTATTGAAATTTAATTTTATGCATAAACAATTCTTTTCAAGATTCTACAATTTTGGTTAGGTTTTATGCAATTTATAGATTTCTTTAATTTAACCCAAAAAGGGATTTTTCACCCTACATTCCTAACCAACCTTTTTGTGATGATTTTACTTGAAATTACTTACTTTATAGACCAAAAGGGACACAACAACACCATATCCACTTGTGAATAGGGAAAATGTAGAATATTTTGGGAACATTTATGCTTGATCATCCAAATTCACTTTGAACTCAAGCTAAAGTGGTGTGATTAGGCCAATGTAGGTTTCATTGGTCACCCACACACACCAAACCACCGATTTATGTTTTTCACTTATAATTAGAGGGATTATAGACCAAAATAAACACAATGACACCATGTCCACTTGTGACTAGGGAAAATATATAAAATCTTGGGCACATTCATGTGTGATCAACCTAATTAAATTTGAATTGAGCTAAATTGGTGTGATTAGGACAATGCAGATCCCATTTATTACTAGTTCACAACCAAACACTCCTTTATGCCAATTTTACTTACAATTAGGTCTATTATACTCCAAAAGTGACATAAAAAATTCCATATCCACTTGTGACCAGGGCAAATGTGGATAATTTTTGGCATGTTTGTATGTGCTCACTATAATTCACTTTGAATCCAATCCAACTGGTGTGATTTGTGCAATGTATGTCTCATTGGTGACCTACACACACCCAACCACCCATTTATATTGATTTTAGTTTTAATAAGGTCCATTATAGACCAAAGTATCGCAAAAAAACCATATCCAATTATGATCATGGAAAATGGGGATGAATTAGGACACATTTGTGCATGACCACCCTAATTTACTTTGATTTCATTCCAAAATGGTGTGAATATGGTAATGTAGGTTGCATTGGTGACCCACTCACACTCAACCATCCCCATTTTTTTTTTACTTTTGACTATTGGGATTATAGGCTAAAGTACACCGACACCATATTCACTTGTGCCCAAGGCTAATGTAGAAAATTTTGGATACTTTCATGTTTGATCACTGTAATTCACTATAAATAAAGGCCAAAGTGGTGTGATTGGGGTAATTCAAGTTAAATTGGTGACTAGTGCACACCCAACACCATTTACATTGATTTTACTTGTGATTAGTTCCATTATAGGCTAATATCAACACAAAAATACCATATCCACTTACAACCAAGGAAAATACATATAATTTTGAGCACATTTATGCACAATCATCCCAATTCACTTCAAATTTTGGAAAAAATTATGTGATTAGGGTAGCTTGATTAGATATGGTGTTGTGTCAATTTTGGCCTATAATAGACTTAACCATAAGTAAAATCAACATAAATGGGTGTTTGTATGTGCATACATGTGTTGTCCGAATTCAACCACTTTATCATGAATTCAAAATGAATTTGGTGATCACACATAAATATGGCCCAAAGTATTTAAAATTTTCCTAGTCATGAGTAGATATGGTGTTATTGTGTCAATTTTTTCCTATATATGATTAATCATAATTAAAATCAACATAAAGGCATAGTTTAATGTGTACAGATCACCAATGTGACTTAATTTTCCTTAATCACACCACTTTGGCCTAAATTTTAAGTGAATTTGGGTGATCATGCATAAATTTTCCAAAATGTTTCCTTATTTTCCCTATTCACAAGTGGATATGGTGTTTTTATGTCATGGTCTATAAGGGACTTAATCATTTATAAAATCAACACAAAGGGGTGTTTGGGTGTTTTTTGGTAACCAATTTGATTTACTTTTCCTCAATCACACCACTTTTCCTTAAATTCCAAGTGAATTAGGATGATCTCACATGAATGTACCCCAAAGTATTGGTATTTTTTGAGATCATAAATGGATATATGGTGTTATTTTTTTGTTTTTTGCATATAATCTCCATAATCACAAGTATAAATGGCATAAATGGATGGTTTTGTGTGATAAGGTCGCCAATATGACCTATGTTACCTCAATCACACCATTTTGGCCTAAATTCAAAGTGAATTGGGGCAATTGTACATAAATGTGCCCAAAATTATTTGCATTTTTCTTGGTTGCATGTGGATATGGTGTTTTTGTGTCATTTTTATCCTATAAGGGACCTAATCAAGAGTTAAATTACATAAATGGGTGGTTAGGTGTGTATGGTTCACCAATATGATGTATATTGCCTTAATCACACCAATATGACTTAAATAAAATAAAATTAAAGTTATTGTACATAAGTTTGATCAAAATTATCCAAATCTTCCCTAGTCATAAGTGGATGTGTTGTTTTTGTGTCAATATTAGAATATAAGGAACATAATCACAACTAAAATATGTAGAAAGGGGTGGTTTGGGTTGTGATAGCCAGCCACCAATGCAAATTAATTTTCCCCAATGACACCACTTTGGCATGAATTCCTAATAAATTAGGGTGATCATGCATTAATGTTCCCTAAATGATTTGGATTCTCCCTATCACAAATTAATATGGTGTTATTATGTTTATTTTATCTTATAATCTCCATAACCATAACTATAAATGGTATAAAGGGGTGATTGGGTGTGTGTGGGTCACCAATGTGACCCACGGTCCTTTATAGGCCAAAAGAGACACAATAACACCATATACACTTGTGACCAGTACAAATTTAGATGATTTGAGACACATTTTTTCATGATCAACTAAATTCTTCTTGAATTCAAGCCCAAGAGGTATGATTGGGTGTGTGTGGGTCACCAATGTGACCCACATTTCCCCAGTCATACCTCTTGGGCTTGAATTCAAGGTGAATTTAGTTGATAATTTAAAATTGTGTCTCAAATCATCTAAATTTATACTAGTCACAAGTGTATATGGTGTTATTGTGTCTCTTTTGGCCTATAAATGACTTAGTCATAAGTGAAATCAACATAAAAGGGTTGTTGAGTGTGCACAGGTCACTAGTCTAGCTTAAGTTTCCATAATCACACCATTTTGGCTTGAATTTAAAGTGAATTGGGGTGATAATACATAAATGTGACCAAAATTATTCACATTTCCCTATTTGTAAGTGGATATGGTGTTTTTGTGTTGATTTTGGCCTATAAGGGAACTAATTTCAAGTAAAATAAACATAAGTTGGTTGTTGGATGTGTAGGGGTCACAATATGACTTACATTTCAAAAATCACACCACTTTAGTTAGGATTTGAAACTAAAGGGGGTGATTTGTGCATAAATGTTCCTAAAATTATTTGCATTTACCTTAGTCATAAGTGGATATGGTGTTTTTGTGTCACTTTCTATCTATAAGGGACTTAATCAGAGGTAAAATCAGCATAAAGGGGTGGTTTAGTGTTTGTGGGCCACTAATGTGACCTATGTTTCCCCATTCACACCACTTTGGCATGATTTCAAATTGAATTGGGGTTACTATGCACAAATGTGCCCAAATTTTCCCCATTTACCATGGTCAAAAATGAATATGGTGTTGTTGTGTCACTTTTGGACTATAAGGGACCTAACCGTAAGTAAAATCAGCATAAAGGGATTATTATGTGAGTGTTGGTTATTAATATTTAATTTGAATGCATTTATAGCTTTTAAAAATGTTAACAAGCAATCTAGAAGGCCCCAAAACCTAAAAATGACTATATGTTTGCCAAAAATAGACATTAGTTGAAAACATTACACATTAAACACCTTAGTTTCAATACTAAAATCTTAAAAATGACTAAGTACTCACTAGATTGGATTTTTAAAAACTATCTTCTAAATTGTAACCCATGGAACTATAAGACCAATTATAGAATATGCAAAGTGGCCCTAATTTCTTATATTTATTAAAATAAATTTAGTATAAGTTGACATTTACATTGTTATATTGTTACATTTTTATATAAGTTGACATTTACTTTGTTACATTATTGCATAGCATTTACATTGTTACCTTTTTACATTTATATATAAGCTATCATTTACATTATTCAATTTATGTTCATTGTACTTAACATTTATTTTAGTAAATATACAACCTACCTTTCACTTGTTCAAATTTCCATGCTTCAAAACCCTTGCACATTACAAAATAATGGGTTATTTTAGTAAACACACATCATGCCTTTCATTTGTTCAATTTTCCTTGATTTAAAACCCTTGCACTTTACAAAATAGTAGTACCACCCACATGGTTTAACACATACATGTTTTAGGTTTGGATATAGCTGAGACTAAATCATAAAAGTGTGTGCATATTTTCATTGAAATTGTAATTTCATGAAATAATGCCCACTTTTTGACCCCCCCCCCCCCCAACTCAGTGCACTTATGCAATAAGGAAAATTAAATATGTATAATTGATTCATTAAGACTATGAATTCAAGTTTATGTGATGAGAAGGGGAAATACTTCCAATTAATTTTTGTAGACTAAAAATAATGTAGAGTTACAAATGTGTGTGAATGCTAGATACTCAGAGCATGCTAATAATATCTAATGTGGTTTGGGTCTAATATCTGACATCTATGATCCCTTATGGGTCAAACAATTACAATATATACATCACTAAAATAAGGTATTCATAACATATGCTAATTATAAAATAGGCATAGGCTCATCTTCTACCTAAGTGATGGTTGGATTTCTTGTAAATGTGGCAATTAGACTTCTAACTATGTGGTATTGCTAATAGGTCCTTTTCCATAATGTAGACCTAGAGAGTGATACCTAACATGTCACATGATAAAATGGATCTAATATATGGATAAATAATTTGAATGTTCCTAAATGGCACCAAATACTTTCCAAATATGTTGTTTGATGTTTTATTAATATGTAGAGGTACCAAGGGGAGAGATAAATTGTGTGAAATGTATCAAGTGGATGCACAATGTTATAGGTAGACACATAACACCATAGGAGGATACATAATGCATCAATTGTAAATATTCTTGTTTGACTCTACACTTTTTCATGACAAGAATAAAAGTGTTGTGTAAACTCACAAAGGTATTGAAAGGTTGTGTGATGTCATGAGATACTAAAACTTTAAATAAATTAAAGTCCTTGTAAGGAGAGTGTAAACTTATAGGAAGTTACATTCTAATCATTCACCCTTTATTAAGGATCAACATCCCCCATTGCATCTTTGGTCATCCTTTGAAATTGAACTAGAAGTTGTTGAAGGTTTTACCACTTAATTTTATCAACATATTGTTTTACCTTAACCACTCGAAACAACTATGTATGCCTTGGTAGCTACACGTTGTCACTTTGATGAATTTATCCTTTGGTGTTTGGGTGTAAATTTTCATGATATAAATATAAAGTTTTTTATATTACCATAAGCTTAATAAAATCTGAAAATCAAGGCTTTAAAAACTCCACATTGAATATTATAATCAACCTTGGTACTATAGTAGGTCAAGACCCAATGTTTTGTCTCCAATTGTGCATAGATTGGTGTATATACCTTAGCCAAGATACTTGATCTTATGGTGTGTACCCTTTAAGTGTTCCTTATAAATATGTATCTAGACTCTGTAGTGAATTTTAAACTCTTAAGGTTTGTGTTGTACATTATGGTCTTCTTTTGCAATTTGACTATTAGTGTGAGAGTGTCTACTAAACCTTCTAATGAATGTTTTGAATGTGTTACCAAAAAAATTATTCTTTTTATACTTCCTTTTCATGTGCATGTGAATTTATTCTAGATGGTGAAAATAAATATATGTTTATTGGTTACACTGGTGAGACTCTAAAACATGTACATAATGGAATATAGCCCATTTATATGTGCAAAAAATTGATATATGAATGTTTAATGTAAGGTAAATTTCCATCACAAGTGCATAGATACATGTTGTTATGCATGTGCAATAGATGTACAAGTTTACAATTGAATTTTTTTCCATTTTTTTAGGGATTAAATGTTGTATACAAGTCTAATTTTCTATCCATCGTTTCCAACAAAAGACTCCTAAAATTGGTCAATAAACTATGGGTCATGGTCAGATATAATGGATGTGAGTAAATAATAACCCAAACATGTATAAATAAAGAGCATGTATTTTCCTACATATTGATGATAGTCTTTTAAGAAATAATTCTTAGAAAACATATCCACTATAATGAACACATATTCATTATGAGTTTCATCATAGGTAGCCCAGTCATGAAATCTATGTTGATGGATTCCCATGACCTAGATGGAACTAAAATAGGTGTGTAAATCCATAACTTAATATTCATGGGCTTATCAATGCAATAAGTAATGCATGACTTGATGTGGTACTAAACTTATATGTGTATGTGAGGTAGGTAAAATGTCTATTTTGGTGTAGTTCACCTCCTACATGAATCTTTGGTGAGATACACCATCAGGAACATAGAGATGTCTAAGATTATATAGAATCTTATTTGACATGTATAAATTATAAACCTATTCATTCTATACAAGGGTAGTGTAGGTTTCTACTAAGTCCCCATTTATTGAGTAGAGAGATTCCAAGTTAGTGAAAGTGTGGCCATGTGCTTTTATTACTATGTTGAGTGTGTGTACTAGAAATGGACTAAGGGATTTTTTCCTTATTTTATTTTCCTTTCTTATGCTTTGAAACCATATGTAACTACTACAAGTATTGCATTTACTTCATATGTATTTCATTCTATAGATTAGTTTACATATGCAATAACTAAATTAGTTTATGATCAAAATAAATGACTATCTTTGTACCTAAAATATAGTGGCACCATTTCTTCACTAGCTTGCATAGTAACATACAACTATTTTTCATAGGTAAATTATTTTTGAACTATGTCAAATCAGAGTGATGGGTGATCATATGTCCATGTTCTGTGAGTACCACACTAAGAACATAGTCAACTACAATTGTGTGAATATTTGAGAGGAAAGTATCAAACATTCCAAAATAAGTGTTGCATAAAGGCACCACTTGAGCTCCTCAAAATCATGTGAACATGTAAATTTACATTAGAATGTTGTATTGGAGTTCATGATGTAAATGACAGACAATGCTATGTGTGAGAAACAAGGAAATTTTTTTTCTAAAATTTATAAATTCCAAGAAAACTCCTTAGTTCAAAGAGATTTCTTGCATTTTTATAATCATGGATAACCTTGATATTTTATATATTTAAATGGATGCATGAATAGTCAATGATGTAGCTTAGGTAGCACTAAATGTATACTTTTCTAATTTTGATTTCAACTTGTGTTTGCACAAGGTGTATATTAAGTGTGAGATGTGTTCACATGCTCCCCACAAGTGTTATTGAAGATGAAGATTTAAATAGATGATGGTGAAAGAGTTGAGGAAGGGATTGATTAGTTTATATATCATGGATATGAATATTAATTATTCATTATTCAAGTTAAAGGATATAACCAAGCATTCAGAAAATCCTTCCCTTATTTTAAATTTTCTTCAAAACATAGTTAAGATGGATTTGTACTTAATGATAACTTAAATTAGGTCAAACTTGGTGAAGTATTATACACATCAAATCTCATATATGAGGTCATCAATTCATGTTAGTGGGTATCTATTATTCATTGTTATCTGATTGAACATGTAATAATCAATGCACAAGTACCATGTGTTATGTTTATTTGGTGAGAAGACTATCATAATTTCATAAGGATAATAGCTTGGCCTCATATTTTCTTGATTAATAAGCCCCTGTATTTTGTGTTGAAATTCATTATTCTAATAAAATAATCTTTTTTATCTTTACAATTTAGAAGATGGTATCTAGGGACCAAACCAATGTAAAATATTATCGCATAATGTATTAGCAAACGTTTATATCCTCAAAGACATCTCCATATTATTGTAGTATCTTTCCTAGCTAATATTTCTATGGTGATATTTGTATGGCATGACACACTATAAATATGTGTTCTCTTACATATGTTCTCTTAAGAATACCATGAGTTTCACAAAGTTTTATGTTTGTAAGATGAGCTTTTGGCATTGTTTGGTAGAGAATAAATTGATTTTGGTTAATGCATAGTCTATTACTATGACTTTTCTTGATATATTGTGTCACAATCATAAAAATAAAACCTTCTAACTAAAATGGTGCATACCTTTAGTGGTATGACATCACAAGTAAATGTGTCCTCCATGGTCTTGAATTTGTGTACTATATAATGCATTATTATCAAATTTTAACATACTTACCCTACTAAAGTCATCCCAAATTGTATGGTTTTGGGTGTGTTTCAATGGAATGCCTAAGCATTGGGTTGTTTCTTGTGTAATGATGTTCTTATAGCTCCCATTATCAATGATAACATGAATAGGTTGAACCTTCACCTAAAACTTGGTGTGGTAGATAAATTTTCACTCTTAAGAGGTGTTTATGATAGTGATGTTGGAACTCATGTAAGTAGAATATAAAATAGTTTCATCCATTTATGTGTGACCTAATATATATTTCATAATGAAATATTATTCCGAGTGCCATTCAAAATTATTGTCTAAGTGTGGTGTTGATGGTAACATTTTTAACCTTGGTTCTTCCTACCTTTACCTAGTAAAAATATTATACAGTATTCTATTATTTTGTAACCCTCTTAGGTCTTTCCCCCTTGCATGACATGTTCTACTTATGAACGATAGAGTTATATGGCTTATTATGTGTGGATTGGCTCATGTGTAGGAATATATATGAAGGAGAGGAAAACTTTTGTTTCTTCCTATCCTTGGATTTGATCTTATTAGTGTTGTGATGTGCTTACTCTTATGTTTCAAAATTCAATAACTCTATATTTACACAAATATAAGGCAAGAGTCCACTAATGTACTTTATCATCTTATGTTACTCTATTAAGACCTTGTACAAAAACTCATGTAGTCATGAAACTTTTTGGTATAATCTTTAATTTATTACTCCCTATGTTGGCATAACTACTAGAAATTTATTTTATTTTCTTTATAGTTCTTAAGGGGGTAATATTTATACTTCAAGGAATTTAAAAAATGACTTCCAAGTCTCAATGAGCTCAATTTATTTCTCAAAATTCATATTGAAGGTTTCTAAGTAGTGGGACATAGAAATAGACATCTTCAACACTATAAATGTGATATTCTTAATGTTAATGAAATGATATACCTATAAGTAGGTCTAAATTTATCTAATAAAAATATCTAATGTTGTGGTGTTTTTCTTTTTGTTTAAAACAATGGAATGTCAATATTTATTTTCACTTTGAAAAGGGATTTTTTCTAAAACAATAAATGTGTAATCCATGAGGAATAATTGGTTTGTGGTCCAAGATGCATCATTATTTCAAAAAATTGGTCAAATATTCCATTTCATTAATACTCGAAGGCTTTCCAAATGAACTTGTGTATGTTTGGGGATGCATCAAGGATTGCCTTCTAATTTTTGGCCATATTATTCTCATTATGACATTTTTTTGGGTGATCTAAAGAATAAATGACTTGTAATCATTCTTTCTCATGTTGTACTAATGTGTTTGTAGGAATATGAGATCTCTTTCTCTGGTACCAATGATCGACACCATGTGGCCTAGGGTGTTAGTGCAATGGACAATCTATGCTTGAAATAAATCTATAGATTATATAATGTAGAAATTAAAACTAAACAATAGTAGACTAATAACATATTTTAATGTGAAATTATTCTCAAAATGTTGTAAATTCATTCAATATGCATAATAGGTAAATTTAAAATGTGTAGAAGATTTTGTGATACGATGAATGTAAGTCCCTGTGTTTAGAAGTGGAAATACTTCTAACTTATTTTTCTAAACTAAAAATAGTGAAAAACTATATATGTCTATAAATTCTAGCTACTCATGGCATGTTATCAATCACTTATCTAGTTTGTGTGTGGTGTTTCTCATCTTTGATCTCTTATGGGTCAAATAGTTGTAATATATACATAATTATAAAAAGGTAATTACAACAAATGGCAATTACAAGAGAAGCATCGACTCATCTTTGGGGTGAGTAATTGTCTACCTTATTTTAGTTTTGGTAGTTGGACTTCCAATTTTTTTTATTTTTTATTTTAAATATTGTGGAGGATGTACAATTTTTCAAAAGACTACACCAACCATGATATAAGGGTCATTATGAAAATTTGACCTAAATATAGTAAAATACAATAAATAAGATTACTTAGGTCCTAAAGGTTTTATGTAATGAAATTACCTATAGAAATTCACAAATGAAAATGAATGTTAGACATTTGTACCTTATTTTTGACTCATATAAGTTCTAAGAAAGGATTAAAGTACTAAAAATGAGGTTCTAGAATAGAATAAAAAAACATCCAAGTAGTAGATAATGATATGATGAAGTGACCAGTATCAGACCCTCTAATAATAACATATCATTATCAAACCCCTTTAACAATTGGAATCTACTTTTTATATTGGTATATCTATTTTTATAGTGGTTTTACAATTCTATTAGATTTGAAACTTTCAAAAACCCTTCTTTAACATATTATTTCTAAATACATCTCATAAATAAGCATATTGATGTGTAGATATGTCAAGATTATTTATACTTCATTTAAGCTCCAATGAACACCAAGAAGACATTACTAAGGAATAAAAAACTTGGTTCTATTTCAAGGGACCTACCTCGATCAACATCTTGCCTATATTAAGATAGGTTTTGTTTTTGAAGATTGACAATCAATGCATGTGCATGTAAACAAGAAATATTTGTATATGATAATTCCATCCATTATTTTTAGGATATGAGATACATGATGAAATAAGGGTAAGATTTATATGATCTTTCACTATTTTAATATCCCTATTTGGTTAAAATTATGTTACAATGGATAAAATTCAAAATGGATGTGATCTGATTGATAATACTTGATAACACTTGATCTGATAATGAGATTATCTAGATGCATTAAGATACTTTTATATGTGTAGGATTATAAAATTCAAATTAAGACCTTATTTATGTGTAATCTGACATTTTAATAGCATGAAATATGAAAATCATGGAACAAGGAAACATGGTGAGATATAATAAAGGACTCACAACCAACATGACCATAATCAATATGCTCATATGGTGATCAAACCACTATCAGCCTATTGAGATTCTTGTGAAGGTGATTAAAATATCTAGAAACCTATACCAATGAGTTTGTAGGAACTTTTTTTAGAATATCGAGGTAAAAAATGATAGAGATAAATATGTTCATATGTGAATGATGATAAGGCAAGGCTAGTCAAAGTCTAATACATATAAAAATTTACCAATAAGAATGTAATGTGAACCAATGATCTAAATGTATAAAAATTTGATAATGAAATTGCAACTACAAGACTTGTACCAAAATTATGTGTCCACTGAAGCCCCACTTTAATGTGTATGTGTGTATATATATTAAATTAAAATAAGTAAAAGTTGATAATGTTTTTTTTGTGGTCACATCACTATTTATAATTTATATTCAAAGTTAGTTCTTAATATGAAAGTTATTTTAAAATCAAAAGGTGGAGAGATTTTACCTTATATCAAATTCCAACTCTAGTAACAAGTGAAATAAAAAACCCATATTAGTTATTTTCATAAATGACTTGACTACCATTGATTATCCATGAATAATAATCAATTCTCTAATATCAACAACTTGAGTGTGCCTGCATTAAAATTTGAATTCTTACAAGTATATTAATGTCTTGATATAATAATAATGGAACCAAAGAAAATAATTTAAAATAAAAATAAATAGTATGAACAAATACACTTGATGCTATGTGAATAGTGTTATTGTCTCTTAAAAAATATTAAACTATCATGTGCCCAATCATCCCTATCATATGGAAAAACCTCTATTATAATAACACTATCAAGTGACAAAATTTGCTTCTAAGATGAAGAAGCAAACATACTATACCTCTTTATAACCTCTTGAAATATTTTAACTACTTCAATTGTTTTAACTAAATATAGAATAATCCAACTATATTTCCCCTTTTGAGGTCAGGGATCTTCCTAAATATCACTTATCTCAAAAGAAAAGGATTACACATACCATGCGTAACATAGATAAAATAAAAAGTCATTATAATATTGAAGTAAAATTTGTAGCACATGTATTTAATCATATAAATATCTCATCATTAAAGCTCATTGATATCCCATGTCATAATTGAGGATTCTCATCATCCATCCAAGATCTCTCATGCATGCCTTTACCATAATGTTAAAACATGAACACACATAATACACAACATCATGAACAGTATACTCTCCATATTATTGTCTCTCAAAAATCAATATACAATCCATATATTCCTATATCTCAAAAACCAAGGAGAAGCACAAGGAGTTCCTAATAAACATGCTTGTGATTTTGTTTCATAACAACCAAGAGGTTGTTGTGATCACCTCACAAATAAGAGAATCCACTATATTTGTGCACTACATAAATTGTACATGCACAATTAGTTTCAAATAAATAATAAATAAAGGAACTCATAATTAAACTCAACTCCATGAGTGACTGTGAACATTCAGTCTAACATCCCAATACTAATATGTTAAAGATGAAGAAATATGATTAAGGAAGAAGAAAAGGGGAATTTTATGTCCCAATGTAACCAAAAAAGATGGACAAATGATATGCCCCAGTGAGGAAAATATATCTCAATGAAATAAAATAATAGTGTTCCCCAATAGATATATGGTATAAACCATAGCAACATAGGCAACAAGCATAGTATACTACAAGAAATAACATGCATGATATAAAGCATGACACCAGACATATAGCATTTATATTATATTCAATAAATGCAAACACACATAATCATGTAATTGCATATAGTAAGTGAAGCCAATTTAATAAAACAAATAAATCAATCACACATAAGTAACATATATTATATAAATAATAGATTCTCTATAGAGATAATAATAAATACATGCCAACAAATATGCACAAACACACACAAGAAATAATTATTCAATAAATCATATGGAAAATAAGTGAACAAATAATATAGAAATAATGTGAAGTAATATGTAGTATTAAGGTAAGAAAACACACAAGACATACATTAAAAAAATATTTATAATAAAATTTAAAGCTTGATATGATAATGTAAAATATAAAATATAGAACCTGAAGCACATTAATATTTCCCCTAGTATAGGCTTACTTTCAACATAAGGATTACCCCAGTGTAGGAATGACAAAGTTGCAAAAAAATTATAAGTCCAAAATCACATGTAGCCTATAAATCCATGTCTAACTCAATGATACCATTATAAATATGTGCATAAATAATGTTTATGTAAAAATGTTAATAATAGCCACATAATTGTGATGCGTAATTAATGTGAAATTATGCAATTGTGAAATATAAAATAAATATTTATTTTTGTTTTGTCATTTTTTATAAGAAAGCAACTAATCAAGAAAAGAATGCAAGAGGAGAAAACACAAAGCAACAAGAAGAGAATCTATCAAGCAAGACACAAGCTGAGGGGTGAAGGTGATAATAACCAAGAAGATAAAGATCTATCAAGAAATTCATAATTCAACAAGTGAATTCAAGAGTTATAAAGAAGAGGAGAAACCATATTATTGAATGAATTCCATTAGAACTATTTTTGAAATGGTTTTGAAGGCATAGGTATGTATGTGTTTTTGTCATTGGGAACTCCATGTAGGCTTTTGGGATGGGAAATGATAATCAAAGTTAAGTCCCAAAGAAATAAAGTAATCAACATAAACCAATAGGATAGAGGAGTGATATAGTATACTAAAGATATGAAAGAAGAATGTAACTTTAAAAATTCAAATAAAATAGATTTCAAAATCATAAGAATCATGAATTAATAAATAGATAAAGAGATAATAGAAATGTAAGGCTAGAAACAAGCATGATGAGTATAGAATCCATACATGACACTAGAGATAGATATAAATCACATGATATACACAAAAAACATAGTAAAAGAGAACTAAAAGATGATATGTATGATAAATTGATCCATTAAATTATATGATATTTTTTTTATTGAGAAGTGACTATATTTATATATAAAATAAGATATGTTACAATGCTAATCATATAAAAAAATGGACTGAAAAGTCACACCCCATGAGAAAAATCACCTTGAGGGTTAAAAACCCCATTGGGAAAAGTTAAAAAAATGGTCACAAAATGACCACACCAACAAAAAAGTTACATCACATCAGTAATTGCTAGTAAATCAAAGAAATAAAGGTACAAATAAAAATAATGGGAACATTTAAGTAGCAAAAGTAAAGTTGGATGTTGGGGGAGGTGGAGGAAATAACTAACATTGAGGCTTATCACCCCATCCTCCCATGGAAAGATGATCCTTGTCAACAGGTAAGGGCTCTCAATTAGTGTTTTACTGAGATTCCAAAGTCTCATTTTGTTTTTTTGAGGGGAAAAAGCTAGAACTAAGCATGGGAATTTGCCTTAGGGAGGTGTTGACACAGTGGATTGCACCCTCGATAGGAGGCTGAGCTCCTGCCTTCCACACGCAATAATGGAAACTCCTCTCTTGCCTGTGGGCTTGGAAAAAATGGGGGGAGAGTCTCTAGATAAGGGCTAGCTCCCTTAGATGTATCTTTTAGGTCCTAGATTCCCTAATGCTAACAAATAAATGAAAAAAAGGGGGGATGAAAAGGGAGAAGGATGTTGAAAATAGAACCTAAACCTAAATTAAAAGGTGATACACCAAAAAAGTTGATCCACTCAGCCCGAACATATGCTTTTCACCAAGAACAAGCTCCCATACACTTCATTTGACATGAGAAATTCTTTTACATTAGTGGGCTAGGGGTCTATGGATATACAGGGAGGAAGAAACTACTAGAGGCATCCTTAGACACACTATGGTAGCCTATTCACAGGCACCTACACTCCTATAGGGACACTTCTGGTAGACCTGCAAAAGGAGAACTCACAATGCACTAGAAATGATGAAATCATCCTATGAAATCATAAAGAAAAATGACTTAACATAGAACAAAGGCATAGACACATACGAAAGTGCAAACTCAGAATGGAGGTGAAAATACTATGTCTTGATTCAAGATAAAATTTGGCAGAGTTCTGCCTTACAAACCTAGAGATTTTTTGGGCAGAGCTTTGCCTTATGGGCTAAGAGGTCTTTTTATTATCAAATGAGAAGTTTACAATATATAGAAAGAGAAGAAGTAAAGGCACCCCTTTGGAAAAGACTTTTGGCACCCTTTGACAAGCATGCCCATGTGCATTGAGAGCATTAGGAAGAGGAAGCTGCTTGATAGATAATGTTGTGTCAGCTCCTGCTTTGAATTTGGCGTTTAAACATTAATGTGAAAGCATGGGCCACACCTCTTTTTTGTAAATAGACTACTCCTTACAGATATTCATGAAGTTTGTTTGCTCATAAATGTAAAGTGGAGAAAATAGGCCACACCACTTACTGTTTGTGTTATTTGATGACTGCTTGGTAGGCACTGTTCCAACTGCAAGAATAAATCCTTGAGTCGACACCTCCCTTCGCCACCTAGACTGTTTTGTCCATTTTTGCACTTTGTCTCTTCCTAGTTTTGTCTTCTCTATCTCCTTCAGCCCTCGGGGGTTATCTTCTTGGCAGGTCGCTAAGTTCACTCGTAGCCTATCTTTAAGCTTCTCAAAATTAATGGCTATTTCACTACCTTAAATTTGACATCTATGCACCCATCACTAGGTGTTTGAACTTTCAATAGCTAGTTCACCATGCTTGATTTTGACGTCCTCGGGCCTGTCACCCCTTGGAATTTCTTCAACCTTTTCCCCTCTTTCGACTTTTCTCTAGTCGGGCTTTTATTTCAGCCATTTTTCCCAAATTTCTTCGAACTTTTTGTTTGAAGGAATTCCTTCAGACAAAAGTCCGAAAGAAATCGCTTCTCATTTTTTGCCTTGGTCTTGTTTATTTCTATGGAATTTTTCCTGAAGGATTTCTTCAAACAAAATGTTCGAAGGAATTCCTTCGGACATTTTGTCTAAAGAAATTCTCATCCTTTGCCTTGTAAAAATTTTTGAAGAAGACTTAACTTTTCGGCTTTCTCCCTGACCCCTTTACAAATGTTCCCTACCCTCCACAAGGGCACTTGAGTCTAGAACTACCCTCTGTAAGGGCACTTGAATGGTCCATTTTGTGCCTAAGTGTCAGGAACTTGTTTCTTTCCTATAGAGTCCATAGAAATAGGCCTGTAGAGTCTATAGAAACTTCTTGCAGAGTCCGTAGAAATGTCTGTAGAGTCCGTAGAAATGCATGTAGAGTCTGTAGAAATGCCTGCAGAGTTCGTAAAAATTTATAAGACTTGTGAAAAATCAAAAAATGAACTGGCTTAGAATAGCAGGGAGAGAAGGGGACTGATTTTGGCCTATTGGACCAAAAATGGTCAACAAATTGGTGACTCCTAAGGGAAGCATGCCTGCTATGCTTAGAAACTAGTTGCCTTAAAATCCATTAGGCACAGAGTCAGAATGTATCTTTGAAAAAGGTTAACAACAACCTTGAGAGATCCAAGAATCAATCATGAGCTTTTACCCCAAACACAAGGGAAAACACACACAAGGCTAAAAACACTACTTGTGTAAACAACACTTAGGGAAAATAGGAAAAGAAACTGAAAGCAAACTACTATGTACAGCTAACCAGGTATATTTGCCTCCCTCTTGGATCAAAGGGAAAATTTCTCAAGTCCCCTTCTTGGCAAGGAAAATTATGGTGCCAAATAAGTGGCTGAATGGAATGGAGACTTGGTGACCTACTCCTCTTGCCTGCCACCTTGATTGGATTGCATCTGAGTAGATCAGAATAAAACATGCTCCCAACATATATGTACTTTTCTTGTTATTGGAAGCTTGTCGAATGCTGGTGCAACTCATCAAGAAATCAAAGGCTGTTGGCTCATCACCATAAGCCCTTTGATATGCATAGTCCCTTTGCAATGCATCATGGTTTGACCCGTTCCCTTCTATTTCATTCAAGACCCTGTCAAACTCATCCTCTGCTCCTTCATGGATTTTTTGAAGAAGGGTGACTATTGTGATGTCTAAAATGGAATCAAAAACTGATTGCTCATCTCATAGAACATCACCCTTTTTTTTAAAGCTCTCTTCTTCAAAGCTATCCTCAAGTTAGACCGGCCTCTCCTTTTCCTGCTCAAAGATCAGAGTCTCTAGTTATTCAAAGACATCCATATAATTCTCTTCCAACTCAATCTCTATGGCATGGTCATCCTCCTCATCGAAACAATAAGGAAGTTCATCAAACAAAGGAGGAGAGAGCTCACCATTCTTACATTCCTCTTCATATTGCTGGAACATTCACATGTATGCATGACCTGCATCTTCTCCATTGCTGATGATGTCTTTAGAAGGAACCTCCATGATGATTCCCTCTTCATTATCACTCATGATAGCCTTTTGGACAACTACAGATTAGATCTTTTGCTCCTCATTCGCCTCCTGTAGAACAGGTTCCTCCTTGAGAAGGGATGAAGTGGAAGGCTGATGATTAAAACCATGTGGAAGAGGAGGTAGTCCTTGAGCTATAATTGAATGATTCTCCTCTTTCCATTTGGCCATCACTTCATCTATATCAGGTGTGGCATGATATCTCTCTCAGAGGTGTGTAGATGGAGTGTGTTCAGTCAAGTTCATCACACGTTGGCTGAGGAATCTCACTTTAGATTCCAACTTTGTAATTCTCCTAGCTATATTTTCTTGGAAGAGCCTTTCTTGGAGGTCACAATCATCATCATGAGCAAGATCAGCCTTGACTTCTTCAAGGTTTTGAGCAAAACATTTCTCCTCCTCCTTCCTGCCCCATGATTCCATTATTTGCTTCCAGCTCATGACCTTGGGATTGGAACTTTTCCCTTGGGAAGAAGCAACAACTTTGTCTTCTTCAAGGTCCCAAGCCGGTTCATGATTTTCCTTCTTCCAACTTGGAGTTTGGAGATCATGTTGAGATACTTGAGGTAGTTGGGGAAGATTTGGGAGGGTCTGCTCATGTACAAGAAGAACTACCTGAAGAGAGGCATGTTGGAAAGCTAGGCACATGGGATTAAGAGCAAGATTGATTGATGCATCGGATGAGCTAGAATGAGCAAGTGCCATCTAATAGAAAGGATTTGGTGCACAAGAGGGGGCTTTCTTTAGAATAGAAGGGGGTGCACAAGGCTGACTACCTTGCATGAATGGATTCTTCCATTTTGCTACCTCCTCTTCCATGGATTGCAAGGCTTGAGCTTTCCTGAATAAACACTCCTCTTTATACATTAGCTCCTACTAATATATATACTGCTCATCCATTCTGTCAATCTCCATAACCTACTTCTCAAACTCCAGTGTTACTTCCCTTATGGTTGTATGATAACTAGGAGAGCTGCTTGAGGAGATTACATGAATATTTTGAGCTTGATCGAAGTCATATGAAGGAACACAAAGTCCATGATTCTTGACAATGGAATTATACATACAAAAATGTGATTTCTTGATGGCACTAGAACTACTTAACTAGCTGATTCAACTTGGAGTCACCATTGGTGTTGATGAAAAAGCCTCCAAAGGCTGGTTGGTTAAAGAACACACAAAAATTCTTCAATTCTTTGGACAAAACTTATCCTAGTTGGTCCCACTAGGCATGCCAAAAACTATTGACATAGTGGATTTCACCCTCGACATGAGGTTGAGCTCTTGCCTTCAACATGCAACAATGGAAACTCCCCTCTTGCCTGTGGGCCTAGAAAAACTGGGCGAAGAGTCTCTAGATAAGGGCTAGCTCCCTTTAATGTATCTTCTAGGTCCTGGATTCCCTACTACTAACAAATAAATGAAAAAAGGGGGGGATGAAAAGGGAGAAATATGCTAAAAATAGAACCTAAACCTAAACTAAAAGGTGATACACCAAAAAAGTTGATCCACTTAGCCTGAACATACACTTTTCACCAAGAACAAGCTCCCATACACTTCATTTGACATGAGAAATTCTTCTGCATCAGTGGGTTAGGGGTCCATGGATATACAAGGAGGAAGAAACTACTAGAGGCATCCTCAGACACACTATGGCAGCCTATTCATAGGCACCTACACTCCTCTAGGGACACTTCTGGCAGACCTGTAGAAGGAGAACTCGCAATGCACTAGACATGCTGAAATCATCTTGTGAAAGCATAAAGGAAAATGAATTTAACATAGAACAAAGGCATAAACACATACGAAAGTGCAAACTTAGAATGGAGGTAAAAATGCTATGTCTTGATTCAAGGTAAAATTTGGCAGAGTTCTGCCTTACAAACCTAGAGATTTTTTGAGTAGAGCTTTGCCTTATAGGCTAAGAGTTCTTTTTCTTCTCAAATGAGAAGTTTACAATATATAGAAAGAGAAGAAGTAAAAGTGCCCCTTTGGAAAATACTTTTAGTGCCCTTTGACAAGTTGGCCCATGTGTGTTGAGAGCATTAGGAAGAGGAAGTCGCTTGATAGATAATGTTGTGTCAGCTCCTGCTTTGATTTTGGTGTTCAAACATTAATGTGAAAGCATGGGCCATGCCTCTTTTTTACAAACAGACTGCTCCTTCTAGATATTCATGTGTTTTATCTACTCATAAATGCAATGTGGAGAAAATAGGTTGTGCCGCTTACTATTTGTACCATTTGATGACTGCTTGGCAGGCACTATTCCAACTATAGGAATATAACCTTGAGTAGACACCTCCCTTTACCACCTAGTCTATTTTGTCCATTTCTACACTTTATCTTTTCCTAGTTTTGTCTTCTCTATCTCCTTCGGCCTTCAGGGGCTATCTTCTTAGCGGGTCACTGAGTTCACTTGCAGCCTGTCCTTAAGCTTTTCAAAATCAATAGCTATTTCACTACCTTAAATTTGATGTCTGTGCACCCATCACTGGGCACTTAAACTTCCAATGGCTAGTTCACTGTGCTTGATTTTGATGTCCTTGGGCCCGTCACTCCTTGGAATTTCTGTGGCCTTTTCCCTTCCTTCGGCTTTTCTCTACTCGGGCTTTTGTTTTGGCCATTTTTCCCAAATTTATTCAAACTTTTTATCTGAAGGAATTCCTTCAAACAAAAGTCTAAAAGAAATCACTTCTCATTTTTTGCCTTGGTCTTGTTTATTTCCGTGGAATTTTTCTTGAAGGATTTCTTCGGACAAAATGTCCAAAGGAATTCCTTCAGACATTTTGTTCAAATAAATTCTCGTCCTTTGCCTTGTAAATTTTTTTGAAGAAGACTTAACTTTTTAGCTTTCTCCTTGACCCCTTTGCAAATGTTCCCTGCCCTCCACAAGGGCACTTGAGTCCAGAACTACCCTCCACAAGGGCACTTGAATGGTCCATTTTGTGCCTAAGTGTTGGGAACTTATTTCTTGCCTACAGAGTCCATAGAAATAGGCCTGCAGAGTCTATAGAAACTTCCTGCAGAATCTGTAGAAATGCCTGCAGAGTCTGTAGAAGTTTCCAAGACTTGTGAAAAATTAAAAAATGAATTGGCTCAAAATAGCAAGGAGAGAAGGGGACTGATTTTGGCCTATTGGACCAAAAATGGTCAACAAGAGGTAGACCCCAACCTTTATTATCACCATCCTAAGATGGGGGAGGAGATCCCTAGCCCCTACCATCACCTCTAGATAAGGATGAACCACTGAGGCCACCATGATGAGGAGAAATCTAGTGAGGTAGTGACTATTGTGGAGAGTAATTCCTGATTTTGGGTCTAGACCACTACCATCGTGGCCCATGTCCTCATCCCTAGGGGTGAAAGATGCCATGGGGGTTCAAGGGGTTCCTAGATAACTGTACATACAACATTTTCCTAGTAATCTAGCAAATGTTGGAGGTGGTTGAGCTCTAGATGGACCTTGTTTGTTTGGTTTTGTATCTAAAGAGTAACATTAGAGATAATAATAATTTTGTTAGAAATAGAAAAATTATGTTCCAGTTCTTCATGATTAAAGAAAGCATAATTTCTAGCTTTCTAGATTTGAAACAAAATGTCAACTCAAAAAATCTACCAAAAGAATTATATTTTATAGGAAACAAAGCTGAGTCCCCTAAGAGATCCATCTTCCATGTAAAAAATTTAGGATGAAAAGGTTAAAAAGGGGAGTGTATCCAATGCCACGTATACTATACGTGCAATCAAAACCAAAAAATATGTTTAATAGTCTTTGTCTTTCAACAAGTCAGTCAAATGGGGTTAGGCACACCTAGATGCTTGAGTTAATCATCCACAAGCAAGCCTTATTAAAGAAGGCACCATAAAAAATGAGATTTTTGGGCTTAATATAAGCATACCAAATTATGCTAAATCATCAGGCCCAAATCCCATCTCTAGAATGAATATTCCATCTAGTATTGAGCATATCAACTGGAATATGTTGTGGAACAAGTAAGTGATATCCCAATTGAGGATAATATTGGGTAAAGGGAATGGTTGTAGGCCAATGCCAATCCTTCTACCAAGAAATAATAGAATTGGCTCCAATTTTATGTAAGTATTCATTAGGTATGGAGCCTTGAATTCATACAATAGCCTCTACATCCAAGTTTATTAAATGATATTTGTTTTGAATTTTATCCTAAGTGAGTAAAATCTTTCTCTCTTTACAAAATAGATCACTGATAACCTTCATGACTTTTCTAAAAAGGTGTAGCCCTTTAACCCAGGGGAATAAGGCAAAGGGGATTATATGAAAATTAGGCAAGGTAACCACCAAAGGGACTAAGAATTAATGGACATGTCATTCCTGAACCCTTCACCAACCTAGCTAAAGTAAGGCTTAAACTTCTCCCAAGCCTTCCATAAAATTTGAATTATAAAAGAGACCTTAATTTTGATAGGCACTAAGGTGATAAGTAGGGAATGAAGTCTCAAGCCTTGCTAGGCCTTCCTACCACATAAGATCCATTGAGAGATACAATGACAGAGAATAATATTCTAGGATTCATCCATAAAAAGACCTTTGATAATCCATTTGGCACCAAGATCAAGTCCTTAGATTTTAATATCGAGGAGACCCAGTCCTCCAGCTTCCTTAGGATGGAAACAAGTGTTCCACGTAACTCTATAGAATCCCTTATGTCCCTTAGAATTAGCCTAGATAAAATCTCTTAAAATATTTTCTAATTTGTTTTAGGCAACATTGGAAGGGGCCCAAGAAGAGGAATAATAAACATGTGTAGCTACCAAAACTTTAGAATAAATTTTAAACCTATCAGCCACAGAAAGAGGATTAATGATCCAAAAAGAAATATTTTTTTCAACTCTCTATACCACATAGGACCATAATTTAGAAGGAGAGGCATGAAATGCAAAAGGATTGCCAAGAAACTTAAAGTACACTTTTGATAAAATCCACTTCCATTGAAATTCCTCAAGCTAAGAAGGCTTGGGGCCCAGGGATAGTCTATAACACTAAGTCATCCTCCATTGAATATAAAATCCTAAATCCAAACAAAATATGTACAAAAATTCCATGGCATTTCTAACAAATTATTATTCCTCTTGGAGAATGAGAAAGGATTGATCTATGAAATGACCATTTAAAAGTTGTCTATCAAACTGAGGGAGAGAGATACCTTTCACCACACCCCTGCCAGCATAATTATCTAGAATATAACTAAATCCTTCTACTGTAAGCATATATATGGAAGGGGATAAAGGACAAGCTTGATGAATAGAACTATGCAATTCAAACTAAGAATATTGAGTTCCATTAATAGTGATAAAGGCCCTCACACCCTAAAAAATCCTATTAATAATCTAAACAAATTTTGGGCCAAAACCAAATGCTTGAAACATAGATAAAATGAATGGCCACTCAATACAATCATAGGATTTATAAAAATAAATATTAAAAAATAGATCCCTTCAATTAGAAAGCATAACCCATTTTATACCTTCCCAAATAACAATGACATTGTCCAGAATGAATTTGTTATATATGAAGCTTATTTTTTCACTCATAAAAATTAAAGGGAGAATGTGCTTCACCTTAACAGCTAGAGCTTTATAAATTATCTTATAGGAGACATTGAGAAAAGTAATAGGCCTCCAATTTGTGATAATTTTAGGGCCACCATCCTTGGGCATGAACTTGATGTTGCCCTGATTAATAAGGGTTCCCAAGGTATTGGTTAAAACAACTTTAGAATATACCTGATGAAGGTCAAGACCAATAATGTCCTATAGAGTTTAATAAAACTCACATAGGAAACCATCAATTCCTAGAGCCTTGTCTACTTCCATATATTTAATAGCTTCATGAAGGTCACTGAGAGATAATGGCATATCACAAGTAATTCTTTCATAATTAGAGACTTTGTAGGGCACAACCTAGAGACATTGAAGGAAAACCACCTCCCTTTCTGGAGAAGAAGCTTGCATTAATAAAACACCAAGGTAATGATGAATAAAATCTTGAAAATTTCAAGAAGTTTGGTAAGTCTTGTGTTTCCTTCCTTGACATCTTTGATTCTATCAGCAACTCTCCTAGAGTGGAGGAGGGAAAAAAAATCCATGGATACCTTCTCACATAATTTTAGCTAATACATACAAGCTCTCAATCAAGATCCTCTGGCTTTGTGTGCTTCCTCAATTTGGAGCTTGTGTCTTCATTGTGCCACTTGTATTTGAAGGTGGACATCAAAATGTGTCTACTCCAGTTCTTGTGAGGGTTGGATAAACTCATAGTTTATATCATTATGTAGATGTTGTCTAAAAATGGCTAATTACTTACCATATATTCAAAGAAAGGTGTAAGTGCAAGCAAGAGTCTCAGACCACCACTGAATCTAACTAGTGTCTCACTCTAGTCGAGGCACCATATTCCAAATTTTGATAATATACCCCACCATTATTTCATGTTTAAGGTGGGTATTATTGAGATAGAATTATGTGGAATCAAGCTTAACTTGAGGATAAGTCCATTTCAAAGTTAAATCAAATAGGGTGATGATATGAGAGAAAGGTATTAGGAATGACTAAAAGGTATTAGAAATATAAAAGATATTTCTCAACCATCAAAGCTCTATCGAGGCACTGAATCACCATATCTTCTCCTTGGTATAAATTCAACCAGGTGAACTAGGGGGAGTTTGAATCCTTCCTCTAGTGATGATTAAGAACAAAAACCCTAAGCTTATTATGCATATAAAAACATGATTCATGCTCACCTACACACCATCACATTAGAAGGAATCCTTATTTATCCTTTATTGATTCCACCATGTTAAAGTCACCACAAAGGATCCAATTTGCATTCAAGAGAGATTCAAACAACCATATCCACAAGGATTCCCATTCCATAGCATCATTGGAGGTGTATAAATTGGCCATACCAATAATGCAGTTATTAAAATCAAAAAAGGTCCACACCACTTAGTGGGTGGGATCTAAACCCCAAGAAATAATATTTTGAGTGAGCTCTAGAGATAAAAATGTGATGGCCCCACCACACCCAGTATCATGCCTAGTGGATTGACAAATAGCCCCAAGCCAAATGATCCATGTTACGTTATGTAATAAGAAACCAAAAATCTTGACCTCTTGTAAACAAAGAATTTTCATGTTGTAAAAAAAATAGCAACTGTTCTTGATTGGATGAAATAAAATGGAAATGGATTGATGAAGTTAAAAAAATTTCTCTTTATAACCATTGTTTGTTGTTTTCCTTTTTTTGTAGTGATGATTACATAATAATCCTCAATAAAGGACCATGGTTGATGGGAAGGGCAATCCTCATGCTTCAACCTTGGACATTGAATTAGTCTCATTTTAACTTCAAGATTGATCGAATCCCTCTATGGCTAGAACTCCTTGGCCTTCCCCCTGCATTTTGGATAGACTAGACTTTAGAAATCATCATGATAATTTTTAGTTTGTTGGTGACCATTGACCCATCCACCCACTCCTGTAAAAGGATAATTTTAGCTAGAATTTATGGGCCAATAACCTATAACCAAATGTTTCCCAAATATATTGGACTAAGGTCCATCTTGGGCTCTTGGAATTAAAATATAACCTTTAATAGGTATAAAGATAATTGTTCATGTTTTAGGAATTTTGGACATTATAATAATTAATGCACAATGACTCATGTAGATTTGAGTTTTATTCCTGATCGTGACATTTTTAATTATCCTCAAGGGCTTTGGATGTTTGATGGATAAATTATGGACCTTTTTCCTAATGAAATTATCCAATATGATGGGGACCATGATGATTTTCATCACTATCTAAGGTTGAACAATCTTTTGTGTGTCTCTTAATTGTTCCTACTAGGTGGTTTTTGTCTAGTGGTTGGGTCTCCTAATCTCTTTTGGCTTATTTTGTAGTCAAATCTATCTATCCTTATGGAGATGGATTGGGTTCCTTATATTTTGGGCGATTTCTCCTTATCTATATCTTGTTGGGGTTTCTTTTTGGTTGGGCCTCTTTTTTGTGACTTGTTTCCTCCTGGTTGCCTCTGTTGGGCCTCTTCCTATTTCCTACTATTTTATGTTGGTTTTTTGGGCTCTCTCTTAGGGAGACCCAAGCCTCCCATTATGTATAGTTTGGGTTCCCACACCAATCAAAGGTGGTCTTACCTTAATCTGAACTATATGAACATTGTCTTGATTTTTAGTATTTTTAGTACCATGATTTGGAAGTGGGTTAGTAAAGAGTTTCAAATGTTGATTTGGTTGAGAAATTTATTCATTTAAAATATTTTTATTTCCTTTCACTTACATTATGTTACTATAAATTAAGTCCTCAGTATTACATATTAATGATAAAAATATACTTATAGTATGACCCGAAGCTCTAGGATAATCACAATATGTGTTGACATCATAACTTTTAAGTAAATATTGAGATGAATCAAACTCACATTATGGAGGAAAGTATCATATTGAATTAAAATTTCCATTTAAGTTCTTGGTGAGGAATCTTATATGATAAGGTAAATTTACCTCACTTTTGTTTTGGAATGACAAACCTGTTAAGAGGATAATTTACTATATTAACTACATTCTTAGTCTCATTATTATCTTGAAAATAAGTATTTGTAGTGTTAGTTTTGATTGTTGTTTGTTTTGTTTATATTTTTCTCCAATAAACATAGGGTCATTAGTATTATATTTAATCATGTTAGCCTCTAAAATATTGATATCATAGTTCCTGACCATATGAAAAAATCCATTGAAATATTTATATGTGCTGAAAATAAATTTTACTTTACTAGGCTACAATAAACTTTAAGATAATATACTTTGTAATTTCATATCAGGGAATTGATGATTTATATTCATATGCATTATTTTTAGTTTAAGCATATACTCACTAATAGTCTCATTAGGCCCTAATTTAAACTAGGCTAGCTAAAACAATCTAATATTTTTAATAAGATTGATTTTAAAATGAGCTAAGAAATTAGTTTCTAGAGAAGTGTATTTATGTGTGCAACCTAATGGCAAAGAATAAAACTAGTCCAAGGCATAATCCTTAATATTTATATAAAATAGCTTAGTCAATAATGTATTATTATGTGCAAAATAAATACATGAAACATATAATTATTTGATATGATGTGAAAGATCACCCTTTTCATCAAAAAATTTAAACATGGGCATTATAAAACTGGTAGGCAATGGGTAAGCAAAGACCTCATAATACAACATTTTGAGTAATATATCGTGAGAAGTAGTCGTGTGAATTTTTTTTTGAGATCCTTAGGAAAATATTTGAATTTGGGCATGTATGGTTTAAATATTTTTTCAAATCAATATATCTTGAGAAGTAGGAACTAAAATAGAAATAACATTTGTAGAATGGACACCCTATGTGTTTCAAGAATTCCATGGAAAAAATATAGAGATTTAAAAACCAATCTATAATTTTCATAAATATTTGGAGGCATAAAATAAACAAAAAGGCAAAGTGGAGAAAGAATAGGAATAATAATCTAATTTTAAAATAGAGGTAGATGCATAATAGTAAAAACAATACACATACTAGCCTCATTTCCTAATGTGGAAGGATAAAATATAATAGGTGGAATAAAAACATTCAAGATTCATTCTTAGTTACAACATGTACTTCCTTACATATTTATTAGCTAAGTTTTTATATTGTACTTCTCTTAATATAGTTAATATGTCATTCAATTGATTGGGATGTTTCTTAACACTTTGTCTAAATTTAACAAGTCTTTTAACCCTTTCTTTATCCACATCATAATTTTCTATATTTTGAGTTCATTTAACATTATTATCATTCATAATATTGTCATAAATAACATTTTCATCAAAATCATTTGCAACGTAAGCATCTACATTCTACATCATTTTCATTTCCATCATTCATATTTGTATCATTTGCATTATCATCTACACATGTATCATTAGAAGGAGCATGAATCTCATGACCAATTTATTTTTTTATTTTTTGAAACATGAGTACTAAACAAAGGATTTTGAGAAAAACCATTACATCTAATATTTAATCTATCCCTTCTACTTGTGGGTGTCTTATATCTAGCTTTATCAATTTACATAAGATAAAAAAATGGAGAACATTTAAGAATCTAGGATTAATGATATCATAATAATAAAAAATAACCCTATAAAAATCAGATATGTAATAATAACAACAACCCTAAATGGAAAGAGACCCAAAACCTTAAATTTGGGTGCAAAAGGAATCGAGTTCACCAAAATGTTTTATCTTCGAGGGATAAAAAGTGTTCAAAAAACTAAATTAACCAAGATATAAGGGGAACTAGGAAAATATAACCTAAATATAGTGAAATAAACTATACCTTGTGCATAATTAGGGTATATAATGAAATTACCTAGAATAATTTATAATTAACAAGGAAGTTTATGGATTCATACTCAATTTCTAACTCTTGATATTTGACAAAGGCTAAAAGTAATAGAAAGGAGGTCTAGAATATTACAAATGACATCCAGAAAGCAAATAATAATTTGATGAAGTGACTAGTATTGGACACTCTGACAATGGTAGATTATTAGTAGACCCTTTGACCCTTTGATATTAAAATTATTCTTATGATAATGGCATGTATGTTATAAAAATGGTTATGAGGATTTGGTGGATCTTAAACTTTTTTAAACACTTCTTGAGAAAATAATGTCTAAAACATCTCTCAAATAAGTGAGTTGATGTGTGTAGCCATCAAGATTATTTAAATTTTTTTTTGAGTTCCAATAAACACCAAGAACACCTTAGTGTTCAAGGGGCCTACCTCAATTAGCCCCTTGTTTATACTAGGATAGGTTTTGTTATAATATATTGGAAATGTAAATTCATGAATATAAATCAGAAATTTGTTTATATGAAAATAATATCACTTATCCCTATGATATGAGATGCAAGATGCAACTAAGGTGAGATCTATATGCTCTTTCACTAATTTTATATCTTTATTTTGGTACATAAATTCAATAAGATATAAAAAGTATAATATATGTGATCTCCTTGATATCACTTGATATGATTGTGAGATTACCTAAATGCACTAAGGTACATTTATATATAAGGAATTTTCAAATTAAAATTTGGACTTAATTGGAGCATAAGGTGACAGTATGATAACATGAAAGTCAATAATCATGGCACAAAGAAACATGGTGAGATGGAATAAGGGACACACAAACATGGTATGACATTGATCATATTATTATCATATTATTTTGATTCTAGTCAATGTGATCAAAAGGTCAGGAAACAAACATTAATGAGTTTTTAGGAGTGTCTGTGAATATCCCAATGTTAAAAAAAATGATAGATTTAAAATGTTCAAAGAATTATGATAAGGAAAGGCTAGGTAGGGTTCAACACAAATGAAAATACACTAATAAGAGTATAATTTGAACCAATGACCCAAATGTATGAAAAATGATAATAGCATTACAAATATAAGACTTGTGATAAAATTGTCTACTCTAACATGTTTTATGACATGGTATAAACCTAGAGAGTGTCACCTAACATTCCACACAAAATAAGGTATACGACACCTATATGTTGAGTGTATGTACTCCTACATAGTACCAAAGACTTGTGTAGTATGTTGTTGAATGTTATGGTGATTTGTATAAGCATCACAATATGAGATAAGTGGTGCTTAGTGTTTCACGTGGATGTACAATGCATGGAGTTTTGATCTACTTATGTGGCATCAGACTTCTTCATAGCATGCAACAAGGAGTTACAATAACTCATAGAGGTACTAGATTTTTTTTGCATGGGTTATAAGATGTTGCAAGTGTAAGAAACTATAAATAATTTTCATAAGTGTGCATACCTATGCATAAGTTATTCACATACCATATTATACTTCTAATTAAGATTAAATCATTAAGTTGTGGTGCATTTATTATAATCCATTGATTTCAATTATATTTTTGTGAACTCATTTTTTCTTGTACCTCCTATGGATATATATTATTTAACATATTATATTTGATCCCAATTTATTCATATTTCCTAAGGTTAATATCATTATATGGTCCTATATCTAAAATCCTAATTTTTTATTACTTAATTCTCTTGATCACAAACCCTAGGTGCTTGTATGGTGCTTTTATTCCCTAAAGATAAAAATTTATAGGTATTATAGTCACATAAGTTTATTATTAGACACTTGGAAACATCAATTTTGACATATCTTTGTGTAGTCATCTAAAATGTCATTTAATGCAATGAGTGTCACTTAAGACCACCCTATCCTTATCTTATCCCTATACCTATATTAGGGACTCTTTTTATCCTTTTCCAACTTCTATGCACATCTATCCTAGGCCCAAATATACCAAAATCCACATTTAACCATAACCTAGGCATCCCATATCATTTCTCACATATGTCAACCATCTAGATAATGGTGTGGCCCCTTTGGTCTATAACACAGTGCGATATTGGAAAAAAGGCTAGTGTTATTGACCATTAGATTTTTTTACCCTAACAAATATATTTCCACTCCTTGAAGCATCTTAGGGTCAACCTAGACTCATTTCATGTCTTGATTAGCATCAGAACACTATATAAATACCAATCTCATTCGTTTATCCCTTAGATGGAAATTTTCATGAACAAGCTCTAAAAAAGTTGTGTAAATTAAGGTCATTAATCCCTATTTACCCTATTTATAAATACTTCCATCTACATAAAACTAAAGCTTAGTGTTACTCAAATTTCTAGTTTCAAGTCACACTCAAAGCATTTAAATTGACATTAATTCTTAGGCATACTAGTGTCACTTTCACTTGCATCAACACTTATATTGGGATAAATACATCGGTCTTGATCTCCTTTTAAGGTATTGGTATGTAGGAAATACTCAACACATGGGGTGTTGAGGTCACATCCAGCTTACCCTACTAACTCCACTCTTCTTATGCTTGTGTTCATCAAAACCCTAGAAAGCATGGAGGCTTACAGTTCCATTGTGAAATCAATTAGAATAAAGTATAGATGATGATCTAGGTCTAAGTCATGAAATCACAAGCTTCCTAGAATAGAATCAAGGTCTACCCCAAGTTTCACTATTTTATCTGCATATGGTCAATAGCACTACATATAAGGTCAATAGTGTAGTGCACTATTGGAAAAGAGGATCACACTACTATCTAAAAAGGGGTTTGACACCTATTTTATACTAATGAATATTTGCCCTATTTTTGCATCACTTTCCATCCTATGACTTGTCTATTTCAATCATATTCTCTAGTTAAATACACCCTTTGTAATTCATTACTATTTTAGGCTAAGTAAATAAATCAATTATTGTACAAATTAGTGGTTATTGACATTGTAGTATTTTATTCCCTAATTTACATACTTAGTTTTTTTTATCTACTAGAGGTTTTACATTAATTCCCAAAATAGTTGAATCATTTGGTGAACCTGACTTACTTTGAATAGAATCCAAACCCTAGCCTTATATGCTCTTAGGGTTTGTACCTTTTGTTTTCTATGCTCAGTAATTAATATCAAACGCTTGGACCTGATTCATTATTTTATTTATGTAATATTTCATAGATTAAATTACTTAAAGGTTCAAAATATACAACTTTTTATTTTCCTACCTTACAATGGAAAAAATTGATAACCAATTTGATGAGACCAATAAGAGATAATTGAAAATTTTCATTTCTAAGCATTGAGTTATGCAAGATGACCTTATTCATATTGTTCAAGAAGAGCTTATGAAGTCCACTATAGGTCAATCCTTTGGCCCCACAAATGCTAATATTATTACACTTACTATTGGGGCAACTTAGACTCTACAATAACCTGCTATAACTAGCCAACTCTCCCCAATAACAACACCTCATATGTCTAGTACACATCCCTCCTCTATAGATGTACAATCCCTTAAATAGGCTATCCATTCTCTATAGGCCAAGGTGATACATCTTGAGGGTGACACTAGACCATCTCAGGCCTTGGACTCTCATTTTCTCCTACATACACCATTGGCATAGTATATATCAACAATTCCTATGTCATCTAGATTTTTGTCACCCAAGCTTACTTTGTATGATGGCAAGGGTGACCTAGAACATCATCTACATGTTTTTCATGTAGCATGTTTGGATTATGTGCCCAATGATTGGCACCTGACCAATTTATTCCCTCATAATTTAAAGGACTATGAATTGCAATGGTTCTATGATCTCCCTAATCAATTTATTATAGAATTTAATCCACTCACAGATATGTTATTGGAACATTTTTTTATTAGCATCAATAACAAAGTTTCATACTCTCAATTTTCTCAACTAAAGCAAAAATCTAATGAACCAATAGCTGAATATGTCTTGAGATATAAAACCATATTAGGAAAGATGACTAGCCCCATGGAAGATAAAGAAATATAGGACATATTCAATCAAATCTTATTACCATCATTACATAAATATGTATTATTCAAAATTTTCCCATCATTTACAAATTTATTTGATACAATGAAGGAATGAGATGTCAAACTTCTCTCCATGAGAAAATTAAATTAAACAACTGGGTCAGATTCCACTAATAAGAGTTAAAATAAGCTCCCATACAAGGTGAGGCCCAATTACAATAAGAATTAGCAAAAGATGACAATAAATTTAGTCTCAGAGCTAACTCTTGGTCTAGTTTTATCATCTCCTATAAGGAGACCTTTTATGAATCTTCCTAAACTTCTAGTTTGCATTCTCCAGTGATTTTTGGAATGCAATGTCATATCTCTCCCTCCCATCAAAGAGTTTGATACAAATAGGCATCTTCCAAATAATTATGATTCCAATTTATTTTATGAGTATCATAGGGCCCATATCCATACTATGAACATATGCATCAGCTTACAACATAAGATCCAAGATTTGATAGAGGCTAATATCATTGATGCGAGCAATCTTTCAAAAACACCCAAAGCACAGCCAACTAAAGAAAAATCAATGTAAATACTTTCTGATCCATTTCTAAATCATACCTATAATGAGATAAAAAACTCTTCAAGTGTTCATTATACTTATAAGGCACATCCAAAACTAACATCCTATAATACTCATACAATGGACACACACCCTCTACATAATATCATTGATGTGTATCATACTACAATGCTAGATAGGCCTCTTTTCACTTTCTCAGAATAAGAGATCATTGATGATGACTCATATTTATACTCGATCTTTGTACAAACTTACACAGATCATCATCCTATTCAAAGTGGTTGAAAATGGGTCAAGTATTAATATGTGTATCATTACACTTCTACATTACTTGGGTTATTCAGATCAGGATATTTCTTTGATAGATATAATTATTTGTGGATTCAATGGCCATGTATAGATCTCCATAGGGAAGATTGTACTTTATTATAGGTTGGTCTCCCACATGTGGCCACTAAATTCATAGTTTTACTTAGTGCTAGAACATTTTATATGTTATTGGGTAAGTCTTAGATACAACAGCTTCAAGCCATCCCCTCTATTGTACATAGATGTCTTAAGTATCTACATGTTAATCATGTTTTTATAGTTGAGGGCCTTCAATATGAGTATCCTTTACCCACTCCACAACCAGATACACAATGGTCATTGGCAATAGTTCCATCCATTACCACACCTCATATATTAGTTAAGCCACCAATGTAGGTAAGGTCTACTTGTATAACATTACCACATATACACAGATACATTTATTAGAGAGAGACCTACATCAAAAACATGTTATGGATTATAAAAATCCTCTTTGTACCCCATTCACACCATAATTAGTCTTATTGAGTCCCAAAATCACTCCACATAGAGCATCCATGCCAGTTACAACTTCTTCCACTAGATGGGTCCCCAAGAGCCCATAATGCATAGGCCAATTTAATCAACTTGACAGATTCATGGTCACACTTCATTGTTATCTTCAGCTATATATTATTTAGCACATTTAGATCCTAGATCTCATATACTTCCTCATACACGTGTGATCATTCTTCCCTTACTTGATACAGGTCACCTTGATAGTGAGTCTCTTGTAAGACTCATTAGTTAGTGTGTTTTCCTATTACTTGTACATAGTTTCTTTTATCTTGCTCCTTGTACATAGTTTCATTTTCATGCTGATTGTACATAGCTTATACTTTGAAAATACAAAAACATTTAAATATTTTCTTAGAAATTAAAATTTTCAAATTGCATGCATCTTCATATTTACATTCCCTTATTCTCCAGGTACTACATATGTTATCTATGTTAGTGTATCAGTTTTAGCATACAGACATGCTTCACTTATTCCTTTCAAGTGTTCGTAGATTATTACAAGACTCAACTATTCTAGCCACATCCAAATTTGCTATTACTCATCCTCTGAGGACACATACACATACACAGATACAACATTGACATATCAGCCCATTGGGGCATCATACACAGATTTTAATTTGTCAAGTTATATCTTTATATACTCTATATCATATATTTAACATTGATTATATCTTCATATTAATCATCTTATACTACACTTATTTTTTTATAACTATGAATATTATAAACTCATATTATATGCATCTTTGCTCTTATGCAGATTAGTCATGATTATGCATACTTTATTTCTAGCTTTACTAGTTTAGATTTGATTGTGTCTCTTTGCTTCTACATCTACTCGAGTGCATTTGAATATGCCATTTTTATATGGATCTAAGCCAATTCATTTCATTTTGTGTATGCTTTGGACATGTTCCCATGTCCTTGTGTGTGTTTTTTGATTGTGTATGCAGAAATTTAAAGATGTCCTTACACATGGATCTAAGCCAACTTTGCTTACTCTTTGCATATGAGGACATTTGAATATGCCCTTGTATGTGTGTCTTTCTCAGACTTAATGACATGTGCCCATGTCCCTTGTATCATGGACACTTTACCCACTTTTCATGCCTCATGTGTTTATATGTATGCTTTTATGTATGTATCATGTCCATGACACTTGTCTCTTACTTGTTGCTTTCACATCTAGTTTGCAATGCCATGAGGGACCTCATGCATCTCCCCTTCCTCCTTGTGTGCCTTAATGGACATCATGCCCCATCCCCCTAAATAGTTTACTTGAATTATATTCATATGCATTCTTACATTGTTATATCTATCTTGACAACCTTGTGAATGTTAGATCTAATATACATCATACATTGTCAACTTATGCTCAGACTCTTTTACATTTTGATGTCATGTATATACATTATATTAGTTTATCATGTAGATATCACATATTTTTAGTCTAACACACATGATACATAGATTTTATTTTGAGGATGGTTATTATAGAGGTTTAGAAACTCTCCTCAAAATAGGGGACATTCATAGGGATTTGTCATAGGGATGAAGCCATCCTAGTGCATTTAGAACACATTTTTCATCATGAAAACATAAATTACAGAGCTCAAACTTAGGAAAATATAGTGAAATAAAATCACACATAGATCAATCTCAATTTATCTCAAAAATGACACTTTTAGAAAATAGTGCAGTATACTACTAGAAGTATAGTGTGTTATAGTCCACCTACCACACTATTGACCAGTAGCTTAAAAAATAAAAAATTCTAGAATTTTCAAAATGGTATATCAGTTACAGTTCATATTTGCATACTCATAGTCATAGATTATTAGAAATGTTTAGTATATACTCATTTTTTACACAAAATTACATAATTTTGTTATTGATTGGGGTCATAATGTGTGGCATGATCACACCCATTTTCATTTTATATATGTAAAAACACAGATTACTATGACTTGGTCCAAAATCCATTTGTAATGTATATCAGAATGTGCAACATGAACTACTTTGAAACACTTATGCAAAAAAAATTGAGACTATAACCAACTTGAAATATTTATTCCAAAGGCAAAATTGGTATTCAAAATAGTAGGGCTTCTCCATACCAAATTTGGATGATTTACAATGGTAAAAGTGGTAGCTTATATAAAGAAATGAGGAAGAGAGAGAGGGGGCATAGAGAATGGAGATTGACAAGTGTCCACATGAGAGTTAAAAATAATAAAAAGTTAGAAAAAGGTTTTAAAAGGTTTATAAAGACATATGTCTTTCCTTTAAATATGTTTTATCATCTAAATGGTGTACGTGTTTCAACCTCAGCTTGACACCTTACACTACTCCTCAAAACTACCTGTCTTTACATAAAGAAGAGTGATAAAAGGTATTTTTCATCATCAATTTTCCATGATTTCATTTAAACAATCTCATTTTACACCTTGCCTACATTTATAAAATATTTTGATCTGACATTTTGGTGGCAATCATCATTCATATGCTCAGGTATCTTGAAACCCCTTCATCTACTATGCCTAGCCTTATCCAAATGGCTCAAAACTTGACTCCAACTTCATCAAGGAACTCTCTATCCATTAAATTAATTAAAATACCTTATCATACCTTAATTAATCCATTTTTGTTCATGTAATAACTTTTAAGACTCCATTTTTTCCCTCAAACTCTTATTAGGACTATTTTCCTTGTAACCCTAAAATCATATAAACCTATTTGTGTAGGATAGATTATGAATGATCCTAGAAAAATAAATATATATTTGAGGACATATCATGGATTTATAAATCCATGCCAATTTTTAGGTCTTGAGAGTGAGTGGAGGTATATTTTTTCTATTTTTTTCTTCTCCCAATTAGTTCCCAATTAGGCCTCCTTGTCTAGAAGATTTATTTTCTACACCAGATCTCTCCCACTCATGTGAAATGAAAAAAATCATGTGATTTAATTTCAACATCCTATCACCAATATCCATTATAAATTTTAGGTCTTAAGACCCTGTGGATGTGTGATAACCATGAAATGGTGTTAAAAACTAGTCTCTTTTAAAACCTATTTAAGATTGCCTTGAAAAAAAAAACTTATTTGGGCACTTTCAGGATTGGATGTACATATTTGGGAGATCTTTCAGGTGGAACACATATAAAATGACCTCTTCCAATCTTTTTTAAGTGCTCTATTATCTAAAACCAAGTAAAATACCTAAAAATATTATAAAATAGGGCATTTAATGCAATCTATACAGTTGCAAGTTTAGACAAAGTACACATTGAAAATATAATTGTAGTATAAAACAATGTTTAGGAGGTTATATTATCAAACCATGTCATCTCATGTGCTTTGGAGACCAATCTTCTACATCGGGTTCTTACTAGGATTTTAGGAGGGGTTAGAGTGACTTAGGTTCATAATGACTATTCATAAACCCTAGCCCCTTAATCCCTAAATCAATGCCAAAAATTTGATTTTTATTATCCCCATTAACTTTTCCTAGGATATTAGGTCTCCATGTATCCTTTCCATATAGTTTTTCATGCAATAAGTTGACTCTAAGGTTATAAACAAGCCATTAGAGAGGGGTCTGAGTTCTTAACTTTTGTTCATGCATGTGATGGATCTAATCTAGAAAAAAATTACATAATAATTAATTATTGGGACATATTTATCATCCATAAAAACCATTTGGCTACATTCATAGTGTCATGGTCTCAACAATCAAAAGAAAGTGAGTCTTGAATTGTAGTCTTGCATGAGAGGAGTTTGAGGTGGTCTCAAAGGCCAAATTGACACTTTCCTTATCCTCCCTTAATTATAGATAATCTTGGAGGGTTTGTACTATCATTTCACACTCATAAATTTCCTCAAATATTTACTTTACCTCCAAAAATCCACTTTGTTCATGATTGTATTTGTGGTCTACATGTGTAGTGTTAGGTTCTATAGGCCTAGACAAGGCTTATCTACATTAGCCTTACTTTTATATTGATTCTAAGGATCTAAGTGAGATCCTAACAACATGAAAACATATTAAACTTATTTTAGTTATATTAGGCCTTTCACATACCTTTAACTCTCTCAAACAAGTAAATATCTCTCATGAAGTCAGGCAAGCCTGTAAACACCAACCAAATTGTGTATAAAAGGTTAAAGTGAGTCTTATATATAGTCACTTTCTAAAAATTATTTAGTTATAATGTACCTAAAATGACATTTTTAACTTATTTTACTACTTAAATTATAATCCAATCCTCATTTTTTTAATTTTTCCTTCTTTTTAGGCTTGAAACTAGCCTGCTTCCTAAGCAAACCTGTAGATGATCATTAGGATGGTCTGAATGCATTATAAGGTTTTAGGACTTCACTTAAAAACCATTAAACATATCAATAACTATTTTTATATTATTTATATTTTATAACCCTCTCTAATTTCCCAAAATCCTTGCACACACACTTATTCCTCACACGTCTCTAGTACATGGTTGTAACTTGGGGATTGGAGTGTTAAGCCTTGAAAAGTGACCTTTCTAATTTAGTTCATTAAAAACTTGAAAGTAACCAAAAATTAATTGAAATATTCTTATTCTTGGCTGAATATTTTATCACTAGCTAACTTTTGAGCAAAATAGGTGATTTCAACCACAGCATAAGGAGATTTGTTGGCTAAATGTGCAGGTTTACCACATCAAAAGGGGACAAATATCTCCTCTCATTAAGGGAAAGTTCCCTATAAAATATGAGGGGATAGATACTATATATATATATATGCATAAAATAACACTCAGAGGTAGGACTACACTATCCATCTCTCTTATTTTAGAGATGATGTTCACAGACAAAGGAGAAATCCTGGTGAGAACACTGAAGGCACTTCTCTTATTTCAGAAGTAGTCTGCAGAAAATAGTACGAGTTCTTTCTGATAGGTAACTGATAAGTAAATGTAACAAGGGAAAAATAACTAGTAGAATGAGGTGTAGCACAAAGTCTTCCCCTCAATTGATAAAGAGTGAAATACGAAGGATAATGGGGGCACAAAGTCATCCCAAGATCCTTTACACAGAAACAAAAAAATAAACACACTAAAGACAATTATGGCAGCACAAAGTCTCTCCACAGTCGGCTTCAGGACACCTTCTTGATTACTTCCACTAGTTCTACTTATTTAATTAAATGAACAAGACTACATCTAGGAAACAAACATAAGAACAATCCCCTAAATAACACAAGTTATTATAGCACAAAGTCTAAAAGTAACCTGCTTTCTCATTCATATAACAAGATATGATTAACAATATGAGCTCAAAGTCTTAGTAAATGCCTTTCAATTTGGGCAGAGTTTCACTTCCCATAACAAAGAAATCTCCCCCCTTCATGTTTAAAATAATAGATTACAATATATAGCAGCCAAAAAAGGTTTGGCACTTTCTTTCATCGAATGGCCCATGCTACATTCAATGCCTTGAATGCATTTCTAGTTCTGTCAAGGGGCCATGCTAAAATAGGGCATCAGCCTTGACTTTGGTGTATAGAAACATGTATAATGTCTTCTCCTCAGCATAGGTTGTCTTTTCTTTCTCCAAATATGTACACGGCTATCCCCTCACTTTTATTCTAAGGGAGAAAAATAGGTTGCACCTTTTAATTTTTGCGAGTTCATATGTCTACTTGGTGGACTATTCCACCTACTAGAAACAACTCCTATGCAGATATTTTAGTATTTTTATATTTTTCTCTCTTTCCTTAACGTATTTTGTCTCTTCCTCATGATTTGAGCCCTCGGGATATCTTTTTTTAATTTTGTAGGCTCTTTTGGCTTCCTCTTTAGCTGGTCGCTTAATTTGTTCTTTAGGTTCCGTGCCACATTTGAAAACCAATCGATATTTTATTACCCTAAATTTGACATCTGTGGTGATGTCATTGGTCACTGGTCACTTGAACCATTTTGAACCATGAACCTTTGAACCTTTGAAATTTCATTAGTTCAATGGTTCAACAGTTCAGGCGGTCTTATCAGCTCCTTGGTTCCATCATTTCTTTAGTTCATTTGCTTCCCTAGTTTAATCACTTTCTTGGTTCAATCCCTTTTTTGCTCATCAGCTGAACCATCTCTTTGAACTGGTCCCTGGAATCTTCCACTTCTTTCCTTTGCTCAGAGCTTCTTTGAACCTTTAAACCTATTGAACCTTTAAACCATTTTGGTTTAAGGTTCAACAGTACATCCTCTTTCTTAGAAGCCTTTGTTTTCTCTAAGTCTCTCAAGCTTTGAAATTCCTTCAGCTTTATGTCCTTGGAACACCCTGAAGGGAAGGTGTCCCTTCGGGCTTTGAGAAAGGTCCATTTCCTAGTTATCGAGAGCCCCCTGCAAGGGTACATGCCCTTCAGGGTTCTTTGGGTGTCCTTCTTTTTCAAATCCTTCAGACATTTTGTCTGAAGGAAATCTTTCCTTTGCCTTAGCCACTTTTTGTCAGGCCTTTGATCATTCCTTCGGACAAAATGTCTGAAGGATTTCACTTGTAAAATTCTACCACAAAAAATCCCTCTGAAAGATATCTTTTTGTTCCATTTGTCCTCCACAAGGGCACTTGTCCTTTTGGCTTTGGGACACCTTCCTTTGAACCTTTCGATTGAACTGACTACTTGAACCAATAATAGTTCAATGGTTCAACGGTTCAATGATGTGTTATACTCATTCAATTGACCACTTAAACCAACCATTTTGAACCAATCTCATTGAACTTTTGAACTTTTAACTCTTTTGGTTCAAGGTTCAATGGTTCAATCTTTCTTCTTTTCATTAAGTCTTTTGAAGCCGTTAAACTTGCCAAAGCGGTTGAACTTTAAACTTTTGCCAAAGTACTTAACTCTTTAAGCTTGTCGATGTCATTGAACCTTTGAACCCATTGAACCTTTGAACCTTTGGAGGTAGGGTTCAATGGTTTAATGGTTCATTCCATTTGTTTGAAGCCTACCAATGGACCTTTTGGTTGAACTGAGGCATTGAACTAACTTTGAAATTACCTAAGTGTTGGGAACTTGTTCCTTTGTGAGAGCTCGCATGTTGAAGTTGTTCAACTTGTTAAACCTATGAGTCCCTTAGCTGAAAAAGCTTGAATAATGAAGAATTTGAATACTCAAAACATTTTTTGAGAAGGGGAGAGAGAATTTTGGCCTGCAAGACCAAAATAGTCCATATGTTGTCCCAAAAATGAGTAACAAATTTTGAGAACAACAGTTGGCTCCAGTTGGGAAACTTCTATTGATTGTAAAAACAATTGAAGGGAGTAAAAACCAAAATCTCTAGTGCCTTTAAGTATGTAATTGGGCTATGGAGTCATGCTACCCAAAAAAGAAAGGCATCAAAAATGAAAATGAAAGCAAAAAATAGAACTAAAGACTATACAAATATACATATGTACAATTGATGTCACCTGATATTTCAAGGATTGAAGTGCTTCAGATGATGCCCATTGTGAGGCAGAGAAAAGGGTGTGCCATCTTGATACTTCAATAAGAAACTATTTTCACCATTGAGTTGATGGATAGTAAATGGGCCTCTCTATAGGGAATCAAATTTCCCATGCATTCCCTTTAGTTCTCTTCTCTTATCCCATAACATAACTTGATCACCAATCTGGAACTCATAGTTTTTTGCTTTTTGGTCAAAGAGCTTCTTCACCAGACTTTGATGCGTAGCAATTCAGTCCACAACCATAGTTCACTACTCATATATCTCAATAAGGCACATGATCCTTTTGTCGATGGAGATTTCATATGTTTGATCTTTGATCACCTTTGCCAATTTCAATCCTAGCAATTCTAGGGTGATTGGTATCTCTGCATTGAGACCATACAAAATTTGGAATGGTGACATACCTATCACCCTCTTGGGTGTAATTTTGCTGCCCATAAACCATCAACTAATGCTTTATGCCATGTTCATTGGTTGTCATCCACTAGTTTCCTGATGATGGTTACCAGGTCCTTGTTGCTTGATTTAGCTTGGCCATTCCCTTGTGGAAAATAATCAGAGGAGTGGGAGAGGGTAATCTCATAGTAAAAATAGAATTGAGTGATCTCATGAGAAGAGAAACAAGATGCATTATCTGTCACAATTTTGGTTGGGACCCCAAATCTAGAAATGATGTTTTTCTTTAAGAAATTGCATAACACTTCTAAATTAGAATGCTTGGTTGGAATTGATTCCACCCATTTGGTGAAGTAATTTGTGGCTATAAGGACATAATATTGTCCAACACTTGAAGATGGATTTACAGCACCAATGAAATTGATTCCCCATTGTTGAAATAGCTCTTCTATTACCACTGGCTTAAGAGGTAGAGAAGCTAACTTGGGTCTTCCAACAAACTATTGGCATAGTTCACATCTTCGTACCCATTTGTATGCATCTTGAAATAAAGTAGGCTAGTAATACTTGGCTCGTAGAATCTTATGAGTAGTTACAAGCATAGAAAAATGTCCTCCATAGGCCAGATTATGGAAGGACTCCAAAAGTTGATTATGTTGCTCTTTATCCATGCAGTGAAGGAACACTCCATCAAGGTTCCTCTTATACAGGCCATTGTCCCATAGGACAAAATTGGCAGCTTTCAATTTAACAGTCCTCCTTTCTTTATGAGACAGGTGAGTGGGACACTCACCATAAGTAAGGAAATGAGAAATACTTGAATACCACTCATTCATGGTGGAGACAAAGAGGTTTTTTGGCATATCTTCCACTTCTATTTCTTTATGCCTTGATTCTTCAGGTCTATTGTTAGTAATCAATTGGCAGAGGCCCCTTCCCCACACAAGCTTCATTGGTTTGATATCAAGATCAAACTCTTAGATTTTAGCAATCCAATTGCCCCTTTTGGTTCCAAACTCCTGCTAAGTTAATATGGATTTGATTGTGGTATCAAGAACCAAGGCAGTAGTGTGTGAATTCAAGATTTAAAAATGGAAGTGCTTTACTACCTTTACCACTACATAAGCATGCTTCTCCATGTTTGAATACTTTAGTTCATGAGCTTTGAGAGGATAGCTAATGAAGGATATGGGAGATTCCACACCTTTTTCATTCTGTTGAACTAGAATTGATAAAAGTGTGTGCTCAGAAGCATAACTATACACTATAAAATCCTTGGTATAATCTAGACAAACTAAAATTGGGGCATGGGCAATAGCTATCTTGATGTCTCAAAATGCTAATTTTCCTTCTTCAGTCTAGCTGAAAGTGGCCTTTCCCTTCATCATGTTTACAATATGGCAAGTCTTCTCTGTGAACTCAGGATTGAACCTTTGTAAAAAATTCACCTTTCTAAAAAAAGAGTGAATTGCAGTCTTATTTGTGGGTAGAGTAAGCTCTCAGATAGATTTGACTCTTTTTAATTCAATCTTTATGCCTTCTCGAGATACAATGTGTTCGAGAAGTTTCTCTTCTGTTACCCCAAAAACTAACTTCTTAGGATTTAGAGAAATGCCATTCTGGCGACATTATTCCAGCACTCGTTGCAAATAGCGAACATGATCAGGATGATGCCTGGAAAAGACTATTAAATCATCAAGGTACACCACAATAAACTTACCTATTTCATCTTTGAAAGCAAGGTCCATTGCTCTCTGAAAGGTGGTTCCAACATTTATCAAGCCAAATGGCAATCTTTGATATGCAAAAGTGCCCCAAGGCATGGTGAAGGTAGTCTTATGCTAGTCTGCTTCACTAACTTCTACTTGATTGTAGCCTAAGAAATAATCCAGTATTGATAACATCTCTGAACCAGTCACCATCTGAAGGACTTGATCCATGATGGGCAGAGGGTAGTTATCCTTTAAGGATGACTGATTCAAATTTCTAAAATCCACATAGAGGCAAATTTTGCCATTCTTCTTCCTCACAGGGACTATGTTTGCAATCCATGTAGAATGATGGATTGGGAAAATTATTATAGCATTCAACATTTTTTGTATTTCAGATAGAATAGTACCTGATATCTTGAGATTATACTACTAAGATTTTTGCTTGTAAAACATCGAATCACTCTTGAGAGAAATTTCATGGTGAATTTCTTCAGGCCTGAGTGACTTCAGATCATCATAGGAGTACATCAAAACATCCATGTACTAGCAGAGCAGAGCGGTAAACTTGAACTTCTCTTCTGGAGTGCAACACTTCTCAATGTTCACCATCTTGGGATTTTCTTTGGTACTTAAATTTATCTAATCAAATTCCTGGGAGGAGCTTGAAACCATTTGTTGATATTTGATGAACCTGTCATGCTTGTCAAACAACTTCTCAAGGGAAACCAATCCTTTGAGAATTTTATTCTCCTTTAGCTATAGGAATTTCTCACCTACATCTAAACTTGATTTAGGGGCTAGTTCAAGCTTTTGAGGCTCACTACCTTCAAAGTGAAGCTCTTCAAAGCTATCTTTTTATTTGAAGAAGGCAATGATTTGGTTGTCACCATTGAACACTTTCCAATGATTGGAATTATCAAGCACACTTGGTTGAAAGCCTAGTGTGCCTATCTCCTTTAAAATCTGAGTGAGAAACTAAAAGAGTTGCTAAAATAGCCAAAGCATCAACTCGATCATTGAATCCCTTAAGAACTACAGAGATACTAAAAGCATCAGCTCTTTCAATTTGATCTCAAACCAGATTGTGGTAGTGGTGCAATCTCTCATTTTTAATTTGGTACAGGTTCCTCACCTGACAAATGACTAGCTCAACATCTCCTTTGGTGTGAAAGAGCTTGATGCCTTTGTCTTGAGTGGCCTTCAATCCAAGCAGTAGAGATTCGTACTCAGCAATGTTGTTGGTGTTGATGAACTGTAACTTGTATGAAGAAAGAAAAATATCTCCTTGAGGAGATATCAACACAATCTTAGCTCTTGAACTGGTAAAGGAATAGTTACCATCGAATTTTAGTATCCATACATTATCAAGAACTATTTTTACCTTAGATTCTTCTTCATTTGGAGGGGAGGATTATTCTATACTTATACTGCATTCTACCAATCCTTCTACTATTCCATCTGAGCCAATTTTCAAATTGTCATTTTCATAAGTTTCATTATTCGCCACATGAACCTCCTCCATGGATAAGAAGTAATTACCCATGCCTGAAGACTCAAATAGAATTTGAGCTTTAGTTGCTGATGTTTTAGTGACAACATATTTTGCTTCCTTCTCAGGGATTAGCCTCTGCATGATGCCTTTAACTGGGATCCTTACTTCAGATAGATCCATACTTAACTCACCCCCAACATCTTTGCAAAAAATTTTCCCAAGAAGGATGTCGTATGAGGCTGGGATGTCAACCACCAAGACTATCATCTTGATTCTCTTGTCTGAGAATGGTGCAAATATAAATTGGGCATCTTTGATTTGTCCCAGTAGTGGAACTTGTTTGTTTTCCATGGAGAAACATCTCCAAAATGTCTTGGTTAGTGTGAGACCAAGAGATTCTGCCATTTTGACAGGCATGAAATTGTCAGATGCACCTGAGTCTATAATGCAATTGTTCAACTAGTGTCTATTTATCAATAGAGAGACATAAAATGGTTCAGTAGCAGGAAGAGCAATGACAAGGTTATTTCAGGTGGATGTGGGAGTCACCTTTGGAATAGTTGGTCCTACAGGGATAGTTTTATTCTTCACACATTTAACTAACTTATCCAACTACTCAGGGTTGGATTGCAAGAATTCAAATTCAAACATTTGAATTTTAGTTTTCTTGACATAGTTGACTATGTCAAATGTCTAAAATGAATTATGAATAGGGAAAGGGAGTTCACCTTTCTAGTTTTTAGGGGGGAGGATTGATCTGCAAAATTGAAGTGGAAGGTGAAGGCATACTTGAGGTACTTACTTTTTTATTACTCACTAGGTCTTTTGGCTAGAAAGGTAGAGAAGTTCCTCGTTTGGCAATTGAAATTGTAAGCTGATCTCACTCTTCTAATTTTTTCTTTATTAGCTTGCTAGGCCAACTGATTATTGGATTGGGTGAACATAGTGTATGATCTCTCAACTACTTTACCTTCACTTTTGGGTTCATCCTAGTAATTTATGAAACCAATGTTGGAGTCGCTAGCTGATTCTTCTTGGTTTTCTATGAAGAGATCAACATCATCTTCTAGGTTCAACTCAGGCTAGAAGGAGAAATCAGATTCTATTTTTAGATATCCAACTGCTGAATTGGCTAGTGCTACTTCAATGGCTAGCTTCCCCTATGGGGGAGGAAGATGATTTAGCTGCCCTTGATTCCTGGTAGCATTACTTTGGTATGACTTATTGGGGAATGTCTTCCTTGGTATATCTCTGTATGAAGGAGCAGATGACATCCCTTGCACCATTTATTTTTTGAGAGCTAACAACTCATTTGCCAACTTTTACACCATTGGATCAGTGGTGCCTATAGATGGATATTCAAAAGATGAAGAATATTTACCTCTGTTAGGATCTCTCCTTATCTTTCCTGCCAAGATAAGGTCATCTTCCACCTTAGTGGCCAAATCTTGAGTAGCAGCAAGGTCTATGTGGCCAGCCCATCTCAATAGAAAACTCACTTCAGGCAGCTGAGAATTGATGAAAAAACATTTAAGGTTCTTAGGTGTTGGCTGAGTAATTATAAGAATTCATTTCCTCAGCTTGTCGAACTTAGCAATGAATTCCCTCATAGGTTCATGAGGCTCTTTCTTCATTTATGTGAGTTGGGCTAGTAGGGCATGTGCATCTTCTACAAGCTTAAACCTTGCTTCAAACTTAGCTTTGAGGGTGTTCCAATCAGTCATAGTTTGTGCTTGTAGATGATAAAACCAGTTTATAGTAGCACTTTGTAAAGTCCCCACAAATAGACTGATTGCCACGTCCTCATACTCCACACCTATCACACCATAGGCTATGCTGAAGGCTACAATATGTTCATCAGAATGAACTCTCCCATCACCAAAGAATTTGGGAAAATTATTTTTTGAACTACGTGATAGCTCATGTAGAGGTGGAGTTAAATTGAGTGGGCCAAAAGAGTTACCCCAGGGACCTTGAACTACCATGATTTGATTATGGAAAGGGGGGATAACAAATTTGGGTGGAGTATGTATAGGCAAAGCTCTACTAATAGTAGAAAAAGAGGCTCTATCTTGTATTGATGACCTGATATTGGTAGGAAGAAGACTCCTAGTTCATTGAACTTGAAGTTGTAGAGGAAACAAATCAAAATTGCCCTGCTGCACCAACTCAAAAATAGGGTCAACAACACCTTGGGATTTCTGGCTTCTTGTATAGCTTGGATTTGTTAGATTGTAGAATAAAAATGGAAAATAAATGGCCCTACTTCAGTTTGAACAAACTGCGCGCTCTTCCCTAGCAGATTCACCAAAAATTATTGGCTGAATATTTTGTCACCAGCTAATTATTGAGCAAAATAGGTGATTTCAACCATAGCATAAGGAGATTGATTAGCCAAATGTGCAGGTTTACCACATTAGAAGGGGACAAATCTTTCCTCTCATTAAGGGGAGGTTCCCTATAAAATATGAGGGGCTAGATACTACATATATATATATATATATATATATATATATATATATATATATATATATATATATATATATATATATATATATATATATATATATATATATGTAGAAAATAACACTCAGAAGTAGCACTACACCATCCATCTCTCTTATTTTAGAGATGATGTTCACAGACAAAGGATAAATCCTAGTGAAAACACTGAAGGCACTTCTCTTCTTTCAGAAGTAGTCTACAGCAAACAACATGAGTTCTTTCTGATAGGTAACTGATAAGTAAATGTAACAAAGGTGCAGTAACTAGCAGAACAATGTGTAGCACAAAGTCTCCCCCTCAACTACCAAAGAGTGAAATATGAAGGATAATGGGGGCACAACGTCATCCCAAGATCCTTTACATAGAAACAAAAAAACAAACACACTAAACACAATTATAGCAGAACAAAGTCTCCATCGTCAGCTTTAGGACACCTTCCTGATTACTTCCACTAGTTTTGCTTATTTAATTAAATGAACAAGACTGCATCTATGAAATAGACATAAGAACAATCCCCTAAATAACACAAGTTATAACAACACAAAGTTTGAAAGTAGCCTTCTTTCTCATTTATATAACAAAATATGATTAATAATTTGAGCTCAAAGTCTCAGTAAATGCCTTTCAATTTGGGCAGAGTTTCACTTCCCATAACAGAGAAATCTCCCTCCTTCATGTTTAAAATAAGAGATTACAATATATAGCAGCCAATAAATGCTTGGTGCTTTCTTTCATGGAATGGCCCATGCTACATTCAATGCCTTGAATGCATTTCTAGTTCTGTCAAGGGACCATGCTAAAACAGGGCATTGGCCTTGACTTTGGTGTACAAAAACATCTAAAATGTCTTCTCCTCAGCATGGGTTATCTTGTCTTTCTCCAAATATGTATGCGACTGTCCCCTCGCTTTTATTCGAAGGGAAAAAAATAGGCTGCACCTTTTAATTTTTGTGAGTTCATATGTCTACTTGGTGGACTGTTCCACCTACTGGAAATAACTCCTATGCAGATATTTCAGTATTTTTGTATTGTTCTCTCTTTCCTTAACATATTTTGTCTCTTCCTCATGATTTGAGCCCTCGAGCTATCTTTTTTTAATTATGTAGGCTCTTTTCACTTCCTCTTTAGCTGGTCGCTTAGTTTTTTCTTTAGGTTCCACACCACATTTGAAAACCAATAGATATTTCATTACCCTAAATTTAACGTCCACAGGGATGCCATTGGTCGCTGGTCACTTGAACCATTTTGAACCATGAACCTTTGAACCTTTTAAAGTTCATTGGTTCAATGGTTCAACAGTTCAGGTGGTCTTATTGGCTCCTTGGTTCCATCATTTCTTTGGTTCATTAACTTTCTTGTTTCAATCACTTTCTTGGTTCAATCCCTTCTTTGCTCATCAGTTGAACCATCTCTTTGAACTAGTCTCTAGAATCTTCCACTTCTTTCCTTTGCTCAGAGCTTCTTTGAAGCTTTGAACCATTTTGGTTCAAGGTTTAATAGTTCATCCTCTTTCTTAGAAGCCTTTATTTTCTCTAAGTCTCTCGAGCTTTGAAATTCCTTCGACTTTATGTCCTTGGAACACCTCGAAGGGAAGGTATCCCTTTGGGCTTTGAGAAAGGTCCATTTCTTGGTCATCGAGAGCCCCCCCCGTACGGGTACATGCCCTTTGAGGTTCTTCAGGTGGCCTTCTTTTTCAAATCCTTTAAACAAAATATCTGAAGGAATTCCTTTAGACATTGTCTAAAGGAAATCTTTCCTTTGCCTTAGCCACTTTCTGTTAGGCCTTTGATCATTCCTTCAGACAAAATATCTGAAGGAATTCCTTTGAACATTTTTTCTGAAGGATTTTACTTGTAAAATTTTGCCACAAAAAATCCCTTCGAAAGATATCTTTTTGTTCCATTTTCCCTCTACAAGGGCACTTGTCCTTTGGGCTTTGGGACACCTTCCTTTAAACCTTTCGATTGAACTGACCGATTGAACCAATAATGGTTCAACGGTTTAATGTTGTGTTCTACTCATTCAATTGACCACTTGAACCAACTGCTTTGAACTAATCTCGTTGAACCTTTGAACTTTAAACTCTTTTGGTTCAAGGTTTAACAGATCAATCTTTCTTCTTTTTGTTAAGTCTTTTGAAGCCGTTGAACTTGCCAAAATGGTTGAACTTTGAACTTTTGCCAAAGTGCTTAACTCTTTAAGCTTGCCAATGTCATTGAACCTTTGAACCTTTTGAGGCAGGGTTCAATGGTTCAATGATTCAATGGTTCAATGGTTCATTCCATTTGTTTGAAGCCTGTCGATGGAACTTTTGGTTGAACTAAGGCGTTGAACCAACTTTGAAATTGCCTAAGTGTTGGGAACTTGTTCCTTTGTGAGAACTTGCCTGTTGAAGTTGTTAACCCTATTGAAACTATGAGTCCCTTAGCTAAAAAAATTGAATAATGAAGAATTTGAATACTCAACATTTTTTGAGAAGGGGAGAGAGAATTTTGGCTTGCAAGACCAAAATAGTTCATATGTTGTCCCAAAAATGAGTAACAAATTTTGGGAACAACACTTATCATTTCACTATAAGTTATATTTTCCTTTATTTATAATTTTACAAACCTTTACTTTCTTGTCTTGAAATGCAGACCTGTGTATGATTACTAAGTTTGTGAACTTCACTAGTGAGTATGACACTATTCACCTCAACCCTTCATGAATCTCAAATGGTTTAGGTGTGCATTGGTCTATAAATATTATCATTTCATGCTTTAATCATGTTTTCAAAGCAATTATGTGTTGTATGATCAAATGCCTCTTGCCAAAAAAGAGGACATCTAGGTCTGCATCTTATCTTACATGGACTACTAAGAATAACTTCCCTAGTCTTGAAGCTTGGAGATTGTATCAAATCTTTTCCAATTCCCATTTAATCTACCTTAATGGTCTATATATTTATTAATAACACCATACAAGTCTCAAATTTTCTCATTTGTATATATAGGCCTATAGAAGGTTACTTCATATATAAGGCTTATGAATTGAAAGTTAAAGATCATGAGTTCATTCATACTCTTTGATGATGCCATGAGATCAGTTTATGCTAATTTGGGATTATATGTCTTCTTCACTATTTGACCATTCTCAACCTAAGACCTATAGTCCATGGTTGTCCACCTGTACAGGTCTATAGACCTGTAGGTGACTAAAACACATTTTAGCCCTTTATTTGATAGTATACTGAGACCTCACTCTCAGTACTTTGGATTTTAAATTTTTATAATACCACTCTTGTACATTATCATTGATGTTTTATTGTTATTTGGGCCAAACTTGGCATTCAAATATGTTAGGTTGTGGAGCTAAAAGCTTCACTGATGCAAATAGGGGAGGAGATTGCTAAGTGTCACAGTCATTGGTGTTGGTCAGGCCAATCGACGTCGATCAGGGGTAGACAAGAAGGCAATCGACATCGGCAGTATTCAGCCGATGTCAGTCATCTCCAGGAAGACAGGGACCGATGTTGGTCGCCTGTACGGTTCTAAACTACAAGTTCCATAGACAGTTCGTTAACGAACTAGTTGTTTGCATCAAAAAGGCTAATTTTAGTCTTAGAGCTGCAGATCTAATTATTGTAATTAGATGTCTAATTATTGTTTGCATGAGATCTATATAATAGACTCATGGGTTGTATTGTAAATTGTTCTAGTTTGAGTTGAGCCTTGTTAGCTCCTTTTGAGAGTGAAGAGAGTAAGGGTAGCTCCTCCTAGTTCCACAGGGGTGCCGAGTGTGTATGATCAGGTTGGTCTGTAGGTGTGCTAGATCAGGTAGAAGATCCACTGGGGTACTGGTTGGAGAATTTTAAGGACTTGGTGAGGCAAGGACAAGGGTTCTTCAGGGTGTAGACAGATCTACATGGTAAGTAAGATCAGTTGATTTGTAGGTGTTTGTGTGTGCAAGGTCTAAGGTGGATCTGCAGGATATCAAGGTCAAAGGTGATGTGCAACACAATAGGTAGCAAGATCAGGGGAGATCTACTTGGAGTATGTTGAGTACTTGGAGTGCACGGAGCACTTGTGGAGTGTGTGGAGCACTTGTGTACTAGCATTAGTGATACTAACTGGTGGTACTGGTAGTAGTGAAACTGACTGGTTGGAGGTGAACAACAACTCTATGTGTGAGTTTCTTGTTGGGACCGTAAAAGAGAGAGTGAGCTCTTGAAGAGATTTACTATTTATGCCCTAGAGGTGTGGGAGCCTAGAGGTGTGTAAAGAAGAAGAACTATGGCAATCTTCTTTGTTGTAGTTTCTTTTGGAAGAGTATTAATACAATTGGGTATTGTCTCTCATATTCTATGTTATTTTTGAATTCTAGTTACTTGTGCCTTCTGGTTTAATTTTGCATATTTAAGTTGCTTGGTAATCAATGTTGCTTCTGGGTCCTAACAGTTGGTATCAGAGCATGTTTGTTGTTCTAGATTCTTGACAAAGTGGTATCAGAGCTAAGGTTGCAAGGAGCAGGTTTGTGTTTGATTACAGGTCACTCCAGGGGTTTCTGACTGAGTGGGAGTATAGCAATGGCAGAAGAAAGTAAGCTAAGAATGGAGGAATTCAAAGGCATGAATGGTCAATTATGGTGTTATGGAAAGAAAGAGCAGGTAAAAAAATATTTTTGGTTGGTAGAAGATCAGCATGAAGGAACTGAAGAAGCAGATGTTGTAGGTGTTGTTGCACAGGATGCTCTGGGATGTTCCTTGGATAAATTAGAATCTTGGTTTATAGATTATGTTGCCTCTTTCCATGCAGCCTAAAATAGAGTATTTTTCCATGTGAAGGTCTTTGGAGACTTTGGAAAGATTTATTTAGGGGCTAGTGTGCCTTGTCAAAGAATTGGCAAAGGGGAAGTGAAGCTGAAATTACAGGCGGCCAACACATGAGTGTTGAAGGATGTCATGTAGGTCCCAGTCTTGAAGATGTAGCTAATTACTTCAAAAAACTTGGGTGATGAGAGATGCATAGGAACTCTCATAGCGGATGCACTTGAATTAGCAAGTGGTAAGAAAGTAGGTACTCTTTATCTACTTGCTTGTATTATTGATTCTTCTTCTATTGCAAGGACATGGCTTTGTAGGCTTGGTCACATGAGCAAGAAGGAGATGCATGTTCTTAAGAGGAAGTCAGATGTGTTTGATAGACTTAAAAACTAGAAATCCTTGGTGTTTATGGAGGAGATGACGGATAGAGATCAATGGAGAAGGCTGAGTAACTCTGAGCAGGGCAGTTTGGATAGGGTTTTGATCCAAAGAGAGCTCACGGGTAAAAAGTCATCACTCACAGGCAAACACAGGTATCAGCATCAGTCAGGGAAAATTGGCATCAAACAAACAAGCACCGACATCGGTCATGTGCAGACCAGAGGAGTCAGTGGTGTCAGGCAGGTGGATATCGATGTCGATGGGATAACCGGTGTTAGTGACTTGGACAATCGCATGGAATCGATGTCAATCAGATGCAGACTGTGTGGTGATCAAGGTCGGTCACTGGAATGGATTTTGGGCAGACAGCAAGCTATCAAGGAGTCTCAAATGCCCATATAGAGGACTGAAAGGGTAAGTAAGCCTCAAATTCATTATTCCTCTTCTTTATACTAGTTGCTCATTGTAGAGTAGGAAGGATCTAGGAAACAGTGGGAGTATGGCATGAATGAGGATGCAGAACCAAATGGGAGATTTGGTAGGGTTGCCAGCCAGAAGAAAGCACTGAAAGATGAATGGATTCCTTGGTTAAAGAATAGAGAGAATGGACACGTGAGATGAAAGGCTAGGTCATATGGTCTTGAGAAAGCTGTATGACAGTGGTACAGGTTTGACAAGTGGATGACAAAGTAGGGCTTTAGTCAGTGTCATTGTAACCATTGTGTTTGTCTTACTGGGTGGATGATGGTCGCTACATTATCTTGTTACTGTATGTGAAGGATGAGCTTGTTACAGGTTCAGACATATAGGGTTTTGTTGAGCTAAAGGTAAGGTTAGTTTAATGGTTTGCCATGAAGGATTTGGGAGTAGCAAAATTCTTTGGCATGAGAGACATGGAAGATCACAGGTTGATTTTATCTCTAGTGGGAGCTAATGTGAATCAGGTGTTGGCAAGGTTCAATATGCAGGATGTAGAACTAGAGCACACCAAGGGCTGGATAGTTTAGTGTCTGAAATCACATGAGGTCTGGTATAGAACTGAGTTTTCCCCAACAGTGGGAGCTCTCAGAGAGTTAGGAGCCAATTCAGGGAAGTGGGTTCTCAGGTATTTGAGAGGGACTAACAGCAGGTATACATGTTATGTAGGGTCAGGACTTCACTACATGGGTTTGTAGGTTTGGATGTGGCAAGTTACTTGGATGACAGGAGGTGCACCATAGGTTGTGTGGTGGTTGGTCTTCAGGATTGAGCTTGAAGAGGGATACAAGCCAAGAAATAGATTAGATGGTGTATAGGTCGAGGTACAATGCAACTGTTTATCTCCAAGTGGGAGATTTTTAGGTTGTGGAGCTAAAAGCTTCACTGATGCAAACAAGGGAGGAGGTTGTTGAGTGTCACAGTTACTAGCGTCGATCATGCCAACTGACATTGGTCAGGGGTAGATAGGAAGGTAACCAATATCGGCAGTATTCGGCTGACATCGGTCATCTCCAGGCAGACAAGGACTGACGTCAATCACCTGTGCGGTTTAGAACTGCAAGTTCCACAGACAGTTCGTTAAGGAACTGGTTGTTTGCATGAAAAAAGCTAATTTTAGTCTTAGAGCTATGGATCTAATTATTGTAATTAGATGTCTAATTATTATTTGCATGAGATCTATATAATAGACTCATGGGTTGTATTGTAAATTGTTCTAGTTTGAGTTGAGCTTGGTTAGCTCCTTCTGAGAGTGAAGAGAGCAAGGGTAGCTCCTCCTAGTTCCACAGGGGTGTCGAGTGTGTATGATTAGGTTGGTCTATAGGTGTGCTAGATCAGGTAGAAGATCCACCAGGGTACTGGTTGGAGAATCATAAGGGCTTAGTGAGGCAAGGACAAGGGTTCTTTAGGGTGTAGAGAGATCTACATGGTAAATAAGATCAGTTGATTTGTAGGTGTTTGTATGTGCAAGGTCTAAGGTGGATCTGCAGGATAGCAAGGTTAAAGGTGATGGGAAACATAATAGGTAGCAAGATCAGGGGAGATCTACTTGGAGTACATTGAGTACTTGGAGTGCGTGGAACACTTGTGGAGTGCGTGGAGCACTTGTGTACTGGCAGTAGTGATACTGACTGGTGGTATTGGTAGTAGTGATACTGACTGGTTGGAGGTGAACAACAACTTTGTGTGTGAGTTGCTTGTTAGGATCATAAGAGAGAGAGTGAGCTCTTGAAGAGATTTACTATTTATGCCCTAGAGGTGTGGGAGCCTAGAGGTGTGTAAGGAAGAACTGTGGCAATCTTCTTTGTTATATTTCCTTCTGGAAGAGTATTAATACAATTGGGTATTGTCTCTCATATTCTGTGTTATTTCTAAATTCTAGTTACTTGTGCCTTCTGGTTTAATTCCACATATTTAAGTTGCTTGGTAATCAATGGTGCTTCTGGGTCCTAACAGTTGGTATCAGAGCATGTTTGTTGTTCTAGATTCTTGACAAAATATGTAGAATATTGTTTATGCATAGATAATGCCTTCCAAAGAGAAAGACACTTGGAGAATATATATAAGGATCACATTTCAAGGGAAGATCACATGAATATTATGAAAGTGAGAGATCCTCTGTGAAATCTAAGGTAATTATAAATTTTTTAGAGTGATAATAATTCAAATCAACCCAAAAACACTTGCAGATGGGGTGATATGTTTCACATGTTTGATGTACTAGTTCCTTTGATGAAGACACCTCATGAGATTGAATTGATTGATGAAACCAAAATTTAAAGGCATAATTTTTCCTCTAAAAACATTACATAAAACCATTATCCTCCATTTAACTCTAAGGTGAAGAAACAGAAGCAACATTAGACCCTACTTGAATGGACAAGGCATAGTGACCTCATTGCAGTCTTAATGATTGTTCATAAAGGAGGGGACATGAATATACAATCCAATGACACTAAATTGAAGCTCATTAGGACCCCTAACATTTCCAAAAGTTTTAGCCTCCAAATTTATCTCTAGGTCATACCATGCATTTGAATTTTTCCTTTTTGAGCTTATGAAGGTAGCAATATGAGTGAGAAAGAGAGTTATTTGCATCTATGAGCTTTGAAACTTGATCCAAAGATTTAATCTAATTTTTGGAAGATAAATAAACTCTCTAAAATAGTTTTCACCTACAAATAGATATTTCAAGGTCATCCAGGTGCCCATACGTGCTTGTAAAGCAGTATTTTCCTTGATTTACGCATTAAACTACAAATTTTTTAGGCTCTAACCATTCTCTAAATCTTTTTTGACATCATATATGTTATGAAGCTTCTTTAAATGCTTGTCCTTTGGGAATGGTATGTACAACTCATCTAAATCAGCCAAAAGGTGACTAAAATGACTTTATGGTGCATAATAACATAATAAAAGGTTAATACATGAATATATGACCTTCAAGACATATCAAAAACGATTTATAATGCCTCATCACCATGCTAAAACTTGAACTACACTTGAAAACACCATGACTCATAAATGACCCTTAGGAGTATACAATTACATTTGAGACCAAACCTCAAACAAATCTAATCAATGACTAATGTAACCACATGAAGACCATTATAAGACCATTACAAGACATTGTAAAACCATATACAAGTTTGAATAACCCTATAAAAAGTTTAAAATTATAGTGGTTGACTATTTTGAATTGGGGGTTAAAATTGGTCAACAAATTGGTGAGTCATAGGGGTAGCATATCTACAATGTTAATAGATCAATGGACTTATTTTCCCATTGGGAAATGGAGTCACTCTTATGCTACAAACTAAAATTGACATGCCTCTCAAAGACACAAACTCACACCACACCACACAACAAGAAGCAAATAAACTATGTCAAAGGCATTACGGTAAAACCACTCAATAAAAGACTCACTCAAAATAACACACCTAACCTATTATGTACAAGACCTCAAAACATGTTTGAGGTGGTGAAATAGCACCTCTTGATTCAACCAGGGTCAAAAACAATATTTTTAGAGTCGTGTCTACTCAATAATAATAAACCATCATATGATGAATGTTTTCCAATTAAAACTCTCTTATGAAGGTGATCAAATGTCTTACCATCGTTGAAACCTATGTTATCTACAAGTAAATAACTTGAGACTCCTTTGAATGATACTCTTAGCTATCCTTTAGGTTTACTTGACATTACAGCCTATTTGGTCTCCTTTATGTTCACTTGACACTTCTCAATTTTATATTTATGGATCATGAAAGCTTTCCTTACTTTACCTTCATTTTAAGTATGATGGGTTTAATGTCTAAAAGCATCAAACTTGCCTTCTTGTTGGCCAAACACATCTATAATTGAATCAAGACTATCTTGATGTCTATGTTGCTCCACACTCTCATAAACTTTTGCTTTGACCTGATCACATTCCTCTAATATTTCTTTCTACTTGATTGAAATTTAACATGCTTCTTTATGCTCATTAGGTCCATCATTGACCTCATCGTCTAGCCCATATTTATTTTGAGGAAGAGAAATCCCACTTACTTGTTCAAACTCTTACATTATGGCATGGTACTATTACCATAGACCATCACATTCCTTTTGAGTGTCATTTTCATGAATATATTCTTATTTATTAGGTATAAATTCATCTTATTCTTAACTATCATGCTCTAACACACTTGGAACCTCATCATTATCATCCATATACAGAAAATAGTTTCCCCATGTAGCTTGTTAAAAGGCATTATCAGAACTTACCTCAAGAAACTCATCACTTTATTCATGGATGATATATGTTCCCATACATGTCTCTTTAATGAGTTTAAATGGATCAAAACCATAATGATCAGCTCCCAACTAATTAAGGTAGAGATCTGTTATGCCATCAAGGGGTGTCAAAGGTTCATGGTCACTAGGATGGTCTTCCTCTTCATTAATAGTGAAGTTCATGTTTGATGTGTTAGGTACATATGGCTCTACATGAAACTTTTCCAAAGTTTCAGACTTGATAGATACCTTATAACCATACTTGGTCCTAAATGCCACATAGGACCAATCTGAATTCAAGCACCCACCCCAATCTTAGCGATAAAGTCTATTGATAAGTAAAGTGTAAAATAAGGTGGCACATCCACAACCACAACATATTGAGAGATAAATAATGCAATACAAGCATGAAGAGTGATTTTCAAACCTTTTATAATTCCAAATGTCTTGGCAGCTTATCCATGTAGATATAACACCCCTTTGGAGTGTGATTTATACTTCAAATTTAACTTGTTTGTTACTTGTTTGGGCATGACTGACATACTTACTCCACTATCAATCAAATAATTATGGATCAATGAGTCTCCTATGATTATAGAGAGGTAAAATAGGGTAGGTTTATCTCTTCTTTTAGTTTTGATTAGCTGCCCATCATTAGTATTAAATTCATTTGTCAAAATTGCTCCTATTTCACTAGGCTACCTAGGTGATGCATTGAAATTATAGAGTTCATTTTGGAGTAGGTCTCTTTATCTAAGAATAGAAGTGTTTCACTTATTGGGATGATTACATTTACCTTCCTTATCTACTCAAAAATGTTCATTGTAGAGCTACTAAATTTGTCAAGTCATTTAGGAGTCATGGCACTACCACTAACTTGTGTCACTTGATAAATAGGAGATGACATAGAATGAGCTCTAGTTTCTAGGATTTTTTTATTTACCTAAATCATAGGGATTTTATTCGACAAACCTAATCCTTGAGGTGCTTGAGAGTTCATTTTTGGACCACCACTTGTCCCTTGTACTTCTTCAACTACTCTCTTCTTTGACCTTATGTTTGCAACTATAGAGTTTGATCTAATGTTAAAGTTCTATTGATATTTTAATATACATGATTCCTCTTAATATTAGTTCATAAGGTAGAATTTGATTGAGCATCTCCTCCATTTTTCTCTCCTCCACTAGGCATGTCTTCTTGAGTCATAAAATGCAATGTTCCCCATTGAGTCATATAGGCGTGATTGAATGTCTCATTTGCATAAGTGGAAGAGTCATGAGGTTGATCCCATGAATTTTTCTCTCCACTATCTTGTACAATATTTTTTGTTGGAAATATTGTCATTGATGTCAAAGGTTTAGTATTATTGGTGATAAAGGCCCCATTGCATTTAATGTTGTTGGTAATAAATATATCTTGGCTAATATGAGTTAATATTTATTTAATATTAACAAATATATTTTTGGTTGCATATGAGACAAAATAAGGGCCCATGGAGAAGTCGAAGAGTCACGGGATAAAGATAAAAGAAGGATGGGATGAATTTTCCCATGAAGAGTCATCTTGGGGAATACCAAGAGTCACCAAGTGAAGACAAAAGAGCAAAGGGCGAATTTCTCATGAAGGGACACTTAAAGGAATATGAAAAGTCACCAAAGATAAGGACAAAAGTGGGAAAGACGTTTTTGGTCATGAAGGGTCACCACATGACTTTTAAAATGCTTGGAATTGAAGGGTCATCCAACATTGGTGCCATTTTCCTTGAGGATTGAAAGGTCACAAAGGGGGAAGGCCAAAGGTCATTTGGAAAGCTATAAATAAAGGCTTGAGAAGCCATTTGTAATGTGAGTGTGTGAGAGGTTGATTTTGATATTGTAATATCTAGCTTAGAAGAGAAATTGTGAGAGATGAATATGATTTGTATTTGTTATATCTAGCTTAGAAGAGCAAAGGTGAGAGAGAGGAAGGAGATGTTGTATTGATCTATCATTTGTTGAGATAGCAACATTGAGAGATAAGTGTGTGGTATACACAAAGGGGTTGGTGCTCCTATGGGTTGGTGCTCACAAATTGTTGTTGAGTTGGTGCTTGGCAAAGGGGTTGGTGCTCCTGTGGGTTGGTGCTCATGAATTATTGTTGGGTTGGTGCTCGGCAAAGGGGTTGGTGCTCCTGTGGGTTGGTGCTCACGAACAGGTGTTGGGTTGGTGCTCGACAAAGGGGTTTGAAGCTCCTGTGGGTTGGTGCTCACGAATTAAAGATGAGGTTTGTACTTGGCAAAGGGGTATGGTGCTCCTGTGAGGTTATTCTCATGAATATATTTGAGATTGATTTTCTGTGGTTTTTCCCACATTGGGTTTCCACGTTATATCTGGTGTCTCTCTCTATCTTGTGTGGATGTTTATTGTTTGAGTTTTATTGCATATCTTGAATGATTGATTAAGTGGAATTTGGTTAAAGGATAGATTTATAAGATATATAATATACTGATTCAACCCCCCCTCTAAGTATATTCTGTGCTTAACATTTTCTTGGATAGGTACAAGTGATTTTGAAGTAGAAGGAACATTCTAATTTTTCCCATTGTGTTGCCTCACTTGAGTTAGTTATCCTTGTCCTTGATAGTGACATTGAAAATGTTATCTAGGAGCTTGATAAGATTGATAGGTTTGGTAAGGGAATTGAAGAGACCTCCATTATTGTTGTTGTTGTTTCCTCTTAAGAGTTTGATTCTATTCCCTACGAGCCTTGATAAATTCTTCCTATTTTGACTTTTTTGGTTGATTAGGGGTAGTTTGCTTATGCTTGGTTGTGAGGATGGGAGTAATAGTGGGAATAAAAGCTTTTACATAAAGAAAAAAAGGCATTGGTGGTCTATAATATATCTTCCCATAACATATAAGGCAATTTTAATCCATTATAGAAATTTCATAAGCATTAGGCAAAGTATCCCCTACCATGGATTGAATCATCATAGATATGTAACTATTGAAATATTTGAGGTAATAAATAAAAGCATGATGTGTAGTAGGCCTTATCAATATTAGTTTCCTATCACAATTCTTTTTTAATATTATATTTAAGTCTTGTATGGCCTCTTGAGGTTCTCTCATTATTGCAATTAATTACTTAATTAAGTATAAGTGATCAAATTTATCTTCAAATATCCTTCTCAAAGAGTCACCCAATTCATCCCACATACTGATAGATTTGGGAACCAAAATACCATACCAATCAAGGGCATTTCCCTTTAAATAAATAACTAAAATCTTGATGGCAACATTCTCTTCAATGATGTTATGTATGTTGCAAAAGTTGGAAATGTTTCTTATGTGTTTAATAGGATTAGTGGCATATTCTCTTGTGTATAAAGGCACACTTTTGAGGGCTAACATAAGAATTTTATCATAGTGATGAAGTCATAAATTAATATTGAAAATTAAGGAAACAAAGGGCAGGTTCTTTGGGGTTGCCATCTTGCAAGTTGAACCCAATAAAAGTCTCCTAATAGGTAAGTGAGTAGCAAGAGATTTCTTTGAATATGGTTAGGTATTAGTAAACCTCTTTGTTATAAATGAATAATAAGTAAGATCTAAAAATTCAATTGGAATGCCTTTATTATAAGACCATTTCCTTACCTTAGGCATGAAAATTAATCACTAGTCTGCAACCAAGAGCCAATGAATGTTGGAGTCACTAGATACTGCATGAAGGAAGCTTCACAACTTTAGATTTGTCAATATCAACATCCACTTTTGATAACTTCTTGGACCATGAGGTCCCATCGGGTGTGTTAAAATTATTATCAACCAAATTTTCTTCCTAAGTAGGGATAATCCATCCTCTTTAAATTTGGAATAACATTGAAACACCTCATATGTTGTGGGTGATAATTCTTAGAAGTGAGTCTCTAGATTAAAGGGCTAGATCCCTTGAAAAAAATTTACAAATAACCACTAACCTACTTGCTTTAAAGTAAAATAGATAAATGAGATTAACACTAATATAATAGAGGTGTTGTACTAAGATAAAATCCACAATCCTACTTGAACCTGCACTATGAAATACAATTTGAAAAATTGATCTCAAAACCCAAGGTTCTCTTAATAAAATTGTTTCAACATGAAGGTATAATATAATGCATTTCTAAAGGTAGATGAATGGTAGGTATTATCATAGACACTAGTAGTATTATTCACACTTAAATAAACACAAATCAATCGGTTACACATCATTTTACCTTTGATAAGGCATATTACTCACACAAAGCATGAAAGAGTGAGATGAACACAAGGAGAGATAATTATCACTTGTCATTCAACCATTAACTACTATGAAGCACTTATGCAATAATTTGAGAGAATAAAACTAGATTGAAATATTTATTCCAAAGGAAAAATTAGTATTCAAATTATCAGGCCTTTGCCATACCAAATGTGGATGATTTACAATTCCCAAAGTGGTATATTATATAGATAAATGAGGAAGAGAGAGAGAGGGGCATAGAGGAGGGAGAATTCTAAGTGTCCACATGAGAGTTACGAAAAATAAAGAGTTATAAAAATGTTTAAACATGTCCCTAATGACATATTCTCTCCTTTGAAGATGTTTCTATTGTCACTTATATTTTCACCCTTTGAGGATATGAAAATATCTCCTAATCTAAGTGGCATAAAGGAATCACCTCTAGGCTTGTGGGTAGCCTAAGGAATGAGGTGAATATCTAGATAGGGCTAGCTCCCTTGATGTACCACTTTGAATTAAAACTACTACTAAACTTGAAGGGTGAAAAGGGAAGATGATAAATAAAATTAAACTAATATAAGAGAGGTGATACACCAAATAACATAATGACATCTAACCATATTGAAATCAAAGGACAAACTAAAAATACACTTCTTTAATCTTCATCTTCTCACATCAATGCTACATTGTGAGGTTATGGATGAATGTGCAAATATAGGAGGAATAGAAAATAGGGATATAAGGGCACTAATGAAAATTATAACTCACTCAATCCTTGACATCTCCTAAAACACTTCACATGCCCTACAAGAAGAAGCTTTCCAACTATAAATAGGATGAAATAATGGCAAAACATGCTAAGGAATCCATAGTCTTCACTTATGCAAAATCAAACATTCCAAATGAAAAAATTATAAATATTAATAGAAGAGTTAAAAATAAATTTTATTATTGATCAAAAGGTATACATTTTATCATGGCTTCTCCATACTCAGGTGAAGCATCCAATATAATCCAAAAATAGCTAGTTCTTATAGAACTTGTGAGAGAGAGAAGACGAAAGAAGTCCAAGGGTCACAAGGACACTTTTCAAGATAATAATAGTAGTTAATTATGAATTTTTAGAGGGTATGGGATGAACCAAGCAATTTATATAGGTACAAATGTCAATCCAAGTCATAAACCTCATGAAAAGTGGCAAGAAACTCTCCATTTTAGCTCAAAAAAATTGCCTACATGATTAGCTCTATTTAAACATATTATAATTTTTTATTAGAAGTTAAAATGATTTAAATTCAATTTTATTCTCTCATACATTCCTCTCCATGCATTGTTTGTATTCTTGGTCCTCTGAAAACCTCTAAAAGTGAACCATCATCATCTATTATCTAGAAAACACTCCTTTCATGCACCCTACACACTTGACTTCCAAAAAGAGATTATTTTCTCATGTAAATACATAAAATATATTTAGTTAAATGTTTAAATTCCCTTCATGGACTTATAAGTATCAATAACACCTTAAAAATCCATCCACTTAAAGTTTTCACACTTCTCACTAGCTTGTCTAATATGCTAGTTTTGACTGGCTAAGTTGAAGCACCTTATTTTGACACTTAGGAGTTTTTTAAAGAAATTATATTGGTATTGGGATATATATTAAATTTTAATATTTTCATCCATGTGATTTTCATCTCTTGAAACCTCTTATAACCTATAAAACACATAAAATAGTGAGAAAAAAATTATTTTTACCCCCATCTGTACAAGTCCATACAAAAAAAAAAGTATGGATATAATATTTTTGGAATACTATACAATTTCCAATCACCATCATATTTAAACTAGCTCATTATATTATCTATAAAACTCCATTTCTACAATCAGGTAATAGCTAGGGTTTGCAAGGGTTTCTGAATAGTTTAAGCTCTTAAGCTTTGTTCATAAATTTTGGATGTTCAAATTGAAAAAAAGATCACTAAATAATTTTTCAAGACCCCTTATATTTTTCATAAACCTATTATATTCCCATGCAAGGCCTCATGAAAGATATGAGTGTCCAAACATGTCCTATTGAGCTCTTTTCCTTCTTTCCACAAGCCTGAGTTTATCCTTGAGTCAAAAAATGGATCTCATAATGTTTTCCATACCTTATAAAAGCCTTAAAACCTCTATAGTGATACTATAAACATGTTCCCATATGTTATAATCCATATCTAGTGCTGGAAGAGTGACTACCTCTTCATTTGAACAGTAGGTCTAGTCATGCCTAGTAATTTTGTCTACATGATTGAGAATCTGGGATACCCTATTGATATTCACATTTTATTTCTTATTTATACATGTTTTTATATATTTTTTTAAACCTCTCCATACTTATTTCAAATTTCAAACATCATCTAGTTAGTCTCTAGTCCTTCACTCTTCTAAACTATCAATTAGTGCATTTAAGGAATTGCCCCCTATTTGAGATAAAATAGGGGTACTTACCCTATTCTCTCAAGAAATATGAATATTTTATAGGTTTAATAGAGTGTTAAATACCATATCCATAAATTTTTAACCCTTATTTCTATGTATAGACCCCTCAAATGCATGAAAATCTCAGACAAACTTCTTGAAGCCAAATTATGTGTACCTTGACTATGTTTGGTCATTTTCCTCCTTCAAATGTAAATCCTACAGGTGTTCTTATAAGTTTATAATTTTAAATAAATTTAAGAAACACATTTTTATTATTTCATGGTCATCTATCAATAATTTTAATTCATTCACTTACAACCTAGGCCAAGTTTCTAATAAAAAAGTTAATTGTTTTACTCTCTGCCCCTCACAATCAACTAAAGTTGATTATGTGAGGGCTTGTAGGTGTATATGAATGTAATTATGAATTGTTTTAGGATTATTTAGGCTTTAAATTATTCATTTTAAGTCTAAAATTACATTTTTTAACTATTACTCCTCTTTGGAAGCCTTAGGACACCATCTTCGCATCAACCTTTAGGTCACTGTCTAGGTTGAGATGCTTTACCCCTAAACCCTACCTGTAGGTGTATAGATTCATCTTGAAAAAGGAATTTTTATTTATATTTTAATTTATCCCTATCACCTTATAATATACTTTTCTCCATGTATTCTCTTACACATAAAAATTGCTCACTATTCTGCTCACAGCCACTTCCAGCTGACTGTGTGAGATTTTTTTAGGGACCTGTAGGTTCTATGGCTTGTTTAAGCCTTGAATATAATGAATAAGAACATATTTAAACATTATAAAACATAATCCAACTTAAAATATTATAATTTATATGTTCATGGTTAAAATGATGTCCATTTCAAGCACTCCAACCTTTTTGCTCTTTGACCTTGCCATGACTGTGACTTACTCTTGGGAACCCTATTGTAGGTGTGTTTCAGCTCATGAGGACTTGGGTTAGGATGTTTTAAAACCTAAATTGAAGTTTTATGTTCATGTTGTATGTTTTTTAACTAAAAATAACTTTTTAAAACCTTAAAATAACATTTTATCAATAAAATTAGTATCATTATCCTATACCCTATTATAGGTCAACATTCCTACAGTGTATGGACTATAGGTGTATAGGTGAGTCTAATGCACATCCCATGAGTTTATTAAATTATATATTAGTATAAATCACTCTAAAAAATCATATATAAAAATTACTCCATGGTGGAAAGGTTGACTTACAACCTTGGGTAATAAATTTTCCTTTTGACTCAGAGCTATAGATATAATTGCCTGAGTTTAGTGTTTCAAAGACATATTTGGGCCTTATAACCATTGGTGTCCACCAATCCATCTGACCCCAAATCTTTCCAATTTGTTTTCCTATGATATATATATAACACTATTGTGTTAATAATGATCAAAGATAAATATGACATTATTATATGTTATCCACAAAAAGGTGATGGTTCTCTATTTTGACAAATTAGAGCTTATAGGCTTGGAATAGTCTTTTCACCTTTTGAGAAAATATCCCTTCTTGAGCATCCAATTATCACTCCAAAAAAGTATATGATTATATTTTCATCATGTTAAAACCTTAATAATAGTCTCACTACATATTCCAACCTCCATATATGGCCTTAATCTCATTGCCTAGGTCACCTACAAGTGCACATTCTGAATATGCAAATAGTGGAGAGAAGTTTGGGAAATGTGTGAGTTTTAAACATAAATAGGCATACCTATACTATTTAAAATTGAAAAAATGGGTTATTTTAACTATAGAGGCTTTGAAAATAGTTCCAAAATCCTTAAATCAACATTATTCTACCTTTCAACCACCTATAGATGCATATTCCAATGGCAGACTATGTATGTATGTGTGTGTGTGTGTGTGTGTGTGTGTGTGTGTGTGTGTGTGTGTGTGTATGATTGAACCTTCATGGAAATTCTGTATTGGAGGATGGGATTTAAATATTATGATACCACTAATACATTTAAAATATTTAAATGAACCTATCACAACCATATGAAGCCATGAAAATGCACAAAGTTCTTGAAAATAGTGAAAACTACATGTTGCACTCAAAAGAGATGAGTCTAAAAATTTGGGGTTATTGGCTCCTCCAAACACCAAAAAACATGAAACCAAGAATGGGATACAGGAGGTTACATATCCAAGATCATCTATAACTAATATCATCAAGCAGATTGTATGGAGCTTCTCAAACCAAGGTAAAACTTGCAAGGTTCACAGATTAACAGGTAGATTTGAATGGTCACCTTGTTAGAAATGGTTCATAAATATAAGGGAACCATTAATCTTGAAATAAAATAAAAAATTAATATGAATATTTTTATAATACTCCCCCAAGATTATTTTTCTTGAAACTTCTTGAGTTGTTTGTACCAAGTAAAAATGTGCAAGTCACTTTTGCTTACGAAGAAGGGTAAAAAGAGAGATGAATTGTTTTGACCAATAAATGGCACTTCCAAATCAAAATAAACATGTAAATAATCATGGGGAAGCTGAAAAGTCATATTTTAACCTTTTCCAAGTGGCACACTTCCCAAGGAGGCCATACAAGTGCCATTTTCTTCTTTTTCTTTAAGAAAACTGACTTTCCTTCTGATGAACCTACAATTTAGTTAACAAAAATGGATTAATACTTATTATAACATATTTCATGTGACATCACCCATTTGGACCTTCAAATTTCCCAAGAATCATGTACAAAGCATTAAATACACCTTTTTTGACCACTAAAATGATAAATGGACATAAAAACTAATTGATATTAATTAACATCATTTGGCATTAATTAACATGTAATACACTCCATGAAACTCATATTACACCCCCTATAGACCTAGATATTTAAGTTTTTACCTATAGGTGCCCCAATTTGACTAAAAAGTCAAATTTGGTCAACAAATTGGTGACTCATAGGGGTAGAATGCCTACTGTACTATATAGACCAGTAGCCTTATCAATCCATTGGGATTAGGAGTCGTCTAAAGTCTTATACAAATAAGAAAACCTTTGACCATTGACTTTGAGCTTGACCAAGACTAGACAATTAATGAATACATCAACACATAAAGCAAAGACACACACAACAAAGAGAGCAAACACACACATTTTCTCAAAGCACTTAGGGGAAATAGAGAATAAACTATTATATACAACTAATAATCAGTCATACCTCCCTCTTGGATAAAATTGAAAGTTTCTTAAATCTCCTTTTGCATGAGATGGATGAGGGCACCAAGCATGTTGCTCTTTAGATTGAAAAATTGATGAACCAGGCCTATTCCTTAGCACTTGACTTGACTTGTTCTCAAGTAGATCATCTTAAAATAGGTATCCAATGTAGAAATATTCCTCTTGACTTTGTTTACATACTTCATTTTGCTACGCACTCTCTTTCTCATGATTAACTTTCTTCATCTTTGTAGACCTGGTCTCGAAAGGAATGATCTCTTATTCTTTGAAAGATTGAGGCCAATAGAGGTTTTCCTTGACCTCCAAAGGCTGATGTTTTTTCTTTTATCACTTATGACATGTTAGACAATGTCATTTTTCTCATCTATGACATCTTGGACAATGTCATTTTTATTACCATCACTTGTAACCAGCCCTAAAGGAATTGTAGACCCCTTGAGAGATTCAAACTCCTTACAAGTGTCCTCAAATATCTAACACAAGTTATCATATTCATTTTGATAAGAATAATAAAGAGTAAAAACAAGATAGAGTCCCTCATATTTTTCTTTATATTTCAATATGACCTCTTCGAAGATTTCTTCTTCAACACAAGGAATGTATGTTTCATCATCAACCAAACAAGGAGATTCAACATAAGAGGTCATATCTTCATCATCACTTAGGAACTCTTATCATAATCTTATCTTGTTGTTCAAGGGTTTAAATATCTTCAATCTCCTTCGTAGTGATGCCAAGACTAGGCATCTTGAAATCCAAGAACCTAGCCCATTAAGGCTACTAAGGAGTTGCATCTTCTTCAAGTAAAAGTTATAAGTTTTCCTCAACTAATTTATCCTTTTAAGGTTATCACACCATATTTCCATCAAGGCAAAATGTTATGGGATGAGGACAAGATGAACTAGTTGGTGGAGGTGGAACATAGGGATCAAAATCAGATTGAAAATATAAAGTTGGGAACTCTTTTGGAAGATCTTGAGGAAGGGAAAGCAGACCTTGGGTTAAAACAAATTGATTTTATTCCTTCCACTTTAAATTCATTTCATTCACATCTGATTCAATTTTTTAACTCTCTTGAAGGAGGTTAGATTGGGTGTGTTTAGGCATAGAATCTTCTTTAGGGTCTAAACCTTTCATCACACCTTGGCTTAGTAACTTCATCCTTGACTCCAACTCTTCAATTTGTTTGGATAGGTTATCTTGAAAATGTCTTTCTTGAATCTCATATAAATAATATTTTTTATGAGGGATACATGAGGCTTGACATGGAACATAAGATTCTTCTTGAGGAAGGGTGGGAGGTGCTTACAAAGGATCAACTCCATTCTCCACTTCACACTCCTTAACAATGCTTTTCTCCTCTTTATTTCCCCATGACTCCACTATCTTATTCAATCTTATGATGTTAGGATTATAATCTTTTTCTTGAGGAATGGTATGATGAGTTTGTATAATATCAAGAGTCTTCTTAACTTCACACTCTTTATCAATACTTTTCTCCTCTTTCTTTTCCCATGACTCCACTATCTTGTTCTAACTTAAGACATTGAGATTATGAGTGTCTTTTTCAGCTGGTGGGGATGCATTGTGAGATGGGAATGAGAGATTTGTCAGGGAACCCAAGAACAACACACCTTGTTCTGATCCCACTTGTTAGGATCTTGCTCCTCAAAAAGAGCACAATATGATTACCAAATACAAGCAATTAAACATGCAGAAATTATATCAGAAGTACAAGTAACTAGAATTCACTAATAGCACAGAATATGAGAGACAATACACTATCTTGTATTAATACTTGTATAGAAAAGAATACAATAAAGAGACGCCACACTCTTCCACCTTACAGAGGCTTGCCACACCTCAAGTGTACAGTAATTCTTCTTCAAAAACACTCTCCTACCAAAAACGGTCCCAACACACAACTCACACACAAAATTGGTGTTCACCTCTCCAACCAGTCAGTAATAACCCTGCCAGTACCCAAGCACTCTAAAGTACTTCAATTAGATCTCCCATGAACCTACAACCTACAATTCAATAGACCATACTCACACATGTAGATCTCCTATGAGCTTGCAACAACCTACAACTCAATGATCTTACAATGGAAGGATCTTCCTTACCTTCCTTTTCAGCTCATCATTACAATACATGCCAATGGGTCTATAAATAGATCCCAGACTTAAAAAATAACTTAGACTCTTAGTTTACTAATAATAGACACGCAGCTCAAGACTCGAAATAGTCGTTACATGCAAACACTCAGTTTAACTAACTAACTATTCATCCAACGAACAGTTCTGGAACACACAGGCGACCGACATCGGTCCCTGTCTAACTGGTGTTGACCAATGTCAGCTAACTCCCTACCGATGCCAGTTGCCTTTTGCATTCATCATGATCGACGTCAGTCATATTACCGATGTTGGTACTTTTAGAACTTCAGCATCCTCCTTTTTATCTGCAGAGTTGAAGCTTTTAGCTCCACAACCTAACAAGATTGAAATCCACTTCCTTTTTTTCCAACATGGACTGTTGCATATTCATATTTACTAATTCAATCTGCCTACCAATATTAGCTTTAAATACAAGGTTTCTCTTTTCAATTCTCTCCTCCAATTGATTATGAAAAGGATGACTTTGATAGGCTTGATTTGGCTCATGATTATGGGTCATGTATGGCTAGTAGGAAACTTGGGGAAGTGGATATGAAGGTTGATAGGTATGGTGAGGTTTCCTTTAATGAACTCCAAGCCTATCTTCTAAGGAAGAAACTAGACCACTCACACCAAGCATCTCACTTGTGAGCCTTTGCCAATTGGCTCTCTCAATATGTACCCACTCTCTTTTGACCAACTCTAATTATTATCTCACCTTATGAATGACATATTTATGAATCTCTCTACCACATCCTCTTTGTGTGTCAAGCTCCAACATGTACCTCTCATATCCCAAAAGTGTCTTCTTGAAAGTGGAAATGGGTTGGCTTAAGAAGTGGCTAGGTTAACTAGGAGAAGCAAAACATTGAGGAGGCTAGTTATAGGAATAATATACTTCATGCATGGCCTGAAAAGGATCATATTGGGGCTAATGAAATTCATATTTAGTTTGGTAAGGATCATGATAAGATTGACCAAGGACTTGTTCATATTGATAGGGAATGGCACAAGCTTGTAATGTCTCACCAACCTGTAGAGAACAAAAATCAACACCAAATTCATCCATGAAACTTCATTGAAAGAAATAACACAAATAAACACATTGATAAAACTCCTTAAAGTATAACTTGGGATGATTAACCAGTTGATGTATCTTTGGAGTCACCATTGATGCTTTGATAGATGCCTCCAAAGGTTGATTATTAAGAGACAACACTAAAAATCTCTCAACCTCTCAGACCAAGAGTCCCAATTGGCATGCCAAAAACTATTGTCACTTGGATTTAAACCCTTTTATTAGATTAAAATCTCTCCTCATATAAATGGCAAAATGGAATCACCTCTAGTCTTGTGGGTAGCCTAAGGAACGAGGTGAATCTCTAGATAAGGATAACTCCCTTAATGTACCACTTTGAATTACAACTAATACTAAATTTGGGGGGTGAAAAGGGATAAGGATAACTAAAATAAAACTAAAATAAGGGAGGTGATAAAATAAATAACATGATGACATCCAACCATATGCATATTACACTTGAAATCAAAGGACAAACTAAAAATACACTTCTCCAATCTTCATCTTCTCACATCAATGCTACATTATGATGTTATGGATGAATGTGCAAAGCTAGGAGGAATATAAAATTGTAATATGAGGGCACTAATAAAAATAATAACTCAATCAATCCTTAACATCTCCTAAAACACTTCATATTCCCTACAAGAAGAAGCTTTCCAACTGTAAATAGGATGAAAGAATGACAATACATGCTAAGGAATCCATAGTCTTCACTTATGCAAAATCAAACATTCCAAATAAAAAATATAAATAATCATGTTATAGGTAATAATCATTTGTCTTATTTATCAAAAGTTAAGCATTTGAGTAAGGATTTTCCATACTCAAGGGGAGCATCTAATACAATGCCAAAATGGCTAGTTCTTATAAAACCTGTGAGAGAGAGAAGAAGAGAGAAGTCCAAGGGTCACAAATAAACTTTTAAATATAATAAAAGGAGTTAATTTTTAATTTGTATATGGTATGGGATGAACCATGTAAGGTTTGGAGGTATAAATGTCAATCTAAGTCATAAATCTCATGAAAAGTGGTAAGAAACTCCCCATTCTAGCTCAGAAAAACTACTTGCATGATCAACCCTATTTGAATGACTTATAACTGATTAGGATAAGGTATATTAATTTTAATTTAGTGGGATATGGTCTCATACATTCCTCTCCATGCATTGGTTGCATGCTTGGTCTTTTAAAAACCTCTGAAAGTGAACCATCATCATTTGTTATATAAAAAAACACTCCTTTCATGCACCCTACACACTTGGATTCTAAAAAGAGATAAATTTCTCATTAAAATACATAAAATATATTTAATTACATGTTTCAAGTCCCTATATTTCCATATAAGCATCATGGACACCTTAAAAATCCATCCACTTGAAATTTTCACACTTCTCACTAGCTTGTCCAATAGGCTAGTTTTGACTGACTGAGTTAAAACACCCAATTTGGAAACTTAAGAGTTTTTTAAAGGAATTAAATTTAATTTTTGAGATATCTTAAATCTCAATCTTTCCATCCATGTGATTTTCATCTCTTGAAACCTCCTACAACTTTAAAAACACATAAAATAGTGAGAAAACCCCTATTTTTGCCCCCATCTATACAAATCCGTACAAACAAAAAGTATGGGGAGTAGATTGGGAAAGTAATATACAAGTTAAAATCACAATATTATCAAAAATGTCTCATTATATTATCTATCCAACTTCATTTCTCCAATCGGGTCATAGTCAGGGTTTGCAAGGGTTTTTGAATAGTTTAAGCTCTTAAGATTTGCTCATAAAATTTGGACATTCAACTTAAAAATAAACTTCACTAAATCATTTTTAAATGCCCTTATATCTTCCCTAAACCTATGATATTCCCATACAAGGTCTCATGAAAGATATGAGTGTCTAAACATGTCCTATCGAGCTCTTTCCCTTATTTCCATAGGCCTAAGTTTGTCCTTCAGTCAAAAAATGGATATATTGATGTTTTCCATACCTTATAAAATCCTTAACACCTATTTATTTATCATATTAACATGTTATCATAGGTTATAACCCATATCTAGTGTTGGAAGAATGACTGCCTCTTCATTTGAACACTAGGTCTAGTCATGTCTGGTAATTTTGTCTACATGATTGAGGGTCTGGGATACCATATTGATCTTCACATTTTATTTATTGGCTATACATACTTGTATATATTTTTTTTAGCCTCTCCATCCTTCTCTCAAATTTCAAACATCATCTGATTAGTCTCTTTACCTTCACTCTTCCAAACTCTTAATTAGTGCATCTAGGGAAGTACCCCCATCTGAGACAAAATAGGGGGTACTTACCCTATTATCTCAAGAAATATGAATATTTTATAGGATTATTTTAGTGGTAAATACCCTCTCCACAAATTTTTACCCTTTGGTTCTATGTATAGACCCCTCAAATGCATGAAAATCTCAAACAGACTTATCGAAGGTATATTATGCATACCTCGACTGTGTTTGGCCATTTTCCTCCTTCAAATGTATATTTTCAAGTGTTACTATTTTAGAGGGGTTTATAAAGTAATTTATTCAAACATTAGTCCATAAATAATGAAAATTTTATAAAGAACTAACTAACTAAGACTATCTATTCCTATGGGAATTACAAAGGATATCAAGAAACAAAATGAAAGAAAGCAACATCATATTACCTTCCCAAATGGATTCACCATACCTATGTGGCTCAAAATAATTTTATCCCTTGATCAATCATTCTTGTCTTTGTCGACAAAGGTGGTAAACTCCTCCAATGTCTCAAGAACACTCCATAAAACCTAGGCTCATGATTCCAAATCACTAAACTAGCCTATCAATGAAGCTTGCAGACAAAATCAATGATCAAATGCAAAATATTATGTAAATAATTTAACATTATAAATTTGAAATATTCAAGCTTAAAATTCATGTCTATGGCCTCTCTATTTATACATTTTTGAGATTGGTCAGGATCAACCATGACTTCTATCTCAAGATTGAGATGTGTGGCCATGGATAATCCTAATATTTGGAATTAAACTCATAAATATCCTCAAGATAAATAAGCATTAAAGAGGCATGGGAGGCATTAAATAGGTATGGGTGACCCATAATCCTGATATTTGTGGCATTTATGACCTAGGGATGTCTTCCCAAGAAATGATGTCACTTGATGATGCAGTTAATAGGAATCAATTTTTAAAAAGAAATATTAAACAACTCTCATAGAAAATTCACTTAAGATCTTGATTTGGATTAATTATCCTTAAACAAGGTTAATCAACATTTATGTAATTATTTGAAAATTTGCCCTCAATTAATCAAAAATGGTTAGAAAGTCATACTACTAGATTATAAACTGACTGGAAAGGAACTAGAAGGTGATGTTAGATGTGTTAGAGCTATATTCCCATTTAGGATGTTACCAATATAAAATAACAAAGGTACATGATGTGTACAAATTAATTAGAATAAAAGAGTGATCTAGAGCACTAAATGGTGAATTTGTCATTTTGACTCAAAATAATCTGATCAAAGTTATTTAGCTCATAAAATACATTACCCTATTTAGGGATACTTTGACCTAAACTAGCACTTATAAGTGACAAGTTCATACCATTTAGGGTGTTTTATGGATTTTGACCTACAATATGCATTTGAATGCAATTCGAGTAAGATTGAAAATTTCAACATAAATGGTGTTAGGAATTGTATGTCTACATTTTGCCCCTATTTGAGAAGTTGTAATGAGACATTCAGGTGAAGCAACATATTTTCAAAGAAAAGAGGTGTCAATAAGAAATTAGAATAGACCCATGATTCCCCCTCGAGAGGACATACTAGGATGGAAGAAAAGGATGGACTCTTAAAAAGAGAGAGAAAGTGAGAGATTAACCCATGGAATAGATCACATTTAGATGATCTAATGCTTGCACATGTGATTACCATTAATGATCAAAATATAATTAGAGGTATAATAGGCCCTACAAATAGGGGGAATGGGAAAGATACAATCCATAAATGTAAGGGACACACTTTAAATGTACCCAATTTGAGAGTATAAGCTACACACTTACGACATTGATCAATCCCGAGAAAAGGTGCACACTAAAATATTTCCATCATGGGATTTAATATGGAGAGCTTGGAATTAGAGTAAAAGAGAGAATGTTCTACTTGAAGAAGGGAAGCACCACTAGAATGGGGTCTCCAAAGAGAATATAATAAGAAGTATTCTAGTAGAGAAGATTAGATCATGATAAAATAGTTTTTCCCAAGAAGGGTGAATCTTGATCATTGATAAATAATAAATACTAATTTTCCCCTGTATAGCTGATTTTATTTAGACATTGTTCAGATGTTGTGCCCCAACATTGGTAATTAGCAAGCAAAATAGCTCAGGGATATAACCGAAAAGATAAGTTAAAGTGAGTGAGCATAAATGTACATGTGATGGTGTAATGGCTTAGAAAGACATATAAAACCAAGCATATGAGAATGCACAAAGTGATGAGAGAGATAAAAATAAGAATGGAGATAGCTGAGCTGACCTCAATAGAAATTGAGCACTGCTTACATAGTTCCATGGACTCATGTTCCAACATGAACTTTAGGCCAATGTAGTTCACCCAAGTTTGGGAGAGAATGGAATGAGGAATGATGAAAAATGACCAAGAATTGATTATACTTATAATGTATGCAAAGAGATGCACATCTAAGCATAGACAAAGAAACCTAAAATACATGTTACCTAGAAGGTAATTCCATATCATGAGTCTAGGTTTTGCAAAGTGTTCTTGAGAATCATTCATCAGAGTTGATGTTAACGTTAAGATGTTAAGACCTAAGCACAAAGTGCTTGTTATAAAAAAATAAATTAGGCATCATAAGTATGAATAACTTAGAATGACATAAGATTTTAATTGCATTGATCTAGTTCAAATGTGAATATCTATAACTAAGGATAATGGTGAAACAATGACCAAAACTATAGTTACAGTGATTTGCATTTAAATAAAAAAAAGCAAAAACAAGGAAAAAGATAAACATAAATGAACCTAAGTTGAAATCAAGATATGATCAATCAAGACTTAAGTAGGAACAAAAATGTTTAAAAACAAAATTCAAGAACATCTTAACAACATGAGACTAAGATATGAATAATCAAGATCCATGTGGACCATCAAGGCATTCTTGAACACAAAAGAGAAAATCAAAATTAAATAGAAAAATAAGACACCAACAACAATGAAATAAACAAAATGGTCCAAGAACAACATAATAACATAGGATCAAGATATAAACAATCAAGATCCATGTGAATCATTAAGATGTTTTGAAACACAAAAGAAATAAGCAAAAAATAATCAAGGAAACACATGACCAAGATGAGACAAGAAATAATAAAAAGAGAAAATGAGAAGAAATAAAAGGAGAGGTGTGAAAACACAACAAAACACCAAGAGAACTCAAATAAATACACATAAATAAAAACCAAGTTATTTCAGTTTAAAGACAAATATTCATGCATGTACGGTAGAGGTGTTACTTTGACATGATAATTGTTCCCTAATTAAAGAGGAATAATGATAGAAGAAATAGAGGAAGAGAAGAAAAGAAAGGGGTTGGTTGAGTTAACTCTAGATGTATAAGACAAATGGATGTTGCCTACATAGTTCCATGGATGCATGTTCCAACATGAACTTCAGGCCAAATGTAGTTCTCCTAAGAAATCAGATAGAAGAAAAATGATGATCAGACTAGTATGATTAATGTTATAGAATAAATGGAAGATATGAAAAAAAAATTAGAATGGTTTGGAAAATAAGAAGATGATGATATGAGAAAGAGTGATCTTATAAAATGTCAAGTGCATGGGACAAGATGACATGAACTAGTGTTTTTGTGCTTGAAAAATGGCAAGAGCGTAGCATGGTAGAATGGTAATGTACAAATGTATAGAAGCATGAGACAATGTTTTTGTTTCTTTGTGGATCATGTTCTGATATTTTTGGTATTTTAAAAGTATTTCTAATGTTTTTGGTGTTTTTGGGATAAAATATGCACAAGGTAGGACCATTTAGTCAAGGAGATGCACGTCCTAAGAGTAGAGTTTCTAATAAGATAGATAAGCTAGCTGCAATGACCTATGCTCACAAATCAATGAGAACAAGGAATCTTTGATAAAATAATAAAGAGAAGTAAATATGATATAGAATAATGTGAAACCAAAGTAAAAAAATAAATATCAGAATTCACCTATCTGTAACAATGTAGCAATGCTCTAGAACTGAGAAGATGTTTCTATTCACTTGTTTAAAGCTACACAATACTATCTTGGCTAAACTGCTTTATAGAACTACTACTGAGAATGTTCATAATGTTCATGAGATGTAATCAAGATCATAATTGGTTAAGGGATAAAAAGTGTGTAAGTTTATAACATGCCTTAGACATAATAAATAATATGCTTCTTGAAGAGAGCAATCCAAAATAGGATGAAGAATGTGTTCAGAGTGCCAAGGATTCAAAGCCTTTACTATAAAGAATCATCAAAAGAAGACTAGGGTAGTAAAATGTGTTCAAGGTAAGATAAAAGGGTGGGATAAAATTACGTCAGCACAAGTTTCCCCCAATTCAAGGGTCTTCTATAAAATGGTTCAAATTTATTCATGCATATAACCTCTTAAGTTATATGATGTTCATGGGGTCTAAAATTTCTTCACCATTAGGTTTAGCCAGTCGATATGCTCCTAATCCATAGTTTTTTGTGACAATATATGGTCCTAACTAATTAGGCTGAAACTTGCCTTTATTTTTGGGTTTAGCATTCATATTCTTCTGGGTCTATTTCAAAACTAAGTCACCAATCTCAAATTCTCAAGGGAAAATCCATTTGTTTTAGCTTCTCTATAATCTATTCTAATAGGCCTACAAGTTTTCTAGGGTAGCCAAATGCCTACCATCAAGAAGCTCTAGTCTGTGCAGTCATGAGGCTCTATATTCTTCATTATCTTTAATGTGTTCCATTGATATTCTTAATGATGGGATCTCAATCTCGACTGGGATGATAGCTCTAGTGCCAAAAATAAGGGAGTATGGAGTAGCTCTAGTTGGGGTGTGATGATTGTTTCTATAATCCCAAAGGGTAGGAAAGATATGCAAGTAACAATTACAACCAACATCATTGACAATCTTATTTAAGATGGCTAGAATGGTTTTATTTGATGCCTCAACTTGTCCTTTACTTTATGGATTATATGGAATGGATTTCTTGTGCTTGATCTTGAATTTTACACAAAGAGATTTCAAATCTTGGTTCACAAAGGATCCACCATTATCAGATATAATTCAAGCTGAGATGTCATATTGAAAGATGATATGGTAATGAATAAATTTCGTTATTTTTTTCCTAGTAACATAAGTGAGAGGAATGGCCTCAATCTACTTGGTAAAATATTCGATTGCAGTCAAAATGTGCTTATGGCCATCTGAAGATGTCAGGTTAATTTTCCCAATGAGATCGAGACCCCATGTTGAGAATGGCCATGGTGTTGTAACTAGTTACAATGGTAAATAAGGTGCATGTATCAATTTTCCATGCTACTGATAAGGAAGACACTTCTTTACATAATTACAAGCATCTATCTCCATTTTGGGCCAATAATAGCCTATTTTGAGTAGTTTCTTTACTAGGACTACACTATTGGTATGGGGCCCACACATTCCTTCATGAACCTCTTTTAGTTCCAACTTGGATTCTCTCAAAGATAAATAACAAAGAAGCATTCCATCATAACCTTTATGATAAAGCATGTTTCCAAAGAAGATATAATGTGTTAAGCGATGAAGAAATAGTTTTTGTTAGTTATTGAAAAGGTTGGTAGGAAATACATGACTATGGAAATAGTTATAAAAATCTTGGTACCATGGTAGCTCAGATGAGGGATTAGGATCAGCAACAGTGCATATTTTCATTGAATAGGATAGAATATGTGTTGGTTGAAGAATATTTTCAATCAAGAACTGATACTCTTTAGCACTATCATGCATTTGAATCATGGAACCAATTGTTACCATGACATTGGTAGATATATTTTTGACTCATAGAACTTGCTCAAATTGTAGAGATTTAAGATGTGTTTTAAGGATATCGACAATTTGATTGTAAGGAATAAGCTTATCATCCCTTGTTTGATACTGGTCAGTTGGCTGATTTATAATTAGCTTCAAATCTCCATAGACCTTTAAGCTTTGAATATCCCATTGTATAACAAGATGTAGCCCTAAAACCAATGCCTCATATTCAACCATATTGTTTGTAAACTAAAATTATATATGGAATGTTTTGGGGATCAAATCCCCCTATGGCATGATCAATAATATGCTAGCTCCAGACCCTTGGGATGTGAAGGATCCATCAAAATAGAACATCCACTATTTAGGTTCTTGGGATGCTTGTTATATCATCATGATAGAATCATCTAGAAGGTCAAATTTGAGAGGTTGAGTGTTCATAATAGGAGCTTTTACTAGTCAATAAGAACTTGTCCTTTGATTGTCTTTTAATTCTGGTACTCAGTATCAAACTCAATGAGGAGCATAATCTATTTAGTCATGCATCTTTGAAGAGACACTTTAAATAAGAACTTGAGAGGATTTACCTTGGTGATAATAATAGTTTTGTTATTTAGCATATAATATCATAATTTGTTAGTACTGAACACCATAGTTAAACATGCCTTCACAATAGGCATATAATTATGTTCATAGGCTACCAATGTGTGGCTTAAATAATAAATAGTGTGTTATTTACCATGATCATCATGTTGGCCCAAAAGTTCCCCCAGTGCATGTTTCATGGTTGATATATAAAGAAGTAGTGGCTTTCCTTGTGTTGGAGGTCGTAAGAATGGTGGATTGGCTAAGTATGTTTTAAGCTTTACAAATGCTATCTGAAAATCTTCATCCCACTAAAATGTTACGCCTTTCTTTAAGAGATGGGTAAATGGGTGGAACTTATCTGTCAATTAATAAATGAACCTACGTATAGACTAGATCTTTCCTTGTAGACCTCAAAATCGTTTAAGATTGTTTTGTGGAAGCATTTCCATAATAGCATTGACCTTTGTAGGGTCAACTTCAATCCCTCATTGTGATAAAATGAACCCTAACAATTTTCCTAATGTGACTCCAAAGACACATTTCTTAGGATTCAAGCTAACTTTATATGCATGAAGCCTCTCAAATATTTTTATTAGGATGTTAGGATGTCTAACTCTTATTCTTGATTTTGATAGTATATCATCAACATAGTCATCAACAATTTCATGCATCATGTCATGGAAAATGATAGTCATTGCACACTGATATGTGGCTCTAGCATTCTTTAAACCAAATGGCATGACTTGGTAATAGAATGTCCCCCATAGAGTGGTGAACATGGTCTTATGCTGATCTTCAAGGGCTATCTTGATCTGATTGTAACCAAAAAATCCATCCATTAAGGATAACATCTTATACCCAACAGTTGATTCAATGATCATGTCAATATTGGGTAGAGGAAAATCATCTTTGGGGTATGCTTTGTTGATATCATGAAAATTAGTAAAAATACGTATGCCTGGGGTCTTTTTACTCACTAGTACTATGTTAGAAACCCATTCAGAGTAGTCTAGTGGTTTGATAAAATTAGCTCCTGACAACTTTTCCAACTCAGACTTAACTAAAAGGGTGATGTATGGATTCATCTTTCTTAATTCTTGCTTGATTGGTTTAGCACCAGGGTGAACAACAAGATGACACACAACTAAATCTAGGTCCAAGCCTGACATGTTAGAGTATGCCCATGCAAAGATGTCTATATAATCCTTAAGAATGGATATAATGTGGTCATGTTCTGCTTCAGTAAGGGAAGCTCCAAGATAAACAATTTGGGATCCTCATGGGTTCCCAAATTCACTTCTGTTGTGCTCTCCATAAGGAGTGTGGATCCATCTTATATAATTGTAGGTAATGTATGGTCATGATCATTTTATTCTATTATATCTTCTTGTTTTTCCTCCCAAAGATCTAGATAATATGAAGAATCAAAATCTGCCTTCTTAGGTAAAGGATAATTGGTAAAAACCTCTAGAAACTTAAGAGCAAGATGCTCAAATATTTGATGTTGTTTTGAAGAGATGCTTGTACTAGATATAGAACTTGGGATATATGGGCTTTCTATGTCCTAAGGGGATGAGTAAATTTTCCCACCTAGAAGCACCTAAAATAGGTTTTCACTCAAAGGCTTGTCTTTTTCTTTACTTTTTCCCTGATCGACAAGCACCTCAAAGAGGTTTTTACCTGAAGATCTTGATGTTTGTTCTTTATTATGACCAAGAAATTTTTCCTACTCTCCAAAGTAGGTAGAAGGATCTAATAAAAAATCAAAACCCTGCTTATGATCACTAATGGGGAATGCATCTCGTAGGCCCATGTATTCTGCAATTGATTCTTCATTTTAGAACTCATCGAGGCATATGATTGAATTTTGTTGATCTCAATCTATGATTTCAAGATGGCAAAGGCATAGGTTACAGTGAGGGTTTGCTTTAGGATGGGAAGTGCTAATGGTAAAGATATAATGTCCTACTTCAGGAAGGGAAGTACCACTAGGATAATTTTTTTGCTTTAGGATGGGAAGCTCTAATAGGTGTTATGGTCAATATGGCATTTGAATAAAACAAATCTAAGTCAGTAAGCTCATTAAAAAGGCTATAATGGGACATTATGTCACTTCTAGGAGTCTCATTACTAGTCAATTTGGAACATTCACTATAAAATGTCATGAGATCATCCTCTAGTGGTTTAAATATGAGACCATGATTCCAATTGACAACTCCAGCTGATAAGGGTTCTAAAATTCCTTGCACCTATGGGCCAAGGCCTTACCCTGTATAGTCAAGATGATCCATTATCTTGTTAGGGATAAGATACTTTAGATTCTAAAAATAATTAGCAAGCCCTTCATAACATAACCAATATCCCTCGATAAAAGCCTCTTGATCTTTATTTAGTGCAATTACAGGTACAAAAACCATAGAAGGTTTTGGTTGTTTCTTCTTTGGTTGGAAAATTTGATCGGGTTTGTTAGGAGTCTAGGAAGTTTTAAGCTTATCAAATGTTTTAAGGGATTTTGGTAATTTTTCAATATGGCAGATGTCCTTCAGATAGTGCATGGAAATGCTTGTCTTTAATAATAACCTCCTTGGTCAGAGCTATAAGAGATGGATCAGCCAGAGTGGAGGCTAGATCACTAGGATCTATATAATTAGATGGAGATGGATGAGAAATGATGTCTTTGATCTTCTTTGTAATGAATTTAAAACCTGGGCAATAGTTATAATTATGAAACTTTACTTCAATATGTTTGAAATATTGATATGGTTGTTGATTAGCAGGAATAGTAACCTTGATCCCATCATGGGGAAGCTTACAACATTGGTGAAGAGGAGATGGCACTACCTATACTTCATGGATCCAAGGACAACCAATAATTATTCTATAAGGAATCTCATTATCCATAATATGGAATAATGTGTGATGATAAATAGACCCAACCATGACTGTCAACCAAATTATACCAGATGACTCCCTCTCAACATTGTCATAAGCCTTGATTATAATATTTTCTAGCTTAATGTATTTATGTATTTATCCCAATCATCATACCATTTTAAGAGATATGATGTTCAACCCTGAACCATTATCTATAAGAACCCCCTTGATCTTGTGATCCACAATGATTATCTCAATGTATAGTGGGTTATTATTGTTTGGACTGAGGGTGGACATGTCTTTTTGATCAAATGTGATTTTTAAAAATGAAGAAAAGTGTCCAAATAGGTTCTAAAACTGATCAAGGTTTATATCATTAGGCAAAATAGACTCTTGCAAAAAATTTTGAAATATGGTTCTATGGACATCAAATTTCCACAAGAGTTCTAATATAGAAATTTGTGCATGGGTTTTATCTAATTGATTCATTAGAATATAAGGCCTTTAAATTATGGATTAAGCTATTTTAGTCTTTGTTAGGATAGTATTCAGCTTTGGAACTATTGGCACAATGTTCTCATTGGGTTTTATGAAAGAAGTGGGTAAAGGGCCCTGGATGGTAACTCACGAGCATCTAGTTGTGACTGCATAACCTAGAGGTGGCAAGGAGTTATTATAGTTAGAAGAGGAAGGAAAAGGGCCTTGGATAGTGACTCATGGGTGACTAACTATATTGCTACAGTTTTGGGTCAATGAGGAGCCTTTATCATTAGAATAAAGGTGATGTTGTTTAGAATTAGTAACCCATGTAAAGTGAGTAACAACATGATGATGCAAACCCAAAATGGTATTACTAGGGGGAGAGGGTGTTGAGCCTATCATGATGGGTCTTATGTTATGAGGAACATGAGATTGGCCACATATCTTTACAGTAATAGTGGCAATATGGGTTGTATAAATGCATTCAACAGTATTATTATAGTTGTAACGTACATTGTTATAAGCCACATTATTAGTATGGGAATTATGATCTCGATTATGCTCATTATGATTCTAACCTTGTTGTTGGTTTTGATTCTACCTCTATTATTGATTGTGACCATTTTGATTGTTTCTTAGTGGTGGTGGATCATGTCAAGGAAAGGGGTCTTTACAGATTCCCATATCCTGATTTGTGTCCTGATTATGGGTCAACTTAAATTCTAGTTCACCACTTTCAATAAAGTCCTCAATAATATGTCATAATTGAATGCAATGATATGCATTGTGAATAGCAACACAATGAAAGTTACACCATTCATTCTCTTTGTACCAATCTAGTTTTGGTTGATCTTGAGGAAACGGCCTTGATACTGGACATACAATTAAACTAGCTACAATGAGCTTTTGTAACATTATTTCAACTGATTCACCTAACTTGCTAAAGACTCTAAAATTATTATGAAATATCCTTCATGGAGGTTGTCTCTGTAAAATAGGTAGTAGATTTGGGGGAGTTATTTATATATTTTGAGGAGGCATAGCCTGTACCATTTGTACATGTCTTGTTTTAGTCACCCCATTTCCAACCATGTTCTTATTTTTGATAAAGCCTTTAGGCTTATCCTACATAACTATTTGAACCAGTGATTTAGTCTGATTAGATGCTTGACCTTGTGTAAAAATCTTAACAAGGCCCTTAGCAATAATAGCCTTCTCAATATGCACTCCTTTGTCAATAATTTCTTCAAATGAGTTAGCATAAGCTAACTATATATTATGCACAACTTAAGGATGCAAATTCTATGAAAAGATATCAACCAATTGTTTATCTAGCAAATTATGTTGAAAGTGGCCTGCCAATGCTCTCCACCTTTGTAGATATGTGGTGAAACTTTCACCATCACACTACTTGGCTTTGCATAAGTTAACAATAGTTAATTCATGTTCTATGTTATATGAGAAATGGTTAACAAACTTTTTTGTTAAGTCATTCCAATATGTAACTGATCCCTTGGGTAGTTTAAGTAGCCAATCAAGAGCTTGTCCTGCTAAACTTCATATAAATAGTCACAGTAAGTACTCGCTAATATAATCAACCTCTTGACATAACATGAAGAATGCTTATATGTGTTTGCATGGATCTCCTTTTAATTTTTACTTGTCAAATTTGGGTGCCTCAAAATGAGTTGGAAAGGGTTTTTGGAGAATAGATAAATCAAATGGATATGGGCATATCTCATCAAAATTGTACTTTTTGATTCTATTATTCATCTCTAATCTTTGATAAATTTCCTTCATAGAATTTCATTCTTGCATGTTTAACATATTTGCATATTTAATAAGATGTTGTTGGGGTGGAATATACCCCTGGTTTCATTATTATTGGGGTGGAATGTGCCCCTAGTTGTGTTGTTGTTTGGGTGGAATGTACCCTTGGTTTTGTTGTTGTTGGGGTGGAATGTGCCCCTAGTTTTGTTGTTTTTAAGGTGGAATGTGCCCCTAGTTTCTTTGTTGTTGGGGTGGAATGTGCCCCTAGTTTTATTGTTTTTAGGGTGGAATGTGCCCCTAGTTTCTTTGCTATTATTTTGGAATGTGCCCCTGGTTTTGTTGTTGTTGGGGTGGAATGTGCCCCTAGTTTTGTGTGGATCTATAGGCAGTGTATAGCTTTTAATCCATGACTTGATTCTGATTTGGTCCTTGAGTTGAGAATATAGGTTGTTTATTTTTGGATTGTAAAACATTCCCTAAATTTGGTTGTTTCATACTTTGTTGATTTTGGAAATTTTTATGTTTATTTACCAATTTTTTGGTTGGTTGAAAAGAACTAGACAAATTGTCTTGAGGGATTTCCTTAATTTGAATTGAATGTTTGGGTTTTTGAGTTTGTAAAGTAACAAGAGGTTCTTGATGATTGAAAAATGTATGTTCTATATCAAATGGAACACTTTTTAAGGTCTCTTGTGACATTAACTACTCATTTAAATTACCTTGTTCCACCATGGTAATGTCCTCATCTAATATTTGTTGAGTACTTTCAACCACATTTCCTTATTCTTTCAAAGCATCATTGTGAATTGAATTGGCAACTAAGGAGTTAGTTAAGTCTACAATAGTTTGATCTGCATGTCGTTGACTTATTATCTTGATCTTAGATAGAAGATCTAGATTTGTGGGTTTTGACTCTATTTTTATTTCTTTCCCTTTATTAGAGGAAGAAGGTATGTCTATTCATGTAAAATCTTGATCTTGTCATCATTGTTTTCCTTCTCAAACTAAGGTATGCAATTATTCTGTAGGAAAGTCAAAAGCTAGTCTAACACCTGATTCTATCAATCTAAGAAGGGCTTCATCTTAATCTTCTTGGGATTGATATTCATTGTAATCATCTTTAGATCCTATTGTTGTGGGAATATCATCAAAAACAATGGGGTCATCTTGACCATCATAAAACTACTCATCTTCATAACTAAGGCCATAAGAGGCCCCACTACGAGTGAACCTTTGAGTCATGTATAAAAGAGTTGTTCTATGTGTTTGACTAACTTTGAACTGATGCTTGGCAACCAAACAGAGTATTCTTTGGATCTATTTTAAACAAATAACCAAGGTACCAATGAGACTATAAGGGAGGGTGGTTTGAAAACATGCACAATTTAGAAGATTTGTTTCATGAGTTTACTCAACCTTTGGTAAGGTTGAAATTGTATAGATCAGAAGAGGGTAAGGTAACTCAAAGACCTAAGGTGAAAACTACTACATAAAAACCTAGATCTTTGTGATACACCCGTATGGTAAAGGCTAGTTTCAAATTTGACAAGTTGACCCTAGAAGTTTAGAGGAAATCTCTCTAGATTACGAAGAAGACAAAATGAACTAAGCAACTCAAGATGTAAAAACATACATGAATTACTAAGTATAAAGCTAGGACCAATTAGGCAGCACAACATCACCACATGATTCTAGAAGGATAAAATATGTTTTAGGACTCAAATCATGAGTGATACGCAAGATGACTTGAGTCCACCAAGATAATAATGTGATTTTGAGTCTTAATAAATGACTTTCAATCCAAATGGAAAATTAAACCCAAGTTAAAACAAGCTTAGTGCACAAATGGTGAACCTACTTTGAAACACCAACCCTTAGAACTTAGAAAGGTTTAATTTTGAATGTGGATTATAAATAAAGGATTTAAACAAATTGGGTGAAATATCTAGACTCAATTGGGTAGCATGACTATTCCAAAGTGGATGTTATGACACAAAGTTTTTTATAATAATTTGAATAAAGAAAAGATGAATTTTCCAATTGGACATCATAATGCCTCCCTTGCTCAAGAAAATTGAGGACAATGTGTTTTGGTTAAGTTTTAATGAGTTAACAAGTATTTTTAGACACAAATCAAGACCAAGTAAGCTAATGACAAAAAACAAATGTCTTAAGTCTAAACTGACAAGGTATGGCAAAGTGGGGTCTACTAAACTAGTAAGTTTTCAATCATTCTAGGGGAATGAATTCCATAATGACTTTCATGTCAAACAATGCAAAAGACAAGCATAAAAATTAGGTGACCACAGCATTAGCTAGATATAAAAAGGTCTAGTCTTTTTTACAAACACTACATCTTATTGTTCACTAAGTGTAGTGCGATGTTCAAATATAGATACATCTCATATGCAACTACAAAGGAGTAAGTGAAGTCAATACCAGGAGATGAAACCCCAGGTCAAAGCTTCCCTAAATAACTCATGGGAGGTAATTATGTCTCCCTCGTAAGCCAAGTTTGCATAAAACTAAAGAAAACATGAAATAAAAGGACTTTAGGGTCATTTTCAAGGTCACCCAAACTTTGATGAGTTTTTGGGGAGTGCTTTAGATGACTTTCTTTCTAAGCCTTGGACTAGGATACTTGCAATAGGAATGGCATTTTTGATTCCAAGGGTTCCCTAAAGGAGACAAATGGAAGAGTATACACACGACATCCCTCTTTTTGCCAAACAAAAATTTGATCTAAATAACTAAGTAAACACAAAAAGCTTTGAAAAGGTGAGTTCATTTTTAAGCCCAAATAGAAAATGAGGTGGTGTTCATTTGACCCCTTGGTCTTAGTTGTAAACTTTGAAAATATTCACCAAAAACATCTAAATTTTTTGTTAAACACCAAAACAAGGTTCCTAATTGATTTTTAAGCATGCAAAAGGTGATCTAAAACATGTTTTTAGCAAATGTCAAGCTTGGTCTTGCAACAAAAATGTTAGCATGTCCTTTAGCCTTGAAGCTCTTTTAGGTTTGAAATAATGAACTCTAAAAAAAGAGCTCTCGAGTTTGTGTTTTAAGAAAAACACAGTGACTGACATTGGTTATATAACCGATGATGGTTACATTTTCTAATCGATGATGGTTATCTAATCGACATCAGTTATACCAATGTGACCAATGACATGTATCCAATTGATGTCAATTTTACTAACTGATGTCAGTTAATCTATCCAACCAATATCAGTTTTACTAGTTGACATCAGTTACTATGTAAATCTTTGGTAAACAAAAATGGAAAAATAAATAAAATTAATTTGCAAGATTTTTAATGGTCCAAATGAATATTTTAAAGATACAAAATGATCTTTTTCATGTGTGGGATACATTTTATCCCACCAGGCATGCCAAAATGTAGAGAGGATTACAAATTAAGTTAGTCAAATATTAGTCCATAAATAATGAAAAATGCATAAAAAACTAACTAACTAAAGCTATCTATTCCTATGGGAATTACAAAGGATAGCAAGAAACAAAATGAAAGAAATCAACATAATATTACCTTCCCATATGGATTCACCATACCTATGTGTCTCAAAAGTATGTTCTCCCTTGATCAAGCATCCTTGTCTTTGTCAACAAAGGTGGTAAACTCCTCCAATGCCTCAAGAACACTCCATAAAACCTAGGCTCATGATTCCAAATCACTAAACTAGCCTATCAATGAAGCTTGTAAACAAAATCAATGATCAAATGCAAAGGATTGTGGAAACAATTTAACATTATAACTTTTCAATATTCAAGCTTAAAATTCATGTCCATGGCCTCTCTATTTATAGATTTTTGAGATTGGTTATGATCAACCATGACCATCCATTTCAAGATTGAGATGTGTGGCCATGGATAATCTTAATATTTGGAATTAAACTCATAAATATCCTCATCATAAATAAGCATTAAAGAGGAATGGGAAGCATTAACTAGGCATGTGTGACCCATAATCCTGATATTTGTGGCATTTATGGCCTAGGAATGTCTTCCCAAGAAATGATGTCACTTGATGATGCAGTTAATAGGAATCAATTTTCAAAAATAAATATTTAACAACCCTCATGGAAAATCCACTTAAGCTCTTGATTTGGATTAATTAGCCTTAAATAAGGTTAATCAACATTTGTGTAATTATTTGAAAATTGGCCCTCAAAAATGGTCAGAAAGTCATATTAATGGATCATAATTTGACTGGATAGGAACTAGAATGTGATGTTAGATGCATTGAAGTTGTATTCCTATTTATGATGTTACCAAAAGAAAATAACAAAGGTATGTGACATATACCAATAAATTAGAAGAAAAGAGTGCTCTAGAGCACTAAATGGCAAATTTGTCATTTTGACTCAAAATGATATGATCAAAGTTAGCTGGCCCATAAAATTCATTGCCCTATTTAGGGATACTTTGACCTAAACTAGCACTTGTAAGTGACAAGTTCATACCATTTAGGGTGTTTTATGTATTTTGGCCTAAAATGTGCATTTGAGTGCAATTTGAGTAAGATTGACAATTTAAACATAAATGGTGTTAGAAATTAGAAGTCTACATCTATAAGTTTAGAATTTTAAATACATTTCACAAACCCCTTTTTATGTTTTCATTTTCATCTAACAATAATTGAAATTCATTCACTTCTAACCTAGGCCAAGTTTGTACCAAAAATCTTAATTTTCTTACTCTCTGCCCCTCACAGTCAACTATGGTTAATTATGTGAGGGTCTGTAGGTGTTTATGAATGTAATTAGACTGTGTTAGGAGTATTGAGTCTCTCAATGAATCCCTCTAAATCTAAAATTACATTTTTGAACTAGTACTCCTCTTTGGAAGCCTTAGGACACCATTTTTGCATCAACTTTTAGGTCACTATCTAGGTTGAGATGATCTACCCCTAAACCTTACCTGTAGGTGTATAGATTCATCTTTAACAAGGCATTTTTAATGATATTTGAAGTTATCCCTATCACTTTATAATATTCTTTGCTTCATATATGCCCTTACTCATCAAAATTGCTCATTGTTCTACTCATAGCCACTTTTAGCTGACTGTGTGAGAGTTTTTTAGGGACTCCATAGGTTCTAAGGCTTGTTTAGGCCTTTGAGATAATGAATACAACCCTATTGAAACCTTATACACCATACTCAAACTACCACTATTATACTTGATATGCTAATGGTTTAAATGAGGTTAATTTCAATCACTCCAACCTTTTTTCTCTTTGACCCTACCATGATTGTGACTTCATAACCCTACTATAGGTGTGCTTCAGCTCATGAGGACTTGGGTTAGGATGTTTGGAAACCTCCCTTGAATTTTTATGGTCATGTAGTATGTGTTTTAACTAAAATTCACTTTTTAAAACCTTAAAACAACATTTTAGCACCAAAATTAGTATCACCATCCTATACCCTATTTTATGTCAACATTCCTATAGTGTATAGATTATAGGTGTATAGGTGAGTCTAATGCACAATCCATGAGTTTCTTAAATGATCTATTAGGTCTAAATCACTCTCACAAATCATCTAGAAAAAAATAATCCATGATGGCAAGGTTGACTTACAACCTTGGGTAACAAAGTTTTCTTTTGACTCAGAGCTATAGATAGCACTACCTGAGTTTAGTGTTTTAGAGGCATATTTGGGCCTTATAACCATTGGTCTTCACCAATCCATCTGACCCCAATCCTTGCCAAGTTTTTGTCCTATGATATATCTATAATAATAGTGCATTAAGAATGATAAAATATCAATATGACACTATTATATGCTATCCACAAAAAGGTAATGGTTCTCTATTTTGATAAATTAGGGATTATAGGCATGAAATAGTGTTTTCACCTTTTAAGACAATCTCCCATCTTGAACATCCAATTAGCACTCAAAAAAAGTTTGTCATGGTCTTTTAATCATTCTAAGACCTTAATAATGGTGTCACTACATATTCCAACCTCCATTGATGGCCTTAATCTCTCTACCAAGGTCACCTACAAGTTCACATTCTAAATATGCAAATAGTCGGGAGAAATTTGGGCAATGTGTGAGTTTTAGACCTCAAGGAGTAGACCTAGACTCTTTCTAATTGACCAAATGGGTGCTTGTAATTATGGAGGCTTTGAAAATAGTTCCAAAATCCTTAAATAAATGTTATTCTACCTTTAAACCACCTATAAATGCATACTCCAATGATAGACTATATATATATATATATATATATATATATATATATATATATATATATATTGCTCATGACTGCACCTTCATGGAAATTTTATCTTATAGAATGGGATTGAAAGAGGAGGATACAATTAATACATTTAAAATATTTAAATGAACCTATCATAACAATATGAATCCATGAAAAAGTACAAAGTTCTTGAAAATAGTGAAAACTTCTTGGTGCACTCAAAAGAGACAAGTCTATAAATTAGGAGTTATTGGCTCATCAAAACACCACAAAACATGAAAAAAATCATGTGATATATAAGGTGAAATATCCAACATCATCTAGAACCAATATCAATAAGCATATTTTAAAAAACTTCTCAAACCATGGTAAAACCTGCAAGGTTCACAAATTAGTAGGCATATTTACACAATCAACTTGTTAGCAATGGTTCATAAATATCAAAGAACCATTCCTCTTAAACCAAACATAAAAATTAATATGACTGATTGTATAATATTACCCCAAGATCATTTTACCTAAAACCTCTTGAGTTGTCTGTATTAAGCAAAAACATGCAAGTCACTTTTGCTTCCTAAGAAAGGTAAAAAGAGAGATGAATGGTTTTGATCAAGAAATGGAACTTACATATCAAAATAAACATGAAACTGATCATTGGTAAGTTTAAGATTCATATTTAAACTTTTTCCATGTGTCACACTTCTCAAGGAGGATGTACAAATGCCATTTTCTTTAAGAAAATTGACTTTTCTTCTAATGAACCTGCATCTTTCAATTACTTGTTGACCAAATTTGACCCCAAGTCAAATTTGGGTAAACCCATACTATTTTTAACTTTTGAATAAATTTTTATATGTCCTATGAGGTCTCATATTATCCTATATATCTCACTTTCCCTTCCCCTAGTCCCTGTTGAAGTCCATCCTACTTGTACTTACCTAGTCAACAAAAGTTAACATTGGTTAACCATGGTCAAACTTAGTCAAAGGCTAAATTTATTTTTTGAATGTCCTAAAATGGTCTTTGATAGGTTTCAATGTGTTTACAAGTCATAAATTGGGCACTTGTTAGGTTCATGTGCTAAAAGGGTCATTTGGCCACATTTTTAACTCAATTAAATGATTTTTGAAGAATTTAAAGTTAAAATATTTGTCACCAAGGTGAATGAGAATGTGGAGAAGGTCAAATCATGTCAGATCATGTCAGGTGGTAGTTACAAGTCAGATATATGCATGAAATTATAGTTTTCCTTAAAAATAGGCCCATTTTTTGCAATTGTATAGACTTCTCAAGTGCACTTGCAGCTAAAAACATGGCGGTGTGATTCTTCACCCATGTTTTTATTGAAAATATTTCATAAAAAGTTTCATTCCTAACTCATTTTCCTTCATTTTCACTTGGTAAGCTAAGGAAGGGCAGGTTCAAGCTCTTGTTATGGGCCATACAAGTGGATTTAGGGAGAATGATTCTATGGGTGGATAGTACTCTAAATTCACTTCGCATCCATAATAATAACTCTTATATTGGTGGATTCTCCTTCATGAACAATCACTTACATCTTAGGCAGCTTTTTATGAATTTGCATTCAAGAGGGGTATAAGTTTGCATATGTTTCTTATTTTCAAGAATCCATGGAGTTGTTTGGGTTTTATGAAATATTTTTATGTGGGAATATGTCCTCTATAATGTTTTTTCCATAATCTAACACTTTTCTCTTAATGTCCTTGAAGGAAAATTCCAAAGTGTGTTTGTTTCTCAAATTGGGGAGTCATGGGTAACCTGAGTTTTACAACGTGGAAGAGAGCTCCATGAAATATGTTTGATTCTTGGAATCATGTTTTAAAAGGTTAATTAAATTTATTATCTTGAGATAAATCAAATAAATTCCCCTTCAAATCTAATTTTTCCAATTGTCCTTGTTCACTACCTTGTTAGCAAAGTGTGCTCACAGTCAGCTTCTACAAGGTTTTCAAGAGGTTATACGGAGGTGTAAGTCATGAAACAGATGGTGGAGTTCATATTTAGGTCTTAAAATTCCCCAAGGGTCTTAAATTCCATGCCATGAGAGTTTAGATGCTATACAAGGCAAGGTTTTCACTTCAAAGAATGAGTTGATTGTATTGGGTTCTCAGTCCCCAAATGGACTAAACAAAGATCCTAGAGCTTTTTTGGGATAGTATATACCATGAAAAAAGAAGTTTCAAATGGTTTTTATTCCTTGGTATAGTATCCCTATCCACCTAAAACAAATATGTTAATTTTTATGTAAAAAATGTAAGTGGAGATGAGAGTTTCAAGGTCTCAAAGTTGTAAAAAACCCATTGAAAAGGAGCAATGATATCTACATGATAGTGTTGAAAAAGTGACTTGTACTTCATTATTGAAAATCCTAGACCATGATACCAATTTATAATGATTAAAAATGATTCTAAAATATTATCATGATCCAAAATTATGAATAAAATGTGTATTTTGTATTTTTGACCATTAGTCCAACCTCCCTATCCATACAACAGGTCTGGGAACACTAACCTAAAGTAGGCTTTAGTAAGTATCCACCTAAATTGGGAATATAGTATTGAATTTATAGATTTAAAGTGAATGTGGATAATTTAAGTAAAATAGGCTTAAATTTAAGTTGATTATTTTCAACAAAATGACCTAAGGGATCTCAAACTAACCTACAGGTAGCCCTAGAAATCATAAACATAGTCATGTGGGGTATACTGGTAGTGAGGTAGAAGTTTAGATTTTTAGATTGGTTTTGAGTTATTAAGGTGGATATAAATTTAAATTAGTGATAAATTACTTCAATTAACTCATTATTAACCTAAATAAAACATCTAAAAGACCCAAATTTTGCCAAGAATGTACCTATAGGGGTAGAATCGTGACTACTACAGTCAAGGTAAAGGAGTGCTAGTTGAGGATCTTGAGCATGAATTTATATATATTTAAGGTTAAAAGTTAAATTAAATAATTTATTCATATTACCTAATTATCATAATGAGTATATCCAAAACCATCAACCAAATCTCAAATAAAGACCTACAGGCAAGATTTTAGGGCCTATCTTAGTCCTAAATAGGCAGTGTCTTAATCTTGGGAATAGAAGATGAAATAGTGCAAGGAGTGAGATTAAACTTGGTAAAATTATGTATTTAAACCTAAATTATCTTTTGAAAATTATGGAAGGTGTTCCTAAAGACCAAAATAATCTCAAAAGAACCTACTGTTAGACCTAAAAGAGGGATCTCCTTATGGGCAGTCATAGACCTAGCTAGGTTTCCAAGAGCATGAGGAAGTGTTTAAGGGGAAAATGGACTATTAAATGGTTTTAATAGTTTATGGGAGGAATTTAGGATACCTAAATTTCCTAATAAATCTTAATTAAATCCATTAAACCTCCAAACCCAACCTATACTCTACCTACCTTCACTGCTTTCCTTCTTCAAAGGTCTGCCTAGCAAATTTAAGGATTTTTGGTGGTATAATGGAGGAGTTAAGAGATAAAATTTGGTTAATAGTACCATTTTTAGTCATAAAATATTATAAAATAATCTATTTTACAAAACTAATAGTTAAAACCCTCTCTATTTTATTGCAAAGCAGGGGCAGTTTCATCATGTATGAAGATGACAATTTTGGGGAAAATGTTGAAATTGATGACTAGAATGTAAGAAAATCTCAAATTATGATTGAATAAAATTTATGGGACATAAAAATACCTAAATATCCTTTATATAATCTTTTAATCAAACATGTTACCCTACACAAGGAGGTTTGCAGTCACCATGGCAAGGAATGGTAAGGGATGGCCTTGGTAAGGATGGTCATTTTCATTTTGACATTGGGTAAGCTTCATAAGTAATTTTATAATGTTTATGAGGATATTATTTAATTTTATAACCATCATATGATGAAAATAAATCTACTTGAGCCTCAATTTTGTCCAAGGGTGTAGACAGACCTATTGACAAGGTCTAAGCCTAGTTGTTAAACAAGGGTCATCTTCATTTCTAGTTATAAAGGAGATATTACAATGATGGAAACATGTTTTTGGAACATATAAATAGGTTAATGAACCATTTTTTTTCAAACAAATCCATAAATAATCCTCTCTTAGCTTAAAATGACTCAAACCCTCACAGAAATGCACAAAATGGTTCAAATTATCAAGTTTTACACTATGATTTTATGAGCTTATATATGAGATATTAAGGCATTTAGGGAAGGTGGAGAATGTCCCTAAGGATACCTTAGTGTAATTTTTAGTAAATTCAAACATTCCATCTTCATGAACAAATGCTAAGAGGGCTAGTCACTCCAAAACCCTCTCAAACCCTGTTTTAGGACCCAATGGTCAAAATGAGACTCAAAGTGAATTCAAATGGATGAATTTGACCATGAGTGATGAAGATAATTTTTTTAAAACTCCATGAGAATAAAATCCATGGAATCATATTTTATATAATCCATACAAGTGATACATTAAATGGGTTTTATTGACATTTTATTGGTTTTTATAGGTCCTAAAGATGATCAATGGATGCCAATCACTTAGAAAGATAGTTTGGGACTTGAATCAAATATCCATGAAATTTTTAGGGATTGGTAATGATCACAAGTTTCCATACTAAGCCTCTCACTTCAGCCAGTCTAAAGAGGCATCTAAAATGACATAGTGAACATAGTGTAAACTCAAGTTGGAGGATTTTAAAGAGGTTTTTAATGAAGCTAAGCACATGAGGTGTCCCAAAATGTGTCATAAGACCCATGGTATGGATCAATTAGGAAAAATGAAAATATTCTAGTGCCAAGTGTCAAAACAAGCCTATTAGAGAGTGATCATGGTTACAAGGTGATGATGAGCTTGTATAAGAGAATGTCATGATTAAAAAAACTCCCAATTCAGGTGAAGGCATATTTATAACTCCCTCTCATCAACATACATGAGAAAATTATCCTAACATGATTTGGAATGATAAAAAATAATCCTATGATGAAGGCAATTTGCAAGAGAAAATGATTGATAAGATTTGATATGCCACACGTGAAGAAGAGGCTAATTTGGGATGAGATGATGCGTAATTCGATTTCATGACTCATTTTCCACCTCATCCACATGTATTATAATTTATTCTCACCTTTGGACACTTTTCCTTGTGCCTCTTAAACTTCTCATTTCTCTCTCATCTTCCAAGTTCTATAAATGCAAGCCATTTTGGCTTTGAAAAGGGATTCTAACTCTTGGCATGGCCAAACCCTGCCAAAATTGTACCTTAATTTGTACTTAAGCTAATGAGAAGTAAGTTGGTTATACTCTAAGTCCATTTGCACTATGTTTTGAAGTGATCCATATTGAATATCAAGTATATATTGAGTTCATCTTATTTTCATGCAATATTTGAATGTGTTACTATAAATAACTTCTCTCCTAATAGGTTTCATGAAGTGTATGCTGCTGCAATAGACTCTTGAAGTGTGTATGATTTTGGTAGTGTCATATCTAACCTTCCCTTCACTTGCATTCTTTTTTTGAGTTTTTATTTGCCTTCATGAGAAACACTAATGATAGGGAGCTCCATTAATGGTGTTGAGGCTAGTTTGGTTGTCTTAGTTCATTATGCAAATTCCTAGTGTATGAATGGAAGCAACTCTTAGTGTATCACCTCCTAGTTTAGGTTTGATTTATGTATTTTTCTTTCCCTTTTCACCTATAATAGGTATATTTACTAGCATAATCACATAAATTCATATCTAGGGAGATAACCCTTATAATGTAGAGATTCATCTCTCTTACAAGTTCACCCATAACTTGCGAGATGATTAAATGTTGCATCAAATTATAGGAGCTTGATAGAGTATCCTAGGTTGAAAAAATTGATACCAAAATTACCAATAGTGTATTAATACTTATTATGACATATCTCATATGACATTAACCATTTTGACCTTCAAATTTCCCAAGAAACTCGTACAAAACATTAAATGCGCCTTTTTTTACCCCTAAAATAAGCCAAAATGATCAATGGACATAAAAAATAATTAAAAAAGGATAATATAACATAATTTAAAATTAAATAAATTTAATACACTCCATTACACTCATATTACACCCATTATGGACCTATAAAGTCAAGTTTTTACCTATAGGTGCCCCATTTTGACTAAAAAGTCAAATTTGGTCGACAGTTCCATTATCCAAATGGTGTAGTAGTTTAAACCTTAGATTTAAACCTTGAACTAATATTTTCACTTATATTTTCACCTTTGAGTAGATTCCTATATCTCCTCATCCATGTGGCACAATGGAAACATCTCTCTTGCCATGGGTGACAATTTTGTTGAGATGAATTTCTAGAAGGGCTAGTTCCCTTGATGCAATCTTTGAAAACACTTTCTTGCCTATAAACTTTGGATGAAAAGGGTTAAGAAAAAAAATAATAAATATAAAAAATGTGGTGAACCAATAGTATATTTCTGATCTGAGCAACATTTTAGGTGACAATTTGGGTTACAATTCAACCCCAATTGGTGGCAGAACATCTGGGAGCCATAACTTTTACACCATAACTCCGTTTGACTCCCCATTTGAACCATTGGAAAGATAAGAATGGGGATAAAATATTTATATGGAACTAACCTTTTATCAATGGGTTTTAAATCTCTAAAACCCAATGTAATTTCCCCAAATTTCAATGTTATTAGTGTAATCTAAAAATAGTAAGTTTCTAAAAATAGTAATTCCTTGAATTCTATATTGTTGTAAATCATGGAAGTAAAACCACTTAATCTCCCTCAATATTTGTGACCTTACACATCCTACTCCTACCTTATAAATTTATATAAATGAAAATGTAACCCAAAATGGAAATCATACATCTCTTCCCAGAGATAGGCATATGTTGTATCTAGAATTTTGAGCAATAAAACATCTCTTCTCAGAGATAGCATTATTACTTGTGTGTTATTTAAATATTATTCAACCAATACTTTCAATTTTTGGATAAATTTCCTCATATTGACTGAAATTTTATCACTTAGAATCAAAATAAGACATATTTTACACAAAACTCATAATTTAAGTTGTATTTTCACATCAGTGTTTCATAAGTGAGGTTCAAGAAGGTATTTGATACTTATGAGAACAATGAATGATTATTTGTTATAATATAGTCATATACCACTTATAGGACACTTCTACACTTGAAAATAACACTAAAAAAGACTTGTAACAATCACTCTTCTGCACACTTGGTGAACAATCAAGGATAACATGCTAGAAAAAATATTTGTCTACTAGATAAGACCAACAAGATTACATTAACACTCAAATAAATAGAATATTAATAGGAAAAATAAACTATTTATTTCTTCAAGATTCATTCAAATAATAATTTGGCTAGGGTTTCACCATTAACCAATGGAGGCTGCTCCAAAGAGCTAAAAGAATCAATATTTATAGCTTTTAAGAGAAGAGCAAGGCAAGATAAGTACAAAAGTCACTTGGAAACTTTTCAATCTCAAAAAAGGGGTAAAAATTTGAATGAGAAAGAGTGATTATGTGAATCATGAAATCTTAAGAGGTCTAATTGTTCATACAAGTATGAAACCTATGAAAATTATCACAAATTTCCTTATCCTAACTTTAAAAACTGCCTTCATCATTTAGTACTTTTTGAATGTCCTACCACTGACTAGGGATAGGTATGATTATTGGAATAATAGGGAATTCTTCATTAATTCCATCCCATGCATTAGTGGTAGTCCTACTCATTTGAAAACTCTTGGAAAGAAGCAATCATTGTTTGTAGTTTAAAAAAATCCATTTTCAATCACCCCTCACACTTGGCCTCATAAATGCCTTTAGTTTTCCATGAAAATCCATGGGAGGGATTGAATTACTCTTTTCAAGGCTATCCATGGCCTTGGAATACTCAATTACACCTTAAAAATACTCACACTTGGATTTTTCACCTTTCTCACCCATGTGTTCACTATGTCAGTTTTGACTGGCTGAAAGGAAGGCAATTGTTTGAACACTTAGAAAAAATTTATTGCAATAAAATATCCATAAAAAGTTATTAGAATTCTGAATCTTCCACCCAAACTTGATTTCACTTTCCAAGTCCTCTTGTAGCCTACAAAACACAAAAAATGGTGATAAAAACCTTATTCTACATGTTGTTTATATAATTCCATACAATTCATTTTCATGGGAGGATCCTGAGGGAGTCTTCTCCATATTATAATATCTTTTCTTTCCAAACTATGTCTTTATATCAGCTTTCCAATCTCATTTTCCCCATTGAGTTCATTCAAGGGTTTTAGATTGTTTTCTACTCTTAACCATTCTTCATAAAGATTTCACATTGAAGTTTCAAACAATGCCACAAATTGGTTTCCAAGGACCTTCTCTAACTCCTCTAAACTCATTTTTTTCCCATGCAGATCCTCCAAAGAGATGTGAGCTCCAAAAGTTACATTATCGAGCTTGATTTTCCAATTTTGCATAAGGGTGAGTGGTTTTGAGCTCAAATATGGATCTATTGATAACTTATTTTCACTCCAAAATATCTCACACCTATTTTTTTACCTAAAAATCATACCTCAATCATTTATATATTCTACCAAGAGTCAAAAGTGAAAATGGACTGCCATTTGGCATTAGGCCTTCTCAAAACCCAATAGGTTTACTAGACACCTTGATGGATTTAGATGTTAGGATTCGTACCTAATGGTTGTATTTGTGTATTATTAATATTTACATCCCATTTTATCTCTTTATACCACCACATATCCTTTCAATAACTTTACTTGATCAACTTCTCTCATTCACCAACTAAACCTATTAGAAACCTTGTCTAGATAGACTATGTGTGAAGGAAAAATGAATAATTTGAGGATTCTGAGATTTATATATTGCTTATTATCCTTATTTTACTTCTATACACCTCATTAGATGTTTTTATGAAGTTAATAAAGCTCCCTTTTGAGTCCTTTTCTCATTTTGACCTCAAGAGCTCATCTTGTCAAAGTCTGATTTTCCTAGACTAGCTGACTTCTAAGACAAACCAAAGAGGTATATACCTCATCCATTAGGAAAAGTGAGTGTTTTTAGATCTTTTTCAAGTCCCAATGACAATTTTTACCAGGTTTTTGGTCTGATTCCATGTTTAGCATGTTCAACCATCTCCATTCCCCAAAAAGGCCTCAAAAAGGCCCATTTTCTTGTATTTTTCTCAAACGCTCTTAAGAGTGACCTTTCTAAGTCAAACCAATACATATATATGGACTAAAAATGTTTAACATGTTAACTTAATGCTTATAAATCTTTAAACTCACTTAAACAACCCATTTCCTCTTGAATTCTCATACTTGCCTATTGAGCAAAACAAGGCTTCTAGGCTCCTTATACAGAATATTTGCCACTTTGGCAAAGGAGAGAATGAAGATGATAATTTTGGTAGGATTTTTATCTTGTATAATCAATTTAATACATTTAATGAACCATTATACCTTTATTTTAACCTTCACCTCTTCGTAACCTCTCATGTTCATGTTCCCACTTGGACTGTCAGGTTGTATCATGTTGTAGGACTGAGAATAGGGGTTTGAGAACCTTGTAGATGTCTTATTTCAATGCCAATTTTTTACTCATGACATTTTAATCCTTTTTACTGACACTTTCAATTGCCTAATATGTCATCCAAATTCATCTTTTGGGTTTCAAATGTATTCCTAGTTCAATGGGGTACCCTGACTGAGATTTTCACTGAGACCCCTGTTGTAGGTCTACCTATAGCTATTTGTGGTTGATTGAGATTATTTAGTGATGAAAACATCATATATATATCACCTTGATAACCTAAGACATTCTAGGTCACCTTCACTCATCTTAGGTTACCAAATGAAAACCATAACTCATGCCAATACCTATATTTGCATCAACTCACATATCTAACTTATAGGTGCATATTTGAGGTTTGAGAGGTACTATGTAAGTGGTTTATAGGGCCTTATGAACTATAATTTCTTGATATTTCATGGGTTTAAACTTTATCATGTTCACTTCCTTATGTTCATGTTAACTTTGAAAATTGAGTCGTCACTCTCTAGTTGAGAAACTTCAGTACTAACCCTGCCTGTAGGTCAATACAGGGGTATTATGCATCTGGTTGTGATGTTAAAAATATATTTAGGACATATTATGAGGTCACACAAGTTATATTTAATTTTCACTCAACTTTTTTGTTCCATGTAAACTCAAACTGTGCCCTTTCCTTGATTGAGACAATTTTCCCTTCAAAACCCTGTTGTAGGTTATCATTTCCCAGCCTGAGGGGTACCTGTAGGTAGGCATAGGGCTGATAGGACCTTCCTTGACCTCATATTGATGACCTTTGACCTCATTTTGCCTCAATCAACCAATATAGTTATCCCATTCATGAGGTTATGCTCAAAATTGTTCCTCAAGGTAATAAAAGGCCTTTTGAGCTTACAGGCTTGTAGATATCAATGAAGTTTTTTGGTGTGTTTTGAGGCATATATGAGGCTCCATAATTCCAAAATTTCCATAACTTTAGACCCCATATTTTTCATGGTTATTTTATATTCTATGGGATATACATCCACCTAATATTAGGCCTTGAAACCTCCTGCAAGTGTGTTATAAGGAGTTTACAAAAATCCCTTTGGTCTTTATTTTCACTTTTCAAGGCAGACAGTCTTAGACACAACCAAGTTGTGTTTTCAAATGGTTTCACACCTAATTTTTCCTTCTAATAACCTTAAATATATTTTCTATGGATTCATTATTAAAAAAATATGAAAATGATGTGTCACATTACTTTATCCCTTTTGTACAACACTTGAAATTCCTGCTCAGCAACCTGTAGGTGGGCATTTTGATGTTCACATAGTGAATTAAACATGAGCAACTTGAAATCATGAATTAAAATGAAACTCCTATGATTTTTACAAACCTCCTAATTCATATCAAGTATAACCAAGAATTTTAACACCATCAACCTTCTCATGTCTTAGTATGATGTCAGCAAATGGCCCTGTGGGTTTGCATTGAGCAAATTATGGAGGTAGAGCATGAAATATGGAAAAATATGATGTGAATAGATTTCAAATGACCTGAAATGAATTTTTAACCTTGAAATAAATGATCTCCATTATTTTTACCTTGAAACCATCTTCAAACCATCTTCTTTAACATGGAAATCACATGCATATATGTGGAAAAGAGCAAATAGATGCACCAAATGACTATTTGGCATGGAAAATATTCTTGGGGTCACCTTTTTTACCTTTTCCAAACCTCTCAATGGGATTTATTCTACTCTTTATGGTATGAAAAATTGACACACCATGAATGCAACTCCAAGAACAAGATAAACAAGCCCATACACGTGAAAGCAACTGAAACTAAGCATGAAGTTGGCCATGGAGGGAAGCAATCTATAAAATAATCCAATAGGTGGCATGGTGAATTATAAATATTAAAGGAGATGGTCACATGATCTATAGGATTTTATAACACCATTTACAATATATATGAGACACCTACAAGTGAAAACACTCAACAAATAGAGGCACTCCAATTGAAACTACACATAGTGACACATCCTTACATCATGGGCTAATATAATCATCCAAACATAATTAATAATGAAACCAAGAATGGATACCATCTGAGAAGGAAGACAACTTCCTCTGGAGCCAACATCACCAACTAGTCCATATGAATTTCGCCAAATTTGAGTAAAACCTATATGGTACATGAAATAACTAGTAAAAAGATAGTCAGCTTGTTATAAATGGTTCATAAATCACATTTAACCAATATTCTATCTCCATATATTAAAATTAATTTCTCATAGTGTACTATCATCTCTAAAAATCATTTATCCTAAAACTACCTATGTTGCTTGTAATGATCAAAAACTTGAGTGTCACTTCAGTTTGTTCAAAAAACCAAGAGATGAACATAATGGTTTCAGATTCAAAATGACACTTATAGATCAAAAAAATCATGGAGATGAGTGTTATAAATATTAGTAGACCCTCCATGATCTTCCACATGTGGCACAGTTCCCTATGTGTCGTACAAGTGCCATTTTTCCTCTTTTTCAACTTATTTCTAAAGTTTTAGTTAGATAACCTTAAAAATTCTCATGTAACTAACATTATTGACATCTAAAATAACTTATTGGACATTAAAAATAAAAATAGGACACCTGTACACCTTGGTAAATGTGTCATTTGCATTAATGACTCTCAAAAGCACATTAAATGACTCCAAATTAATAAATTGATTAATGAAACTAAGATCAAGGCTAAAATTGCATTAAATAACATATAATGTCATAAAATACTCCCATTAAAATAAATTTAGACCCATAAATCATCTAATAAAACATGTTTTAACCTACAAGGGTCCAATTTTGACCTAAAAGTCAAACTTGGTCAACAAGTACTCCTCAAAACTACCCTTCTTTGTATAAGGAAGAGTGAAAAATGGGATTTTTCATGATCAATTCACCATGAATACCTTTATACCTTCTCATTTTACACCTTTCCTACATTTATAAACTCCCTTGATCTAACATTTCAATGGCAATCACCATTCATATGCTTAGGTGTCTTGAAACCCCTTCATCTACCACACCTAGCCTTATCCAAATGGCTCAGAACATGACTTTAACTTCATCAAGGTACTCTTTATCCATGAAATTAATTAAAATAACTTATCAAACTTGAATCAATCCATTTTTTTTCATGGAACAACTCTCAAGACTCCATTTTGCTCCTCAAGCTCTCATAGGCCTCTTTTCCTTATAGCTCTAAAATCATGTAAGCCTCCTTATGTAGGATAGTGTACAGGTGATCCAAGTAAAATGAAGACATATTTTAGGACCCAATATGGATTTTAAACTCCATTCCAATTTTCAAGTACTGAGAGTGAGTGGAGCTAATGTTTTCTACTATTTTCATCTCCCAATTGGGCCTCAATTAGACCTCCTTGCCTAAAAGATTGATTTTCCAATCCAGATCTCTCCCACACATGTAAAACCATGAAAAATAATGTGATTAATTTTCACCAGCCTATCACCAACTTCCATACCAAATTTGATTCATGAGACCATGTGGAAGTGTGAGAACCATGAAATGGTCTAAAAAACTAGTCTCTTTTTAACCCTATTTAAGACTGCCTTGAAAAACCAAAATTGTTTGGGCACTTATAGGATTGTTTTTATGTATTTTAGAGATTTTAAAGGTGGAACACATACCAAATGACATATTATAATATTTTTCAAGTTTTTCATTATCAAAAACCTTGTAAAACACCTTAAAATCTTACAAAATAGGGCATTTAATGTAGTCTATATAATTACAAGTATAGACATGCTTTGGAGACCAATATTTTACATTAGGTTCTTACTAAAATTTTAGGAGGGTTTAGAGTGACTTAGGTTCTTAAAAAAATTTAATAAACCCTAGCCCCTTAATACCTAAACCAATTCCAAATAAATCAATTTTATTATCCCCCTCAACTTTACCTAGGATAACACGTCCCCATGTATCATGTTTGTATAGTTTTGAGTGCAAGAAGTTGACTCTCGGGTTGCAAATAGGCATTGGAGAGGGGTCTAAGTTCTTATATTTTTTTCATTCATTTGATGGATCTAATCCAACAACCAATTAAAAAATATTTAAGTATGTGGACCTATTTATCATCCCTAAAAACCATTTGGCTCCATGCATAGTGTCATGGTATCAACAAGCAAAATAAAGTGAGTCTTAAATTGTAGTCTTGCATGGGAGGAGTTTGAGGTCATCTCAAAGGCCAAATTGACACTTTACTTGTCCTCCCTTGCTTTTAGATGATCTTGGATGGTCTTTAATATCATTTTACACTCATCAATGTCCTTAGGTGTTCACTTTAACTCCAATAATCCACTTTGTTCATGACTGTACTTGTGGTATACCTGTGTAGTGTTAGGTTATACAGGCCTAGATAAGGCTCATCTATATTAGTCTTACTTTATACTGTGTATGAGGATGTAAATGAGATATTACCACCATGAAACCATATTCAAATTATTTTCTTTCCCTTATATCTCTTATATACCTTTAACTCTCTCAAACAAGAAAATATCTCTCATGAAAGCAGGCAGGCCTATAGACACCAATCAAACTATGTATAGAGGGTTAGAGTGAATCCTATAAATAAACACTTTATGAACATAATATAGGTATATTGAACCTCTAATGACCTTTTGAACTTATTTTATCAATTAAACTAGACTTCAATGCTCCTTTTGTGTACTCTACCTTCTCTTTAGGCTTGAAATTAGCCTACTTCTTCAACAAACCTATAGATAATCGTTAAGATAGTTTAAATGCATTTTAGGGTTTTAAGACTTCACTTAAAAACCATTAAACATATCAATAACTCTTGTTATATTATTAATAGTTTATAACCCTCTCAAATTTCCCAAACTCCTTACACATACACTGGTTCCTTACACATGTCCAGTACATGGTTGTAGGTGGCTACTTGGGGATTAGAGTGTTAAGCCTTGAAAAGTGACCTTTCTCGATTAGGTCATTGACAACATAAAAGTAGATAAACCTTCATTAAAATATTATTATCATTTAACTATAAGTTTTATTATCCTTTTCTTAGCATTTTACAAACCTTTACCTTATTATCTTGAAATGCAGACATGTGTATGAGTATTAGGTTTGTGAACTCCACTAGTGAGTATGACACTAGTCACCTCAACCCTTCATGAATTTCAAATGGTTTAGGTATTCATTGGTTTGTGGCTCTTCTCATTTCATGCTTGAATCATGTTTTCAAATTAATTCTTCTTGATATGATCAAATGACTCTTGTACAAAAAGAGGACCTACAGGATTGTCACCTATAAGTCTGTATTTTGTTTTACATGGAATACTAAGAGCAACTACTTGAGTCTTGAAGATTGGAGATTTTATCAAATATTTTAAAATTCCCATGTGATCTAACTTAATGGTCTGTAGACTTCTTACTAACACCATACAAGTCTCAAATTTTCTCATTTGTATATGTAAGCATATAGAAGGTTAGTTCATATATAAGGCTTGTGTATTGAAAGTTGGAGCCCATGAGTTCATTCATACTTTTTGATGTTACCATGAGATCAATTTAGACTAACTAAGTGTTTAAATTTGAATTCCAAGTCTTAATCACTATTAGAACATTCTCAACCTGAAACCTATTGTCTATGGTTGTCCACCTATAGGTCTACATACATGTAGGTGACTAAAACACATTTTCACCCTTTATTTGAGAGTATACTTGGACCTCACTCTCATTACTTTGGATTTTCAATTTAACCAATACCACTCTTATACATTGACATTGATGTTTTATTATTATTTGGGCCAAACTTGGCATTTAGATAGGTAGAAGATTGTTTATGCATAAACCATGCCTTCCAAAGAGTAAGACACTTGGAGACTGTATATAAGGATCACATTTCAATGGAAAATCACATGAGGTGTTGAGGTCATGTCTAGCCTACCCTACTAATGCCACTCTTCTTATGTTTGTGTTCATCAAACCCTAAAAAACATATAGGCTTAGGGTTCTATACTGAAATAATTCAAAATGAAGTACATATGATGATTTAGGTCTTGATGATGTAGGCACAAGATTCCCAAAATAGAGTGAAGGTGTACCCCAATTTTCATTATTTTATCTACACATAGTCTATAACATTGCATAGAAAGTCAGCAGTGTAGTGTGTTATTGGCAAAGAGGGTCTCGCTATTGTTTGAATAGGGTTTTGACACCTATTTTTTCTAAAGACTCTCTACCCTAAATTTTCATCACTTTCTATCTTATTGCTTGTCTATTTTAATCATATTTTCTAGCTAAGTAAACTCTTTATAATTCATTACTATTTTTAGGCTAAGCAAACAAATCAACTATTATACAAATAAGTGGTTATTAATACTATATTATTTTATTCCCTATTTTACATACTTAACTCTTTTATCTACTTTGGGTTTTACATTATTTAATCAAATAGTTAAATCACTTTGATGCATGACTTTTACATACACATTCAACTATTTTTCACACTTTTCCCTATCCATGTACCTATATATTATCTTGGACAATTTAGTTTGTTATCATATATACTCAAGATATTCCTATTATATCCCATAATCCTATTAAATCCTAAGCATAATTTCACCATTTTCTAGATCCCCAATTTTCCTTCTTTGGATAGTGTTGGAAATAGTTGACCAATGGTTGTTACCATAGGTATCTGCCTCTATCAACAATGTATATGAGCTTCTAATGGCTATTTTTCAAATTCAATGTCTCCTTTGGGTTAGCATAAGCGTGTTTCACATGTCAGTTATGGGATGAAATATCAAAGACTCATATATAAATAAAATTAAATCATAAGGTCTTAGGATATGGACAAACTTGGCAATTACATTTAGAACCACTTTCACATTGAGAGATCTATTTGCATATCCTTGAGACAATATTCTAAAATCATATACATATGAAAAATGCCTCAGTGAAACAACCCTAAATCCAAGTTTATATATTATTTCAAGGTTAAAATTTGTATGTTCTCAAGTGTAAGAAGCCAAAGCATTGTATTGTATTTTAGTGGAGCATGATTGGTCATGCATATGTACATGTATGTGAGCGCACGCGCGCATGCACGCACGCAGGCACGCACACACGCACACACACACACACACACACACACACACACACACACACACACACACACACACACACACACACACACACACACACACACACAAACAATTGGGAAATACGGAAGCACATAATTGATTACCAAATACAAGCAACTTACATGCGGAATTAACCAGAATCACAAGTAACTAGAATTCAGAAATAACACAGAATATGAGAGACAATACACAATTGTATTAAAACTCTTCCAGAAGGAAATACAACAAAGAAGATTGCCATAGTTCTTCTTCCTTACACACCTCTAGGGCTCCCACACCTCTAGGGCATAAACAGTAAATCTTCCCTCAAAGCTCTCTCTCTTACGGTCCCAACACACAACTCAAACACAGAGTTGGTGTTCACCTCCAACCAGTCAGTATCCACTACTGCCAGTACTCTAGTGCTCCATGCACTCCATAAGTGCTCCACGCACTCCAATTACACAAACATACTTCAATTAGATCTCCCCTAAATTGCAACAACCTGCAACCCAAATGATCTCACTTATGAAAGGATCTTCCTTGCCTTCCTCTTTGCTCTAGATCAAGTACACACCATACTCCAAGTAGATCCCTCCTGATCTTGCTCCCTGTTGTGTTATTGTCCTCCCTAATCTTGCACACCTGTAAATCAATTTGGTTTTGCACACCTGCAAACCTGGATCATGCACACACATACACCTGTAGATCAATGATCTTACTTACCATGTAGATCTCCTAACGTAGCCATGCACACCTGCTGACCAAGATCCTACACACCTAAAGAATCCTTTTGATTCTCCAAAACTAACACCCACACTTGGCACTGCGGCACTAGGAGGAACACACCATGCTCTCTTCACACACAGAAGGAGCTTATATTTTGCTCTCTTACTCTCTAGCACACTTTAAAATACAGCCCATGAGTTTATTATATAGATCTCATGCAAACAATAATTAGATCCATAGCTTCTAGTCTAAATTTGGCTCTTGACATGCAAACCCTTGGTTCATTAACTAACTACCTGTAAAACTTGCAATTCTAAACCGTACAGGCAACCGACGTCAGTCCTTGTTTGCCTGGAGGTGACCAACGTCGGTTGATCCCTAACCGATGTCGGTTGCTTCTCTTCACTAACCTAACCGACATCGGCTGATCAGATCAATGCCAATTGCTCTACAACTCAACAACCTTCAGCAACCTCCTCCCTTGTTTGCATCAGTGAAGCTTTTATCTCCACAACCTAACACACACACACACACACACACACACACACACACACACACACACACACACACATGGGAGAAAGACATGTGATTTGAGCCATGTTCATAGTATTTTAATGTAATTAATTATCAATCACTTAACAATGAGTGGTTAAGTCTATCTAGCCAATATTTTACCCCCTTGTTTCATATCAAGTAGTGCCAAAAGTGGAGCTAGGGTTTCAAGGTAAAGAGAGACAAATTCATGATCTACAAAGGTAAGCATAGTGGTATGTGGTAGAACATACTGGAAAAACATACAAGGTTAGTACTAGTAGATAATGGATAATACTAGTTGTTACACATGTTTGAGCATTCATAAGCAACATCCTGACATCTTTTATGATCTTACTTCCCAATCTGAGTAGTTACAAAGCTTACACATTGTTGTTTTGTGGGTTATGACATATATATTTAGCAATATAGTTTATAAAATCAACTAAGTTCTTCTATTCCCTCTTTTCTTGGTCATTTCTACATTTAGTAAGTGAAATCAATCTCTCTATTACATTTAGATCAGTATGTTAAATGCCTTATCTTGTGGAATCTAAATTTTAATAGTTTTATCATGTTTAGATCCACTAAATCCAAAATAGGTTAATAACACTTTGAAATCAATCTTTGTTTTGAGTGTAAAAAACCCTAGGTCTTTCTCACTTAGGGTTTCTTCTTCCTTCTTAGGTTTTTAATTTATCCTATAGTAGGGTTTTATATTTGATTTATGATTTTCCCTTATTCACATAAGTAAAACCCTAAAGTAGATATAATGGATGTTGATAGTGAATATTTTTTATTTGAATTATGACTATCATGTTTGTGTATTTATTTCCTAGAATATGCCATATGTTTCAAAATCATTCAATGCAATGGGTTAAATTTATTTGCAATAAACCTAAAAATATTTATTAATAATGATGAATTCTTATATATCCTTAATAACACATATTGTCTAAATATAGAATATGAGTTGATTTCAATTACTACTTGATGGGAAATTGTATATATGACTTATTTTATTCCTCGAACCTTAACATTGAAATAAATACCATCCCTCCCCTATTATTCTCCTTAGGATTATATTGGATTTTTAGTTCCATGCTATCACAACATGATAAGGTAGGGTACATTATCATGTACATAATGGTATAGGTAGACAATGGGTTCCTCCTAATCTCCCTCCCACTCTTAAGATGCCAACTACTATTACTAGATCATATGACATCATTGATAATCTTAAGAATACTCCAGCTAAAATATATATGTTAGATTTACTTAAAAAATAAATTATCAATAAATTTATTCTTCATGTGAAACTACATAATGCGACGTTACCAAATATTGTGGAACATGCTTATTTTACATCTATTATCAATACATTATGGAGTGAAGATATTAGTTATTTTGAGAAAGAATACTTACCTCCTACACACATTATTAATCAACATTGCCCATTATATATTTAATTATTAATCTTAAATATTGGTTTTAAGCAAGTTTTGGTGGGTAAGAGGTCAAGATTCAATATTTGTAATATATCTTTCCTTCATACACTTTCTATAGGATACAAAGTCCTCAACTATTATTATATGTATATTCATGGCTGTGATAGCATACCTTGGAAAATTATAGGATAAATTATATTGAATATCACTATAGGTCCAACAATAATACCAACAGTTTGTCAAGTTATGCCCAATTATCTTAATTATAATATCCTATTGGGTAGACCTTAGATTCATGATATGAATGTAGTGCCTTATACCTTGCATGCATGTATACACTTTTCCTATGGATCATGAACCTTTCTAGCACTAAATAATGACTCAACCTATGGAATATTACATACCTCATATGAAACCCTCAGTGGTTTATCCTGTGAAATAAACTAATTTTGATCCTACATAATTATATGTTTTTCCTTAATAAAATAGGGATCTCAATTTTAATAATATCATGAACACATTAGTTTCTACTAAAGTTACTCCTCTAGCATAAGAAACAGACTTAGCACAATATGGTTTTAGATTAAAATATATGAAAATTTTGGGATAAACCAGATAAAAGAAAATGAGCACAATGCATTATTAATTTGGTATCCCCATCTAATCATAAATTCAAACAATTATTAATATATATGAATGATTCAAATTTTAATAAGGAAATTGAATCAAATAAAGTTAATATTTATACACACTTTCTTTCTTTTTCATTGATGCTTTTTTCTTCTCTTTTTCAATATCTAAATTTCAATCCATCTATTTATGTCTTCTATTGGGATGTTAAATCCCATTTCACATTATGTCCACCTTATCCTAGCATCTAATCATGCACAATAATTTCATCATGTAGTAACACTATACTTGGTAGATATTGAGTTCGTTGATAACACGGTATTGCCAAAAAAATAGACATTAGATTAGTTTCCTAATGATGAGTCTCTTTTGGAATGCTTGGGGTGTACGAACATATCCCTTCCATCTACCTTAATAAAATGTGTCTTTCTAAAATAAATTCCCATGCATATTTCAAAGATAGTGACCAATCACATAATGATGTCTGATTAGATGGATTTGACAATTCCTACTACACCATATGTAGAGGATCACTCAACATTGTTAAGTGAAGAGACTGCTAAATTCAACTAGGGCACTTATAAATATCTACAATCTATCTTTCTCTTAGTAATACTCAAGGATGAGGAGGTATAATATCTTAGAGACATATTAAATAATTTTCCTAACCATTCTCTTGGGATTATTCAATTATGTTAGTCATAAATCCTTAGATTGCATTACATAATATTGTTCTAAACCCTGATGCGAAACCAGTCAAGAAAAAAATAAAAATATTATATATAAAATTAGCCTTGTTAGTTAAATATGAAATTCAAATGCTACTTGATGTAGGATTTATTAGACTAATTTATTACTCTAAATGTATTTTTAATATTGTGTCAATCACTAAATCGAATGGAAAAAATAGAATTTGTACAAACTTTTGAGATTTGAATAATATTTTTCCTAAGGATGGCTTCTTTTTACCCAACATTGATGTACTTTTGGACTCCATGGCTAGTCATTAAATGTTATCAATTATAGATGGTTTTTTGGGATATAATCAAATCAATATTAATCCTAAAGATCAAGCCAAAATTAACTTTACATCATGAGGAACATTCTATTATGTGGTCATGCCCTTCATATTAAGTAATGTTGGATCCACTTATCAAAGAACAATGACACACATCTTTCATGACCTTATACATTAAATTGTTGAATATTATGTTAGTAACTCACTGGAAAAATCCAAACATCAACAAGATCATGCTACATATATATGAAAAATATTTATGATATGGGTATCCTTGGGAAAATTTATAAGCTTCATTATTCTAATGGGGAACATAAGTTGATACAAATAAATTTAAGCCTATTATGGAAATTCATCCACCTAAGAAGTTAAAGTAGTTAAGGTGTTTACAGGGGACAATTAAATCAATATGATAGTTTATGGCTCAATTAGTTGATAAGGCACAACTATTCATGTAATTACTAAATAAATATACAAAATTAGAATGAGATGAATGATTTAAAAATAATTTGATTAAATCAAATAATATCTTATTAATCCACCATTCATGATGCCTCTAATTCAAGTTAAGCCCTTACTTTTATATATTTTGGATACAAAACATGTGTTAAGAGATTTTTTGGCATTATATGAAGTTAATCGCAAAAAATGTGTATCACATTAGCTTTATGCATGTGGAATATGAAAAAAAATATAATGAAAAGGATAAGTTGTGCCTATTTCTCATATACACAACACAAAAGCTTCAACATTACATTTTTTACAATGATATATATGAACTGATGATGATAGCCTGGTAGTGAGTCAGCTAAGTATTAGAAGTGGGAGGTCTCAAGGTCCATTCCTTGGGATGACCACTCTCTAGCATCATTCCCACACTAAGATACAATGGGTTATTCATGAAAAGTATCTAGAATTCAATGGCATACCAAATCAATGTTCAATATGATAGGGGTTGGCATGTGGCTTGAAACCTATGTTCAATTTGCTAAGGTAAGTCCACAATCTATGACTAAGGATACTATTCACCACTAGTTTGGGTATTTTGGTTACAAAAATATCAGTAGTTATAGGTCTATTTAAAAAATCCTATTACCCAACATTTTTTTTTTGCCAATGAGATGTATAAGGGTTGGTTAAGTGGGTTGGTTATGCCCAACCCTACCCAGGTTTGAATCTCATAGGGCATTATAGGTTGGATGTGATCGTTTGAGTTATATTAGTAGTTTTAGTGGTTAGTGGTGGTTTTTTATGTTGGTTTCATAGTTCTTAGGGACTAGGCCCCTTGATTATACACCAGATCTGATTCATAGCTTTGGTCAAAAGCAATCCAAGTATGGGTCTCGTTAACATTGATATCTATCCCAAAAAATAATGATATACATGTCATCATAAAATTAAATTCAAGAAAGTAACTTACAATAAAACCATGTTTGTTAGGATGCATAACTAAGTATGAAATGTTAATTTTATAATTTGACTTGAAGATTATATCTTAAAAATATATTTAGAAGGACAAGTAATTGCATATCAATAGCTACAACATTTCTACTTGAAACATCACTAATCAATGATGATTTCCATAATTATTTTATTGCATATCATATTAATTATGATACTTGTACAATGTACTTCAATGAATCTAAATATGCATCAAGTTTTGGGGCAAGAATTTTTTCAAATAATCCTCAGGAAGAGCCTATGTCATTGGCATAGTACTTAGGGTTTTCATGGATAAATAACATTACAAAATATGAGGCATTGGTTTTAGGATTATATATTATGCACACATTACAAACAAAACAACTTAACGATATGGGGACTCTCAACATATAATAGACCATATTTTAGAATTTTATCAAACAAACAAAGGAAGAATGGCAATCCCATATATAGATATGGTGAAATGTTTAATGGCGTACTTTGTAATACTATGATCAAGAGATAACATATTAAAAATAACCATCATGTGGAGATATGGCTAGTGCAACTTCTCTTGTTCCTATATATCACTAATGGTCAGGGTATTCTAATAATACAAATTGTGCAGTATCCCTCGATTGCAATAACCAATTATGAAACACTGTGGCTATTTATTATTACATGTAGTGAATATAAATTAGAATAGAATAGTGATCATTATAATTTTTTAATCTAAATGAATCACCCTTGACAATTTCTCACAAAACAACAAGCATAAATTTAAAAGAGAGGCCATTTGATATGTTATAGTCGAAGGGAATTTTTTTAAATGATCATTTGATGGAAAATTACTTCGATGCCTTAGTTATGAGGAATCCAAACTCACTTTACAATAAGTACACAATAGTGAATGTGGGGAAACTTCACTAGAAAATCCATGTCTTGTAAATTATTATAGATGGGTTACTATTGGCTCATAATGGATAAATAATGTCAAGAACATGCAAAATTATGCATAAAATCCTAATAGAATAGTAATTTGAGCCATGCACCTTCAAAAGAGTTACAACCTTTATATCACCATGGCCATTTTCTCTTTAAACCTAGAATCATCAGAAGGTCACAAACTCATTATTATGGCTACATAATATTTTACAAAATGGATTGAAGAAATATTGTTGAAATCAACTATATGAGATGATATATGTCAATTTTTAATAAGTAATATCATTTTAAAGTTTGGTTTACCTTTAAATGATATCATAGATAATGGTTCATCATTCAACAATAACATAGTTAATAAATTTTGTGCTAAATATAACATTCCTCATACATTCTCCTCCCCTTATTATCCTCAAGTAAAAGGGAAGTAGAGGCAATGAATAAGACAATTATTAAAATCCTGACAAAAATAGTTATAAAACATGGTGAAGATTGAAGATTGGAATAATCATATTATTTATGCCTTATAGGCCTATCACACAAGGGTTTGTATTCCCAAGGGGGATAATTATTACTCTCTTGTTTATGGTACATTAGTTATATTACCTTTAGATCTGGAGATACCATCATTATATGTTTCTCTTAAGGATATAATTAAAGATAATGAATATCATGAAAAGTGATAACATCAGTTATAAATGTTGGATGAAAAATAATTCCATGTTCTTCAACACCTAAAAATAATCAAAAATTAATTAAGAAAGAATATAACAATAAGATTTTAACTTAAGAGTTTGGAATTTGTGACATAGTACTAAGTTAAAAATAAAATAATACCAATGCAGATAAGGAAAGCAAAAACAATTTAAAAACAAATTGGTTATGAACATTTGTGATTACAAAGAAGCCTAGCATAGGGGTTATTATTTGGCCTCATTTAAGAGAAAATTTATGAAAACTCATATGAACATCATGCACTTATGTCATTTTTACATGTAAACATATCTAATTTAAAAATATAAAAATTAAAATTTCAAAAGAAATCAAAATTGGGACCTATGCATGACATTTTTTAGCTACTTTAAATGATTGTTTGATGTTGTTTATCATATATGTGATGAATTAAAAATATATTTATATGCACATTCTTTTAAAATTATACATGAGGGATGCAAGTCATACAATTTATATACATATACGAGACATTCCTTATAACCAAAGGCTTCCTTTCTACATTGTGAGCATGCCTACACTGGAGCTATCTTTACACTCTTTCCAGGTTCTATATTTCTATTACATTACATTGATCATAATGAGCTACTAAGATTGATTATACATGACTTTATCTTGTGTATAATCTTTAGGGTGTTATTTTATATGGATATGATATTTTGATACATGAGATGATGACATCAATTGATTACAAGGACTAACATTGTTCATTCCATGTGTGTTGACTTTGATGGCTATTATATTATGTGATTATTGATGAATGTTATGGTGTGTGATCATTAATGAGCGTTACATTTTTTTTATCATTGATTGGTGTTACATGTTTGTTTCTATGAGTACATTGATTTTATGTTGTCTTGTCATACATCAAGTAATGTTTGAAGATACTTTAGTTCATGTCATGGGAATGTTTTCTATGTCAAGTCAGAGTTGATTTAAGGCATGGCATGTCTTGAGTACATCATGATCATGACAAATTTTCTAACCTTTTTTCCATGATTATACCATGCATCCTTATATTATGTGTGATGCCAAAATGTCTATCATGTATATTTTTTGTGTCTTATTATTATCTTTATTATTGCTTCATGCCTAATTGTTTTATGTGCAATCCTACATGAGGTCCACTCAAAAAATTAAAGAAGGAAGTAGTATGAGGATATACACTACTTGGTGTGACAATTTATCCTTTAGTAAATCACACTCCAAACTTCACTAATTATAAATAAGAATTGCATGCCTTCTTATAGGACTCCAAATGTCCTAAAATTAAAGAAACCACCAACTAAACCTTATTTACATTCATAATTACTAAGATGTGATCCCTAAAAAATAGGATGCACATACATAGGAAAGAGAAGTCCTAACTAATATCACAAACTACATCCCTTAATATGACGGCATACCTCTCTAATCCTAATAAATGAGGATAAAATATATGAAAATGGTTAGTGGAAGTGAAAAAACATTACTTCTAACTTATTACAATGCTCAAATGATGAAATCATACTAAAGACTAAATTATAATGTATCCTTCATTGTCATTCCTCCCACCCATAGAAGCATTGGAGTCCATTTCTTTCAAATAAATGTTGGTGTTGTGAGAACCATCTATCTTGATGTGGAAGCAAACCTCCATCTATCTTGATGTGGAAACAAACCTTGTATGCCCAAAAGGTGTCAGGATGGATAAAATAAGGATGGAATGACAATGAGAAATATTTGGTGCAAGCCAAATTTATCTTCATAATTCAATTTAAAATTAGCAAATCATTACAAATAAATAATCTAAGATGGTTGTTCAATTCATATTCCCAAATGACCCTTTCTATTTCTACAGGACTTAAAATTTAACATATTAGAATAAAATGAAATATCTATCATATGACACCTAGGATTATGTACAATATTATTACATCCCCCCTTAATTTATAGGGCTCATGGTGATACCAAGCATTCCTCTAAACTTTTAAATTTTCTCATCCAAGTGCTTTGGTTAGGATGTTTGTTGGTTTCTCTACTATAGTACCATCTTTTACATAGTGCCAAATCAAATTAAATTTGGTATTGGTATGATTAGTTCAGTCTTGAAAGACTAGATTCTTAGCCATTTTAATTGCAAAAGTGTTGTCAACCATGAGAGGTGTTAATGAAACTTGCTCCTAAAATTCTGAAAGAACCCTTCTAAGCCAAAAAATCTCCATGGTTGCCTCTAAAATGACCATATACTCTACTTATGTTGAATAAATTTCTAACATTAATTACTTCATGGATTTCTAATTATCAACTATTGTTTCCAAGTTCATCAAAAAACCTGTAGTGTATTTCCCATCTTCATGATCACCAACATAGTCAAAATTTGAATATCCAACAAGTTTTAAGACTCTTGACCTAGATTATTTGATCCCAACATTCTGAGTTTTTTGAGATATCTAAGGACTCTTTTTCTTCTACCCAATAATTATCTTTGGATTGTTACATGAATCTTGAAATAACACCAATATCAAAGGATATATATGGTCTTGTTATGGTCACATAAATCATATTTCCAATGATTTTTCTATATTTAGTAGCATCAACCCTATCTTTTGTATCTTTTGATGTAAATTTTAGATTATGTTCCATGAGCATGCTGAGAGGATTATAATCTTCCATTCTGAACTTGCTCAGAATATCAACAATGTAATTTTTTTGTGTGATGAAGATATACTTTGGTTTTTGAATTACTTTAATACCTAAATAGTAATGAAGATAAACCAAATCAATAATTGTAAAGCTTTTCACCAACTTTGATTTGAACTTTGTAGTGTACCATTCATTATTCCCTATGCTAAGCAAATCATCAACATACACCACTACATATACAACTATTTTTTTAACTATTTAAAAAAAAAATAGATGCATCTTAAAACTCATATTTTTGAAATTTTATGTTTATGAGGTGCTCAAATAGTTTGTCATACCATGATCAAGGGGCTTGTTTCAAACCATATAATAATTTTTCAAGTTTTCATAGCTTGTGCTCTTGTCCATTTACTACAAAAACTTTGAGTTGTGTCATGTACATTGTTTCTTTGAGGTCAACTTTCATAAATGTAGTTTTGGCATACATTTGGTGAACCTTACATCTTTTGTGAGATTCTAAATCCAACATGATTCGAATGGTAGTAGGTGTAAAGGTTTTATTATAGTCAATTATTTCATTTTGAGCATATCCCTTTGCAACAAACCTGGATTTATGCTTGTCTAATTAGCTATTGAGATTTTATTTGTTGTGTTAGGCCCACTTACAACCAACTAGTTTGTATTTTAATGGAGGATCAACTAATTTCCAAGTCCCATTTTTTACCAATGCATTATACTCATCTTTCATTATTTTTCTACAAGATTCAAGCTTCTCAACTTGTTTAAAAGATGTTGGTTTTGAATCAAATGCAATATTGAGTTATTACTATAGAGAATCATTCAAGGTGAGCTTTTCAATCTTATCTTGAATTTATTCAAGGAATTTGTCTGATTATGATGCAGATGCATGTGCACTTCTAGTGCATGTTTTCCCATCTTCATCGTGTTTGGCATTCAATGTCTAGGTGGTCCACATAGGCATATTTTTTGTGGTATCAAAGAAAGATCTCATTCTCCATTATTTTATCTCATTCTTCCTTCTATTCTCTAGTCATATGGCTTGTAAAATCTAGTTTCAAATTAGTTGGTTGTAGTGAGGTGTAATAAATGATTTCAAACCTATTATAAGGTGTTTTGGAGATGCACAAAGGTGTTTTCCTATTTTTGAGAGGATGTTTTGATAGTAATTATATTTTGAAGATGTTTTTGGCCTAACATAGATGGTATTTTGATTATTTTTTATTGTTATGTAGATGATTTGAAGGGTGTTATGCTTGAATTTATCTTTTTTGACTATACAAAGTGCTTTTTTGTTGTTGATCTAATTAAATTTATTAGTTGTAATTATTATTTTAGACTGCATCTTTACTAACACTTGCTACATAGAAGTTTTAGAGACTAGTGTGGGACGTGTGATGTCTATTTTTTGGGAAAATTTTGATATTTTACCATTGTGGTGTTGATTTAACTTTTAAGGGTTTAGGGAGTTTAAGCCCTAGGTTGTTAAAGGATCTAAGTATAGTAAATTAGGGTAGAAATATGTAATAAATATATTCATTGATTTATGCAAGAATTCACCAATATAATATTTTTAAAAATAATAATGAATGACACAAATAAGTACTTACCTAAAAATTAACTGAGACAAATGATCTAGAGATTAAAACTATTGTGGGAGAAGATCTAAGTGTCAAAAGTAGGTTCTAGGTATCAAAAACCCTCCTAGATAAGAGTGATGTACCTTAGATAGTAATACAAGGTGCTAGTGTCCTATTTTTATTGCTAATATCTTTTATACAAAAAATTATCTAGTCTTTTGGGCATACTACTAACTAAGTCTAACCTATTTGTACCTATGTGGATGAGTTATGATTCACTATATGTGCACTATTTTAAGTCTATTTAGGAGAAAACCCTAGACCTCCATGTTATTAGGGTATTTAAGTGGCACAAATAGCAAAAGTTTGATGTTAGTTGGGTAGGCTAGACATCCTTAACACCCCATTCTATTGAGAGTTGCCTACCAATACCCTAAAGAGGGATCAAGCTTGATGTAGTTCTCTTGCCTAAGTGTTTAGTACAAGTGGAAGTGAATACTAGTATGAGTGTTGACTTAGGTTTTTTGAAGAGTCTTGAGACTCAAAATTTGTGTATTGGTATGGTTTTAGATGATTGTATGCAAAAGTAGGGATCAATAATCTTGACTGTGCACAACTTATTCTAAGCTTGTTTATGTGTTTTACATCTTATTTCCATCTAGTGGATAAAGGTATAAAATTCATGTATTTATATTGATTTGGTACATGTGTGGGGTTTGAAATAAGTCTAGGATAACCCTAGGTGTCTTAAGAATTTAAAATATATCCATTAAGGTTGAAATTAGGTGAGGGACATTAACACTAAAAGTGGGACACTAGCACGGCGCCTAGTGTCCAAAATATAGTGCTAGTGTCTAAGTGGTAGAACCTAAGGCACTAGGGGCCTATATCCTTAAGGGAGGGTCTAGGACTAATTTTGAGATGTCTAGGGATGTGTAAGGACCACACAAAAGTTGGATAAGTATTGAAAGAGGACTTAATTTATGTCTAGGGCTAAGCTAGGGATGGGTTATCTCAAATGACACTCATTGCACTTAAGTGACATTTTATATGACTACATTTTCCTCCATTTATTTCATAAATATAGCAAAGTAAAATGCCTAGGATAAAGAAAAAAGAAACATGCCTAGACTTACCAGTGAGGAGAATCTTGTGAATTTGGTGAGAATGTGAAGTGTGTTCCATTGTGTATCCTATAAAATAAACATGGAGGAATTAGTCCTTACTTAAGAGATGTCAAAAATAAAGATAAAACTAAATAAAGAGATATGAGAGACAGGAAAGGAATGAATACACCTCACTAGGTACACAAACTAATGGAAAAACCTAGTGACATTATGTGTGTGTATGTAAATAGTGATCAAATCATGAATAACTTGGAGTGAGTTGATGGCTTGCTCAATACCATGTGTCAGTGGCTCAATAAATCAAGTAGGTTATGATTCCATCATTTCCCACTCCTAATCAGTGGATCTCATACTATGAATAACTTGGATTGGATCAATGGCTTGTCTAACCCTCCTATGTAGGTGGCTCAAGAACACAAATAGGTTATGATTCCATCATTACTTACTCAGGTGTAGTAGATACATCTATAACTAAAATTGCACAATGTAATTTTAACTATGTAGGATGGCCTTGGGGCAATTTAGGAACTCTAAAATGAAAAATGGCCTAAGGGTCCACTTGGGCACTTGAAAATGTAGCTTAGGGACTATGCAAAAATGCCAACTACTATAAATGAAATAAGCATCGATCTAGTATGGTACTTAGTGAAATGGTGTCTAAAGTATATAACATAGAAAACAACATGGAGTTTTCCATTCCATCTGAGATGAGCTGGTGCAAAATTGATCATGTGGAAATAATGTACCACATATATGCCCCTAATTTTGATATGTATGCATATGGATTCTATATTGAGTTATAACAATCTATGTATGTGTATATATAAAACTAAAATAGGAGTGATCATGACATGCATGGTTCCACCAATCTAATCAAAATTGGTATGATTCCATGAAAAATTGAGAATAAACTAATTAAATATGATAACCTATGATTGAAACCATGAAAATTTAGGTTGTAACTATTATGTCATTTTGTCAAATATGGATTTGCTTATTTATAGAATATTGGATAATATCATTGTATCTTGGATAGTATCACACCATGTTAGTGTCCCACGTTTAGTGCTAGTGTCCTCATGTGTTTTTTTGTGAAAACTAAAATTGATCTGTGTCTGACTATTTTTATTTGTGTTTGCCTGATTATGTACTCTATATTATATATATACATGCTAAAAATTATATTCTAAGTACACTTATATGGCCTAATATCTATGAAAAACCTTTATCAATTCCCCATCTTTTGAGGGGAGTTATTGTACTTATACAATAACTATCCTCAAAAGAAAAGTTTTGCATGATGTATGTTAGACTGAGCATATATGATATATGCATAATAAACTAATATAATTTTTATACATGATATTAGAATGTAAGATAATCTAAACATAAGTTGGTAATGTATGATGTATGTTAGATCTAACATTCACAAGGTTGTCAAGATAGATATAACAATGTAATCAAGTGTATGAATTACATAATCTGAGAATGATATATGTGAACTACATAGGGGTATGGGGCATGATGTCCATCAAGGCACCCAAAGAGGAAGGAGAGATGCATGAGGGCATACATGGCATCTAAAACTGAGTGTAAATTTAACAAAGAGGAGACAAGTGTCATGGACATGATGCATACATGAAATCATAAATAAAAACACATGAGGCATGCAACATAGGCCAAGGGGCCATAATACAAGGGACATGATAACATGTCACTAAATCTAAAAAATCCAAACACACAAAGACATGTTCAAATGTCCACATGCATAAACAATAAACAAGTTGGCTTAGAGAAACATAAAAGGACATGTTTAAATGTCTACATACATATTCGAGAAGGCACACACAAGGACATGGGCATATGTCCAAAGCACACACATAATGAAAGCAATTGACATAGATTCAAAGAATAATGACATATTCAAATGCCCTCAAATAGATGTAGAATCAAATAGACATAATCAAGTCTAAATTAGGAAAGCTATAAATGAAATTCTTCATGAACATGTGGTAAAAATATGTATAAAATAAAATATGTACATAAATTGAGTCTATATTAGTAGTAGTTGACAAAAATCCCAGTAGTATAGAATGATATAACTTGATAAAGAAGAAGTGTATAATATGCCCCTAATGGGAAACTGTATCAATGCTAAATCAGTGTATCTATGTATGTGCCCCCAGTGGGTAGATAGTAGCAACTTTGGATCTGTGTGATAGACCTAAGTCCTATAAGAATCTATGAATAGTCAAAGAGAACAAGTGAAGCATGTATGTTTGATAAAAACTGACTATGCTAAGATAGCTAGCATATATAATACCTAGCTATTATATAAATAATGTAAACATGTATATGTAAACAATCTAAATTTTTTATTTTCTAAGAAATATTTGAATCTTTTTCTATTTTGAACATATTATATTGTTTTTGTGTTTTTTGAGTGTATAATCTATGTACAAGTAATCATGAAAATGAAAGTATATACAAGTAAACAAGGTAAGAGAAGTTGTATGTCATTAATTTGTAAGTAAATATGATTATGTATAAATGAAAAATAGTTCCTCTAGAGACCTAAGAGCACATCAAGATGATGTGTATATTTAGTAGTGGATTTGGTGGGAGATCATCCAATGTTGGATACTAAACCTGCCCAAACATGAATAAATCATCATCATTATGATCATCATACCATGTTGTTGATAATAGTACAACCTTATCCTTGGATATAGTTTAGAGTCTATGCATTCAAATGGCATGTTACTCTACTATGTAAGAATCCTCCCATGCGGTCCCAAGGTAAACCATATTAGACCATGGGGTATCTGTGTGAAACCTATGGTTCTCATCTATTGCATCATGTATAATGTAAACTATGTGCCCCTCATGACTAAATGCCAAACATATATATATCTAATCAACTATGGCATACATTACCCATAACCATGTACTACCCAGTGTAACCTATATGTGAGTGCCTATGCTCATGACAAAAATGAGTGTGTTGTCCCCCTTAGGTCTACATGTAACTGGTAGTGTGATATGTCATAAGGAGTCCTGAAAATTTATAGCATGTTGTAGCTCACTCTATTGATGTATTATGTGTGGTAAAAATTCCAAAGTAAAATTATTAAGATAAGAATCAGCATATATAAAAACATGATGGATGTATTTATCCTTGAAAAATCTGAATAGTCAATGGATCATTTCTTGAATGTCTATGTCGATGAAGATTCCATCATGGTGCCTATACTGGTGAAAGTGGAGGTTATGTAACTTGAATAGTACCCTAAGACCTAAAGTTTCTCAATTTATGTCATAGTGATAAGAATGTATCTATATAATGTCCAGTGATCCTATGAAAATGACAAAATGGTTTATCATCCTATTGTGATAAGTTATGAATGAATATGTGATAAATTGTGGGTAATGCCATTAATCCTCCATAGATTAACATCTATAACATTTTTTATGGTCTATCATGTCTATTTCCTACTTATATCTAAATAACTAGGTCAATTATCCATAGATGTGATCATATGTATTGAATGTATAGAAGAATATACCTTTAACTGTAAGTGAGTATCTCAGCCTATATCTATGGAACTATGAACTAGTTTTAATGCCTATGTATTTGAAGGCATAAGTGCCTTAGAACCATCTTTGTACTCTATGAGCCCTACTAATGTGTATCATATTCCACATATTTATTCATCAATTATTATGGGTGTTAGATTATCCCCAATGGTAGATCGGTAATTTGTAATTAAGTTTCAGATGTATACTTCCTATGAATTAACAAGTAATGGTAATTATGTTGTGATAATCCCATCATCTCTTTTGGGTTGGGATAACTATGTTCTAGGAGTATCCTTTACCTTTATGGGTAAAGGTAATTGTGTTGTAAGAGGAACTATAATGGATGTAGGAATAGTGGTGTTATATTTGTTGACCTCATATGTATACATATGCTCTATCAAAATATTGTGAGGTGGGGACTCTATGAGAACATGAGGTATCCCATCTGAAGACGTACATGGGGTGGTAGGCTCTGTGACTTTATAATATCTGAATGGTTTATTATCAGCTGGGAAAGGGTATATGTATCTTTCATGTAAAAATTTGACACATATATGAAAGGTAGATGGTATGGCCTCTATGACATGTATCTAAGGTCTCTCAAGTAAAAAATTATAATGTGAATGATTAGGCATCACCTAAAACTATGTGGATAGGGTTTTTGGCCCAATTATGATATCCAATGTAATAGAACCCAATTCCTATCAAGGAATGTCATCAAAACCTATAATGTTTTTGTCTTTTTAATGGATCTTATGTAAACCCCCATAATCTTTAGGAATTTGAGGTTGCATATATTAAGTCTTGAACTACTGTCATTTAGAACTCATTTAATAGTGGTGGTTTTGATTTGTGCCTGATTGAAGAGTGTAATATTTTTGTCAATAACTAAATGTGAAGGAAAATCCTCATTGTAAAAAGATATAACATCCTCAATATCCTTTATAGTTTTCATTATAGATGAAAAATAAGTTGGGTTTGTATCACAAGGCAAAGATATATGATTGTCTAAAAAAGAATATATTTGAAAATAGTTACCTTTTATAGTAACTCCAATATAGAAATATTAATTGGTGTATTTCTCAACTGATCTATAATAGCATATGCTCTGTGCTGATCCCTATATCCTATGGTATTATTTTTGGGATGAGAAGGGATTTTTGGATTACATTGTTCCTGTATAGGTTGAGGAGGCACCTGATTCCATCTAGTAACAGATCAAACTATAGGATCTACTATTTACTGAGGGTGAGGAGTAGTGGTGGGATGTGAGAAAATATAATCAATAGGTCTATGTGGAGGTGGAATAAGAGGATTCATATGTGTTCTCTATCGTTGAGTAATAACATGTAACATCCCCACTGAGATCTAACTAAAAATACATAATTTAATTTTAAATTAACACATATATAAAATTATACTACATCTCAAGAGTCTAATAGAGATTATAAAAGTATTCACATGTAATCATGAAAACAATTCATATTACAATAGAAAATATGGATCTCTAATATCATAATAAGATGATAACTCAATATAGAAAGTAATTATAACATTTTAAACTCAACATATCTAAATACACAATCACCACTATCAATATGCATCGATGTATAATTAAAACTCTTCATGATTATTCTAAAGTAATAAATATAATATAATACAATGTACAAATAATATACTTGGCTACCCTAGAGCATAGTTCTTGAACTTCAAGTATCTATGGCAATCTCAAGTGTCATGTCGATAAGTAGTATTATTGTGGGGAGGGAGAGCATCATCTGAGCACTTTTCCACATCAACCATGAACCAATGATCCCCCACACTAATTTCATCATGGAATGGCCCTCCTTTTATGGATGAGTAGATAGTGATGATATGAGAATCTATAGAGACAAACAAGTACTCATGTGTTGTATGATTATAAATTAAACATGAAATGTATCATAAAAATCCATTATATTGCTAGATATTGCACAAACATGTGAATCACACTTATGAAATGATAATGTCTCACTAAACATACTTTAGCCCAAAGTTTTACAAATAATAAATAATAATGATCTAGATCAATCAATTGCATACACAACACTTGATCGAACTGCCTTCATCTATCATTATGAGACTAGTAACCCAAAAAAGTCCATCTCACTCCTTACTCTGTATTAGAAATGCAGATTGGTCAAATATAATTCAACCTCAAGATTTATCTAATTTACATCCTACTAGAAACCACATCATATAACATGTTAATCATAGGAGCAACTAAGGCATACATTTATTCTATCAAATGTATGAGTGAATCTTTCATTAATTTTTATCTCATACTACAAATAATTACTATAGTTTATACCATCTAGGTAAACTACACTTTAACTATAGATTTCAACTTTCACAATTTGTTTCCCAAACATACTACACCCTATGATAACCCATATTACCATAGTCTAGTGTTTTGTGACATAACTACTAATCTTTCCAATCAATCATAAATTAATCATAACTATATGGAAACACAAGTTTAAATCCAAGCAACCAGACATAACAAGCAAGTCATATTTTTCTCAAAACACATAATATTCCATCTTAGCATATGCTACACTCTCAATATTATATGCACTCATACATAAAGTTTTACCACTATTTCAATACATGTTATCATAGTAATAACCAGATTGCATATAATAAATTAGTCAAATTTAAATGTAAGTCTTAACAATTATAGTGTATACCATCTAAGTAAAATATACATTTATACTATAGTAATATATGATATCCCATACTATCATAGTTCATAATTACATAAATACACATAATCTAAACTTATGATTTCAATAATAAAGTGACACACATAAGTAATAATAATTAAGCAAGTACATGGCTATACCACCCAGGTATACCCTAAGTCTAAACTACATACCAACATTCAAGGAAATATAACACATAAGCATGCACCATGATGCATCATTTCATGCTAAATATTGACCAAACATTAAAATATATTAACATCATCATAAAATGTACCGCACATAAGTATTTAACATGGAATACATATAAACTCAAAGTCAATAAATCATCTATAGAGATACAAAGAATTCATAAATCTGTTATAATATTCTTATAACATCTCACTCTATTTTCTAGAAGACTATTTAATAATGTCATAGTTTTGGTCCCTCAAACACCTAAAGAGTAGATAAATCATACTTATATCCATTCTATTATGTAATTGTGTTGCATACATAAATCCATGTATAGGTAAGCAAACAAGCTTCAATACTTGAGAAACATAAGGAAAATTCAATCTAACATCTACAATTTAAGCTTATTTTTTTATCCTAATTATTTAATATAGCCTTTAATCCACCTATGGAGCTAAGCCATAATAATACACCCCTAAGCACATATACCCATTGCTAGATATATGAATACCTATATATTTACTATGTTATATTATTCCCAATTCTTTAATATGGTTTTTAACCAAAAGTACATACTCATTGTATAATTATTTACTAATAAGTACAGTTATATCCATTCTTTCAACAAGCACACCATAACCAAAAACATATATATGTATCTTGTTATAACATTATATTTCATGTAATAGGTTTGTTTGGCAAGTTTTATAAGACTAGTTATCTCGTGCACACCCCAAAGCTTATCTCACAATAAGGGATAAGATCTTATATGGTCCTCTATTACCACTTCTTGAAAAAGATCACAAATAACATGACTTATGCTTATCTAAGCAATATATAAAAACTAACTTTACTATAGTTGTGGTGGAAATAATTTTACTAGACTAGAGAAGTTATATAAAAAACTAGATTTTCTTTCTATTCTCTACACAAATAAAATCAATAGAACATATCTGAGTTCCACTTCAAAAGGTGAGTGATTTATAAATTTCCACTATAATACTTCCACTAGAATTTACCAATGCCTACACAAAAGATATGTTAATTATGAATAAGTAACATATAATTAAATCTCCATGACTTCATATATATATATATATATATATATATATATATATATCCATTGTTAATCATGATAAAGTGTATATAAACTAGGGTAAGGATTTGGCATACAAATTTATATACCCCATTCACCTCATCAATTAAGTTATCCTGGATATACATATGCAAATGAAAACATCTGAGTCTCATATATGTATATAAATAGATTAAAAGTATATACTCCTGTCACCACTCATAAAATATAATATTAAATTAAGTATACACTTTAATAAGTATACCAATATACAAATAGACTTAAATGTATATAAAACAAAGGCCTCTATTTAGCATAAATTTATATAAATCAAAATTTGTAATTAAGTATACACTCTTAAATGTAAACCAGTCATATCACCTAATTGCCTAGCTGGAATAACTACCTAGGTATCTATTTAGTATTGTTTTTCAAAAATAGATCATAATTTATGTTATTACCTACCATCATTTTGAAAACAATACTGTAAAGGATTTAAATATATGCTTGAGGAGGCTTAATTGGTTTGGTAATGGATATGGGGTGATGTTATATAGGACAACCAACAACTTCAACAAACAAGATTCATCTAGAATTAGATGTCAGCTGTAGATTATCCATTTAATATCATAGAAAATTATTAATAAATATCTAAGTGCAGTGATAACAACATACAAGGTCAAATAGGATGGCTCAATTATCATCATTCTTTTGGAGGTTGATGTCAGACTTAAATAAAAAGCTTAATAAAAGAAATTAATGATTTGTTATAATACATAAAGGCTGACTTATGGTATTAGATCGAAGCCCCCAGAAGATCTCAGTTTTACCAATAAAAGGATAAGTCATTACGTATGTTAAAACAAAATAGAGACTTTAAACAATGAGACACTTTTTAATACGCTTGTAGGAAATCATAACAACAGTGCTTCCAAATAAGTGTAAACTTAATGATTACATTATACCAAGGAAACACTAGTTTGGCACTAATTCAAGCTGGGAGACTTATTAATATATACCTACTAATATATATCTATCTAGGTAGTTTTATTGGTTTAGAAGCATTTTATATATGAGACGAATAGTGGTTGCTTATAAGACTATGCTAAAATAATTATATTGTATATCTAGCTATAATAAAACTATATAAACTCTACTTAGACACCTCTTACAATTGATCAAGCAAAATCAAAAGTGAAACAAATACAAGAAGCAATTGCTATAAAATATCCTTGATGTAGAAAGTAATCATATTTAAGAACTGTTAAATAAGAAAGTGTTTCGTATATTGATCTAATTAAATCATATAATCATTAGATATACAACATTTACTCAGTCAAAAGATCCTATTACTTTTCTTAGCAGTGTAACTTGTTAAAATTGAAGTACATTACTTGTTAAATAGTTTGTTGAAAAACTATGTCTTTTTTCTCCCAACGCAGTGCCCTTTGTTTCCTTTCTTCTCCTTGGCCTTCTTCTCTCTCTTAGGCATAAGATAATCACTTTCCCAACTCTCCCATTTATAAAAATAATAGGCATGGAGTTTTTAAAGAGTTTTTTTTTTTTTTTTGCTTTACTTTTTTTTCGTGATTTTCTTTAAAGCTTGATATTTTCTTTTTTTTTTTGTTTTATTTACTATTTTATTTAAAACACATTCTTTTAAATATTTTATTTTATTCAAATTTTTTTTGAATTTACCTTTATTTTCAAAAATTATATTTATCAATTCATAAAAATTAATAATTACCAACACATTTATTAACATAATAATTTAATGACTAATTCCTCTAGATAATACATTAAAATTTACTCTAATCATGTAAATTGTATTTCCAATAAAACATTAGTGATTATAAATGAAATCACACAAATTAAAACTACTTAAGCATAAACATAACTAAAACACAAGTCATGCAAGGCAAAACTTCAAAACCATTTAACTATACTAAGCAAACCATGGTTAAAATGACTATTTAATGCAAATGACATCAAAACATATTATACTAACCACTCATTAAGCATCTAACATGTGTTATCTATATGTGGTGTGGGCAAGGTATCAATCAATTTCTCTATCATCTTCTGACATCTCGATCTATATCACCCTCTCTAATGATGCTCTCCTTCCATCACACTCTAAGAAAATTGATTATCCTATGTTAACCTCACAACAAAACAAGTAGTTAGACCATGGTAATCATGATATACATTCATCATAAATATAGCTAAAATAATAAATTCACATGATCATAAAGTAAATATATACTTATAGCTAATACATAGTAGTGTGATCATGTAACCTAAGTAATATCCTGCAGCCCCATATCAGTATATATCTCACAGCTTCGTTAAAAAAATCAAATCTAAATTTCTCAACTATAGATATCCATGGATAATGTCACAAGTTTTTTTGGTGAGGAATCGAGATGTAACATCTTTCCCCTAAAGTTGGTCATTATCCTCGATGACTCTTATTCAAGCATAAATTTTTAACTAGAAACTTTATTTAGCAAAGAAAAAACATGATAAAAAATATCAAATTAAGCAAATAAATAAAAATTACCCATAGAACTCATTGTAGTTCCTTCAAATTACACTATTCTTGAATTATTAGTCCCACGAGACCCTACTCTATGACTTGTTACTACTATGCAAACAAATTTTGTGGTTATCACTTACTCTGATTGTTTCTATCATGACCACCCTAGGGTCCAAAACCATAAGGCAAGCCTATATACATAACTCAGTGAAAGTTTCATCGACTTCCAAAAATCACACAAGATCATCATACATGTCAAAATAAATTATCAAGGAGAGTTACACAAAATCTTCTAGCCTTCAACACATCTCTATCCTAGAGTGTGTTTTTCTCATTCCAAATAAAAGTAATTAGGGAACCTAGCAAAATTAATGTGTATAAGTTAATACTATCACTAATCTATATAGCTTTTGATAAGTATAGCATGTCAATATTGTCACTACTCCATGGAGTCCCTAACAAGTATGACAACAAATAGTAACTAAAAATATTACATTTCTAATGTATATAAAATTATGGAATACCCATCCATAGTATACATGTGTATGGCCATACGATTGAATTTAATAAGTTTTGCCTATCAAACCTTAGACTCGATAAGTCCATTTATCAAATCCAACTAAGTAACAACTGAGTCAATGTGAGGCTAAGTAGGATACCATCCTATCACTTAGAACTCATGTTCCTAATTCACCACTATTCCCTCAGGTTTCTATGACCTAATGATCTCTAAAAAGTGCACAATGTTTAATAAATCACAATTCTATACTACCAGATCATAGAAAGCAATAATATGAGCTAAATAACTTTAGATGTATCAACATACATATAAGAGAGATCATACAAACAATCTGTAATTGTATTAAGTTGCCGCTAGCCAAACATATCTAGTATCATCATTCTGAGCTTAACTTATAGTGTTATATTCATAGTTAAGAGAAAGTAATGTTAATATTAACATAACATACAAAGGCCAAGGATCACACTATCCTTTTGACCTTATAGGGAAAATGTGAGACAATATGTCCTTACTTGATTAGTTAGAATGAAACCAATTAAAAGTCTATCTCAACGCCTAGATTGACAAGATGTTCCACACATCCTATACCCTACTCGCTTCCAGTGATGGGTATAACTCTTCCCAAACAACATGTTTTAATCAAAAGAGAACAATATTAATCTAATCAAGGGTCAATAATATCATACTAATTATAATCAACTTATAGTCTTTGATATAAAATTTAGTAAATAATTCAAGGTTTGCCACCCCACGTGGTCTTAAAATCACAAATTAGACAAAGCAGTGACTCTAAAGAGTCATAATTAAAAAGTAAAGAGCTATCATCTCAAAAAATCCTACATACCCTCATAGGGTAAAAGAACAACACCAAAACTTAAGGTTGCCAAATCACTATCTACTTACCAGGACTGTAAGTATAGTTTCATAATTTATTTCCACAGCTGGGAGAAATAAAATGTTGAGCATAAAGATGTATCAATCCATCCAATCCCTCAACTTCTCTCTCAATAAGAAATAAAATACATTTATGGGTAAGTGCACACATTTAGGGGACAAAAAATGGCCTACCCATGGACATGATTTTTCTAAAATTTCAGAAATTTGAACTTTTGTAGATAATTTGAGATGGCTATACTTAAAATTTGAAGATGATATAAAAACATGAATTGTATAATTTTGAGTCTAGTTTCAAAAAAAAAAAAAAAATTGAAAAATGGTTAAGTATAAATAGGTAAAACCTAAAATTTGAAGAGGACCTCCTATTTTTTCTATAAAATATAGTAGATAGATAGTCGTATGGCCCACCATTTTTTATCATCATTACATATTGTTTGAAACCCTTTAGTGAATATTTAGATAAGATCTTATAGTGAGTTATGATTTTTTTTTTTAATTTTTTAAATGAATATTTTTTTAATTAACTTTGTAATTAAGTAGATCCTGAAAACTAATTAAAAAATGGATAGCCGGCCATACGGCCCCCTAACTACCTCAAAAACAATGATTTTTTTTTAATTTCTATAATGTGTGTAAAATTGGGCCTAGTTTGTTATCATATAATTTTTTTTGTATTTGGATCATTGAAATTACATAAACATGAATAGGCATGTATATGTGTGGCATGTTTTGGCCTAAAAAAGGTGTAGTTTGAAATAAATATAGTTTAAACCCTTAAAATAACTTTAAAATTATAAAAAATCATATACTTGGAAAGAGGATAGTGTGTTCATCATGACAGTAATAATTGTTTTAATTTGGATGTTGAAATCCATAGTATATTTGGTGATTGAAGTTTAAATTTGTTGGTTTTTATCAAAACTCTCAATCTTAGCTATAGATGCACAGTCACAAGCCTCTGGCTTGAAAATCCAAGCCATTTCTGAGCCTAGAAGCTCAGTTTTTAATTCAAATTCAAATAATGTGTATGCATTATATAACGTATTATATAATGTGTACACATTATATAACGTGCATGCATTATTTTTAAATAACATAAATCAAAAAAAAAATCATGTTTCTTATAGGGGAAAGGTCCCTTTAGTCATGCATACTAACTTTAGATAGTGAATTAAGGTGCCATAACATCACATTAGACTTAAAAAAATTTACCCATTTTAATATGTCATATTAACTAATTATAACTAAGGTTTCAAGATCTAACACATTATGAATTTTAAAATATAATAAATTTTATCATGAGAGGTTATAAAATTCATTTTTTAAATCTATGATCAAAACTTAACCTTTAGAGTACTAATCACTGTGCATTAGAGTATCAAAACTTGACTCTTACTTATCAAGATGTGATTGGTTACTTTTAATTTTATAGAATAAATTTTTAACAAGTTAGCTATTACATGTTCATATTCTAGTGAACTTTAATATTTATATACACCAATATGTTTCATCAATAGAACACATGTTAACAAAAGCCTTTTTCAACAATTGGAACATGCACAACTATTGGGACCTTTCCCCTAATAGAACAAGGATATACCTTACTACCTTACTTTCCTAAAATCCTACTTGCCCTTAAATTTCATGTTTCCTATTGATATTATCCTACTTGCCTAAAATCTTATCTTACCCTTTTATTGTTTCTTTGATATCTTTGACCAGACCCCTTTATTTATAAATTTTGAACTAATTTGTTTAAGTGGAAAACCCATTGAATTGGACTATGTAGTATAGATAATCTTGTGTAAGTAGAAATAATAATTGAGCCCTTGGTGTGACTTATGTAGGGGAATCCTCAAACTATCCCAATTTTGATGCATAAGGATGGTTAAGTGTCTCACGAGTTGTGTCAAGTTGATAAGGAGTCATGATTGTAGGCCAAATTCGAATTTGAGTCTAAAACAAGTTTCCCACCTTTTATCTAATTTGAATTTTTAAATTTGTAATGAGATTTTAGGAGTGTGGTTGGGTCTACAAGGACATGTAAGGGACAATGTTGTGTAAGGGAATCCTAGAGGTCATACTAGAAGGATAGGTGTGAGGTGGTAATGATAATGGGAAGTAGAAATCCACCACCCTACATGGATGAGTAAAAGGATTTAGTTCAAATCAAGAAACAGTTGTTTGTTTTGTTTAAGAGTCTAATCATGTGAGTAGAAGGATATATAGAGTGTGTTTTTTGAGGTAGGAAGTTCAAGGGTTAGTGAATAGGTTAATATAGGTAAAAAGTATGGAAGAGAGAAGAAAATGAAATTAAAAAACTTTGTACTCTATGCACTATGACTACATAGAATCAAATAAAATTGAAAAGATTAAAGGACTATTACTATTTCTCTATTTTTATAGTGTTCATGGATACATGTTTCCTGTGTTAATAACCTTAAAAAATTTAGGAAAAGTAGGTTGTGATAAGCCTTGAAAGAAATAGTGATAAGTATGATTGTGATAGGAACCTTGTTTATATTCATTCAATTTGCAAACTAATGGAGAAAGAAACTAGAAAATCAATGTGTTAAGTATTAGAAAGTAGTTATAAGAGGTGTATTATTAGGATGATAATGTGAAGGTATCATTTTTGTTCATAAAACTAGCTATTTCTAATAAAAATAATGATTCAAGGTAAGCAGACCCTAATTACTCTATTTAAGTAACACAGTCAATGAAATTTTGTTTGAATGACTGAGTATTGAAGAAATTAGGTTTGTTATGATATTAATACAGTCATAAGGATATCAAGAATGTGATAGAACCTTGGAGGAGAGACTTGACAACTTCTGGTAAGTTGAGGTATTTTCTTAGCCCTTCATTTAAGTTTACACAAGTTGACTGTAGGTAGAAAATATAGTGAAACAAAGAAGATATAATTGATAAAATCCAACTAAGGGTAAATAATGAATGAATAATCTAAATTTATGCTCCATATGCCTTTGAATAAATCTTAAAATGTGTCATATGAGTCTCTTTTTACATGCAAACCTTGTTATTAGTCCACATATGTAGACTATGTAAATAGAGCCCTTAGAAATTCATGTTTGGAACATGTTTGTGCATTGACCAAGATGAACTAAAGAACAAATTTAAAAAAATTGTGCCCTATCAGGCCTGTGACAGTTCAAGAAATCTTAATTTAGGGTTAAAGTGGAAAAAGTTGAATATCTAGAGTTTGAACTAGTAGAAGTTGCTCAAACTTCATCATCTGATATCTTGGCATGTGAGGTAAGTGATTAAAAAGGTTTTGATTCATTTATGTGTTGTGAAGTACTATTTTTGATAACTATGAATAGAAATGTGTAAACAAGGCTTGATAAGCCTAAATAGAGTTAAAAAAAAAGACTAAAAAAGTGGGGTTGAAGAAGATTCAAAAGGTGAGAGTTTGTAGACTGTAGGAAGGACATAAAGCATCCTTGACTATTTATTTAATTTCTTTAGAAAGGTGTTAAACTACTCCCATCAAGGATATTTACTCAAAAATAGGGCTAGTAGGCTTAGAAGATAAGAAGTGAACTATTGAGTGAAATGTAGGGTGATGAGTTATGGAAGTGGTTTGAGTTGACTTAAACTGAAGTATTTGAATGGTTTATGTGTTTTGAAAATTTTCTAATAAATAATTTGAGTTTTGGTCCATTTGTACAATATAGACCTAGTGTTGGTCAAGAAAGATTGGTAAGATTGTAAGAGAAGTGTAAGTAGAACTTAAAGTTTCTAGGTGTTATGCATTAGTAACAGTGCATCTCTTGGATATCTATTAAATAATGATATCTAATGGATCCCAATACCTATGAATCATGCCTTGGAATATCCCAAAAATATTCCTAAAATGTGTTGAATAAAGTCCCTTAAGTTTCCTCCAAGGTCACTTTGTGCATCTAATTTAATAGGTACATTTTGAGGTCCCAATTAAAAGTCTAACAAGAGTCTTCTATTGCTACAATTATTCAAAATTCCCCTAATTTATTCAAATACATTATTCAAATTTTGCCTAAAATTAAGATCTCTTGTGAAAATATGGTTAATCCTCCATTCTGTGCACCTCCTTCATCTACCCCTCCATCACACATGGGACAACCAACAACCACTCTATCCATTCCCACCTCATATCAAGAGTGTGTCTTTGACATGGGACTAATCCTAGACACACCATGTATGAAACAATTTCAAGCTCAAAAACAAGCTAGACAACACATGGTGCTTATCAATACTATATAGTTATATGCCTTACTATGTAATTGGGATGGTAAGATAGGAAAGTAGGATGATAGGTACAAGGTATGTACATGTTTTTCTAAAATATTTTGGTCAAGTTGCTACATGTTTTATTTTGTATAAGATGTGGTTTTGAGATTAATAAACTTGAAATGGTCACATGTATCCAATAGTGATGATGTGGTTTTCAGATGTGGTTCTTGTAGTGATGAATGTATAGCTTAGAAAATATATAAATGCACTAGGACTTTATTCAAAACCATTCAAGGATGGCTATGCTTTAGAAATATAGGATGGCATAGACCTAGCATTGACAAAGTATGACATTTGTATACATTACCCCAACTCAAACTCTATTGAGCTTATTTAAGATACATTAAAGGTGACAATATCCCCTAAATCTGAGACCTACTTCCTCTCAAGGACGATGCTAAACAAAGGGACCCAATAATTGTTCATGTGGATGATTAAATGCTCACATCATATAGAGGTTGATCAAAATTGAATACTAGTGTGCACCCCCTCATTGAAGGTTTCAAGATTATATATTTTGTACATATCTTCAATTATCTTGTTCATATGTCATTGTAATGAGCTTAAACCTTATGATGTGGACTGCAAGAAAGTAGTATCTCAGAATTCTTGCTCTGACTTGGGATTTGAGGTTGAGGAATCCATTGTTGAATTGTGTTCTCTCCTACATGTAGGACTTAATATAAATGTACTTTAGGATCTAGAGGTATTTGAAGGTAGCGGGATCTAAATAATTTGAATACATACATATAAAAGTGATAATGTTTGATGCTCACTCAATTTGGATGGGACTTTAAAGGGCTCTACATGACAATTTTTGTACATTAATAGAAAGTCAAAGGCTCGTATCATGTGAATTATTTACTATACATGAGTTGATTAGATCAATGTCAATCTTTAAACATTATTGGCTTATATGTATGTATGATAAAATTGTGAATAGATCTTAGTTGGATTGGTTGGAGGTGATGGGACCTATCTAGGTATCAAATATCATGAGTTCCACTCATGTGAGCTATTAAATGTAGAGAGTGCAGCATGCACATGCCTAGATTTGGCCCTCATGGCATCTGAGATGTGTTCATATTTTTCCAATTATTTCTTATTGTTGGTGGGATCATTGAGTACTTTTGATGACGTGACACAACAGGGCCAAGCCCAGCCTATCAGAGGCTCACATCATGTGAATTATTTACTATACATGAGATGATGGGATCAATATTAATCTTTAAAACAATTTGGCTTATGTGTATTTATGATATTTGTGTTAGACCTTAGTTAGATTGGTTGGAGGTGATGGGACCTATCTAAGTATCAAATATCATGAGTTTCACTCATGTGAGCTAATAAATGTATAGAAAGTGCATAATATACACATGCCTATATTTGGTGTTCATGGCATCTGATATGTGTTCATATTTTTAAAAGTGTTTCTTATTGTTCATAGGATCATTGAGTACTTTTGATGACTTAACACAGTGGGAGCAGGCCTAGCCTATCAGTCTTATTTTTTGAATCATCCACTTGGTGTATAGAAGCACATGTGGACATATTTGATTATACCAAGACTCTTAGTGTGATAACATCTCTTATGCCTTTGGGATCTATAATATATGTGCATATCTGACAACTATAACACTTCTCCATGTTTACTAGACTTACACATGTGGAAATCTTTGATTAGATTGGGTGTCTTGAGGCTCTGACAAATATGATGTTTCTAGGACTTGATAATTATATTTCTAACACAATTATATGTGTGTACAAGATACACACATAGTGATGTATCTAATTAGATCATGCCTCAAAGGGATTTGATAGTTCTTTTACACTTCTAAGACCTAACACCTCTAACAATTTTGATGCCTTTGAGCATGTACGAGGTACACCTAGTGATATGTAATTAGATTTGCCCTCTCAGGGCATTGTCAACTCTGAAACTTCCAGGATTTGATGTATCTTTGATTGCTTTAACACTTTTGAGTATAAAAGGTACATGCATGGCACAACAAGGTTTAATTATAGGGGCAATTCAATCAAGGAAGCATGGGAGGCCAATTTGAATCCCTTCTTGACATAACTATAAGAACATGATATATGATTTGGGAGAAAATTAAGTACAATTCTATCTATCATGAATTAAACCAATTAGTCAATTGGTTTAATTAGGGATGTGATTTAGGCAAAATTGAGCCCCTAAACCAAATTTATATCCCAATCAATTATATAATCTAGATGTAACATGTATGGCATAATTGACCCCAATTTAACTATAAATGTAAATGTGGCCAATTTTGACCCATTGAACCTAAATTAGAATCTATGATGTGATTAAAGGGGCTATATTAGGTCACTTTTCATGTTGATTGTAAACCCTAATTTTATCACTTGAACATGTACAATTCCCTTAAACCCTAATTTCATGACATATAGACATGTACAAACCCATTACACTAAACCCTTAACCCTAAATCCTAATTTTATAACAAACATAACCCCTAAGTTCCTTGATTTCATCACAAATGCATAAATTCATGAATTTGATTAGTGCCAATTTGTGAACCCATTGAGTGGATAAAAAGGGCAAAAGTGGCAAAGATGATACCTTTCCAAGCTAAGCAACACCTAAGGGAGTTCAAAAGGGAATTTGATTTGTTTAAACACCAATATGATAGTTTTAAAAACCAATAAAAATCCATTTTACACATTGATAAGGAGAAATGGGTAAACAAGATCAACACTACAAATGCTAATGATCATTCCCAACTTGCTGTAATTTTTAGAACAGCACATAGAGGTAGGAAATTTAATGACTTTCATGGCAAAAAAGTGTGGCATAACCCACCTATGCTCCCATAACATTTTGGTCCTTGTTATTTACCTAGTTTTATAAGGACCTATGATGGGATTTTGGGCAAAATTAGCTCATTTTGTCTTACATATTAAGCCTTATTGCATCATATGATAGTCTTACTACTTCATAGTCTTATCAAGAATCTTATTGCATCATGTATTGGATATTTATGCATCATATTTGGGATTTATCCATCATATTGAGACTTATTAAATCATATGATAGCCTTATTGCATCATATTGGATATTTATTGCATCATATGATAGTCTTATTGCATTGTATGATAGTCTTATTGCATCGTATGATAGCCATAGTTCATCATATTGAGCCTTAATGCATCATATGATAGCCTTATTGCAATATATGATAGTTTTATGACATCATATTAGGGATGTATACATCATATTATAGTCTTATTGAGTCTTATTACATCATATTATAGTATTATAGGTAATTTTATGCATTGAATATGAGCCTTTGTGCTTCTTTTTTGTAGCATATACCTATACTTCAAGGAACATGTATGCATTATAGGAACACATATGCTTTATAAGAATGTGTATGTGTTCCTTTAAGTAAAACAAAAACTTAGTTTTCAACATCTATTTTTATCTCAAATCAAGATTGATGTCCCCATAGACATTCCCTACGTACTCTACGTATTCTCTGCATACTTTTTTTGCAATTTTTTTTAGACCCCATATTTTGAAGTACATTCTTGGCTACTTTTGTCAAAATGGGCTTTGGTTTGTGTTTAATAAATAGGAATAAGTTGAATAACAAAAAACTGAAGCAATTAGAAGAGTTGAGAGAAAAAACAAGGTATGAATGCAAGCATTTTTTTCAAACAAGGTATAAACAGTAACCCTGATGAGCCAAATGCCTTAGATAATGAGGCAATTGACAATAATGAATTGAATAATGATTAAACTGATAATAATGAATTGAATTATGATGAAATTGACAATTAAAAACTAGATAATGTTGGAAATTCAGATTCAATGTTTAAAGTTTTTGATTTTGTTGATGAAAAATCTATGCAAGATACTTTACCCACCAACAATGAAGAAAAATTAATGGACTCAAATAATGATGAAATTAACAATGAAGAAAATTTCATGGAAACATATAATGAATAAAATTTCATGGAAATATATAATGATTTTGAAACACCCTCTGAACGGATTCCACCAATAACAACACCTCTAAGAATTATGTGTAGAAAAGATATGTAATTAATTAAAGTTGATGAAAATATTTTAAAAGCAATACATAACAAAATGTCTAACCATCATTCAAGAAGACTATCTCAAGAAATTTGGTATAGTTTCTTTCATAGATTGGAGTATGATAGTCAAAGATGTCAATTATTTGTTTCATTAATGAAATTGGTTAAGATGAGACCTACAATATACACATTTGGACTAAGAACATCTAGTGTCATTAGAATTGGGTTTAAAGACCTTTGAAAGGTTTGTTTGAAGCTTTTTAAAGTATTCCAAGGGTCAAAAAGCTATAAATGGTCTCATATTTGTAAGAGAGTTCATAGACTGGTCAAACCAAGGAGAAATGTCCAAAAAAGGGGCTACAAGCCTTAAAACCCCAAGATGAGAATTGTATGTGAAATGGGATGTCAGAGTGAGTTGGATAACTTGAAATGGGTTAAGGCAAGTGTAATGAAGTCACCTAAGTGAATTGCTTAGTGGAAAACTAGTGAAATGGTTGTATGGTAAATAGAGTGAGATAAATGCTTCTCAGAGTTCAATGACTAGGATATTCATGAAAAACCAATAAGAGGATTGGTTTTCCACCTAATAGAGACCTATATTAAGCTTCAACAAAGACCTACAGTTAAGAAGGCATAGCAAGGCTTTGAGGTGTTTTCAAAGGGTGTGGACCATTTTAGGAGCTTATTGAAGTTATCAAAGAGACCATCATGTTATATAAGAATCAAAGACACCTTGTAGGTTTCCAAATCTTTCCAAACACCCTCAAGCATGACCCTCATTCGTACATCACCTCAATATAACCAAAGAGTAGTCAAACACCTAATGGGGACTCTATCATATAAAGCAAAGATAGTTGGTTTTATAAGGGTTAATACTATCAAGAAAGATTAAATGAATCTTTCCTTGCCAATGATGGTATTTCATTGAGGTTCCATGAGTATTCAGGATTAGTGGGGTCTTAGATCATTTGAGAAATGTTCCTGAACACCTAATGATTTAGTCATAATCAAAATCTTCTACCTATAGTCTATCCTTTAAGTTAGTGTGCATAGATAGGATAGTGGGTCATCTTGATTAATTCCATGGTGGGATGGTGGTGTCCAAGGTGAGAGGTGGGCTTCTACAAAGTCAAGCATACTAGGAGAGGTTTCCAAAGAACACCTATAGTCATACCCTCAAAACATGCATGTATAGCTAGGGAAACATATTCATGAAGTCAAAATTTTCAATGGAAATTTTTTTTTGAAAAAGTAAGATTTTTAAAACATGTACCTGCAACCATCATAGGAATTGAACATGAAGATGTAGTATAGGCCTTTGTATAAAAGTTGATTGTGTGAGGCTGAAATCTCTTGTTAAGTGGTCAGAACATCATAGGGGAAGGTTGAAGGGTGGTTTATAGTGAACTATAATTAATAATGGGGATAAATGGTTGTGAGATATACCAAATACTCCCTTTTCTCATAGCATAAAGTACTAGGTATTATTGACATGCAGTCATATGAGGTTTTTGAGAATGTACAAGGTGACATGGAAGATTTTGAGATAGAAAATGAAGGGTAGAATCATTAAAAAAGAGGTTAAAAGATATTTTAGAGGAAAAATAATCATTATAAGACACATACCAAGGCAAAAAAAATGATGATGACTCATTTGTGATATTTGACCACGTAGACACGTGTCACTAGCTTTTGCCAAAATGGGCCTACAAGACAAAATATGTTGTATCTAATAATATAATTTGGTGGAGAGGCTCATTATAACATAATATACCCATTAAATATATTTTTTTATTATTATTTACAATGGTAACTATTCACTATTTTAGTATAGTCAACCCTATGTCAAATCAAGGTCAACATTGGAGCCTGCCTTGGAGAAATTGGTCAATTTGGGGCATCTATATGTTGATTCAAAGCACAAAAATTGGTATTAATAGTATAAATGACATAAAAAACATCCCATTACATCATTAATATCTTATAAAGAGTGAAAATTCCCTCTATTTTGAGGCAATCCTCTTGTAGTCAATAAGGTAGCCATTAGAGACTTCCAAAAGTTTTGTTAGTTATGGATGCCAAGAAGCATTTTAGGAATTAGAGAGGTATTAAAACCATATAATATGATGTTTTAGACATATATTTTCCTATATAAGTAATAAAATTTAAGTTTTTCATACAAAATTTTGAATAAAGACAAGTTTTGGCATAAAGGAAACATGCAGGCAACTCAAGGTAAATTATGGTAAAAAGGGTCTATAGGACAAAGTATATATCAAAATGACTTTAAACTTAGTAATATTTGTATTAATTAACTAATATACCCATAAATAATATTTTTAAGTTCATATTAAAATTTTAAGTGCTCGTTGTTTTATCATAGTCCCCTCCATGTCTCATAATGGTCACTATTCATGCAAGCATATTTTTTGGAGTTTTAAGGTGTGTTTGAGGGTTATAAGATTAGTTAAGTATTTTATAATAATTTAAATATGGTTTTAAACCTATTAAACACATTTCAAGGGTGTTCACACTCCAAACTTCATGCAATCCCTGCAGGCAGGCTCAAATCCCCATGGGCAATCTCAAAGGCATAAAGGCAAACTTGGTTTTTTTATCATTGGAAAGGTGTTATGAGATTTTTTATATGTCATGAGGATGTTTTAAATAAAATAATATCAGTGGGAATGTCAAATTTGTCTTTTGGAGAGCATTTATAGGGCATGATAAACCCTAGATTAGGGTTTGGGCATTTCCAAGAGATTTAACCATGGGAATTTAATGAAACTTTGTGATCTTGCTCCCATATACATGTAAAAGGTTAATAAAAAGGTTTTAACCTAATTTTATGTGGTTTTTTTTGGATTCTAGGACTAAGGGTTTGGAATAGAGCTAATTAGGCCTAAATGAGGGTAGGCTAATGAAAGAAGTGATAGTTAGAGGTGGAGTTGGGCTATGAAATTTGACATAGACATGGAAAATGTAGAGTGTACCTATATATGCCCTTATAATCTCTTGATAAATCATAAATTTTTGTGCAAGGTAAAATATAGTAAAAAAAGGCAATAAACCTTGAGAGAGCATTGTATCTATAAGATGTGGAATGAGATTCAAAGCTTGTTTGAGTACTTGAAGGGGGTTATACCAAGTATGTTATGATCATCTAAAACCATATGTGACAATAGGTTGAGCTCTTGAAACATAGACCAAGATTTGGTCTTTGAGACCTAAAGAATGTGCCTAGTAAGAAACTATAAAGAGATTGAGAGGAAGCTTGTGAATGAGATGATTGGAATGAGGTAAAGAATGAGTTGTGAATGTATGGATAGAGGTCAATACCATAAAGGAGGTACTACTAAGAGTAAAAGGAATAAGTACTAGGTGTAAGAATCTAAATTAAGCCTAAAGAGTTGAAAGAGGAGCTAGCTTGTGAAAGAAGATTCAAATTAAAACATAGAAAGTAAATGTGATCAGTAGGGTTTAGAACCAGCTAATGATGTTTTGTAGACTTCTCCTTCATACCTCTGCATCAGCATACAAACATAATTTGAATTCAATCACTGATATTCTTTATTTCTTATAAGGGTTTGATTTACAACATTATCTTAATAAGTTATTCTCAATCTCATAACATTTGTAATCCTTAATAATACTTCAAAACTAATCATTCATAATACTCTAAACACAAGTGATTCAAACAAGATTTACTTCATTAGTTTTTTTAAATAAGAATGCCATGTATGAATGCTATATATAGGCATACAATGTCAATAATACATGCATTTCCATATAGGCATACAAAAAATTACATCATGTCTAACAACATAGTATTTAATGTCAAGTGAATGCATTATATACGCATGTACAATGCTAAAAATATGTACATTGCCATATAGGCATACAAAAAAGTACATCATCTACAACATCCTAATTATCAAATAGTATCCCTCTCTTTACCTTATTTGAAGAAGACTCTCCTTGGGATGCCTTGCTTGTAGATGGAGATATCCCAAATGCCTTGGATTTATCCAAGGTTTGACTGTGGATATTATGTTCATAGCTTACTTGTAGTCGAACCTATTCAAATAAAAAAATTATTATCAAATTAACAAGTATACATGAAACCAAGTTAAGAAACTTATTTTAAACTATAATAAAATAATCATTTAAACATGCACTTACCACAATCTCATGGTCCTCAATTTTCCATTGACGCTCGACTAGGTCAGTGCCAAGTTCAGTTATATGAACAAGCATGTCAAATGATGAATAAATATGAAGATCTTTCATAGTAATCATCTAAATCAGACTATCAAATATCATATGATTACCCTACATAAATAATACATTTATGCATATAAGTTATATTTTCCAAAGTATATATTAAAATTATTATAAAAAAAGTACTAAATTACAATTCAAAATTACAAGTGAATATACATATCTCAGTGAGTGCCTGTGCAGATGACATTGTAGCAGCAATGCTCAAGTTTATCTCGACTTACAATGATGGAGGAGTTTCCACCCTATTCATCAGTTGAAAAAATAACCTAATAATTAATAACTTGGGAAATTCATTGATTAAACAAGTTTCTAACAAACTTAGTCTTGCATAAGTTATAAAAAAAATCTAATGAGGTCAAGAAATGTCAATTTTATGAGGTAGAATGATAAGATAATGAGGGATGATTTTTGAGTGAATTTTGTGAAATTGAATCATTTAATGTAAGTTAGGTGTTGAAACATCCATGATACACCTATATACGTTGGTTTGGATGCTTGTATAGCTTTGTTAAGGTGTATTTCATATTTTGACCTGATTAAGGTCATTAGGCCTAATTATCTTAAGGTAGTGACTTGGTATAATTGAGGACATTCCTATGAGCTATGTAAATTGATTTTTTTTTTTAAATATTGATCATGTTAACACCTTTAATACTTTTATTACATAATTTTTAAGTCCAACTAAGTATTGGTGTGATAAAAAAGCCCTTAGAAACACCTAGAGTGATAGGTTAAGACACCTAGAGTGAGGTTACTTTTATAGGTGTTTGTTGAGAATTTTGTAAATTGAAGTTTAATCAAGTTAAGACACCTAGAGTGATAGGTTAATTTTATGGGGTACATCTACACTTGATCCTTTTAAGAGTGTCTATAACCTTATAAAATAGGTCTTGTCAAAATCTAAAGAAACATATAGAAAATAAAACTAAATATTATAGAGATAAGAGTGAGTGGATAGTCTTCTTTACAAGTGTGTGATTTTGGTTACCCTATAGGTGACATTAGGTCAACTATATATCCTTAGATTGCCCTAAATTTTTATAAGGGAAGGTCTATATGTATATAGTGTAAATAGGTTGAGGTCAACAAAGGGTGTTATAGTCTTGTCGACACTCAATATTCATTTTAGGGAGACTTTCTTGATGAAAGGTGTTATAGTCTTATAGAATCGGCATGTCACTCGAGTGATGAAAGTGCATTGATATAGATAGGCCTTCTCCCCCAACTAGATATAGTAGGTCTTTTGGCCCCCTAAGTAGGTGGTGGTAAAAAACTACTCAACCCCATATATTTATATGGGGTTGAGGTCCCTTATTTGTATATGGTCATAAGGCTTATGCCATATACATATAGGCTATAGTTTATAGTCAACGCTCTCCCAAAAAACCAATGGGATCTAATGGCCTACTCTATATAGCTCTACTAATAGAGTCTGGTTGGAAATTGGAATTGAATAGGTACAATGGAATCAAGAAGCTATACCATCTAAATGTATAACTCCATAGATAGATATGAAATTTTAATGCTCGATTACAAGTGATGGGAATCAAATTGCTAGCTATGACCATTTTGGATATCGATCATAAAGATTGAACCGCTATATACAAATTTTATCAAATGAATTATATTTATATATATATATATATATATATATATATATATATATATATATATATATCCAATCCTACTGATTGGGATTGACCCTTTATGGGAATTATATATAATGGGATATCAATCAAAGATTTAACTCGCTATTTTTTTTATTAAAAACATAGTTTGAAACTCGAAATAAAAGCAAAAAAATTGAGATGGAGGATGAGTTTCTAACACTACACCAATCCGTGTTAATACATCAAACAATAAAAAGTCCAACAAAATTATATTAGGTATTTTATATTTTCTTACAAAAAATCTACTAATGATGTAATTAAGGTATATGAATGTACATCTAGAGTATATAAGATTCAATTGAAATTTTACCTCTATAAATGTATATGGTGTCATACTAACATAGATAGATGTAGTAGGGGTTGGCCCACTACCTAGTTAAGATGTCGAAGGTAACATCTCCTCCTAGAACATAAAATACATATATATTATTCAATTTATACATGTAAATTAATTTTTAGCTTTTTTAATTTGAAAATATAAGTTAAAAATTTCACATGAAATTTATATAAAAGATACATGCATGTGTATAGAGACTCCCAACGTATCCAAACCAAACATGTGTGATAACAACTCATCAGTCAATACCATATCTTTCAAGCCTCATGAAGCATCATCATTATCATCTAAAGTTCCAATGCATATAGCACAAAAACATTTGTATGGGTGGGGTTAGGTACAACCACTAGCTAGAGTATCTCAAGCATCTGTCTCTAAAAGTTTATTCATATGATGAATGAGTGTATCAGTAAGCACACTAAGTATATATAAAGTGTCTATCTCCACAACCTCCTTCACCATAGAGAGAATCTCTAGATGAAGTGGCTTTTGGGTAGGGATCCTTGTAGGCTGATTAGGTGCATGATGTACACCTAGTCGATCCTATGTGAAATCTTTCCCGCAGCCCTGAAATTCACCATAGTCAAAGTAGTTTGGAATTTCATTGAGGACAAACTCATAATAGAGTTTCCTCAAAAATTACAAAGGGACATCATGGTTATTACAAGGTGGATATTCAAACACCATCACTCCCAAAAATTGGATCTAATAAAATTGTGTTGGCATTGGTGGATTGGAAAACATTTGGTCATTACAGGAAATGGGGTATTGGTAGTTAGGTTGATAAATAAGGCAAAAATTTGATATTTTGTTATTTCTTTCTTCTTCACCTCATATGCTAATAATTTTTTAGCATAGTAAGCCCTATAGCTATCCCTATATGACCTCCATCTATCAATTTGACTTGTTATCAAGTCAACTTGACCTAATACTAACTCTAGGGTATTGGTCAAATAGGTGTGGTGGGTGTTCATGGAAGTGGGCTCCCTCATTCTCCTAATTATCTTCTCAATTTCAATTTTGTTCTCTACTATGTGAATAGCTATATCCTCTTGACTGTCTAAGTGATCTAGTGGAACTATAGGAACGTTAGGCAGAGGGTTAGTAGGATTGGGTGAAGGGTTAGGTGGAGGATTAGGTAGAGGATTAGACAAAGCATGCCAACCTATTAGAGAAAAATTACAAATCAAACAATGAAAAACATTCATAAAAAAAATTTTAAAAATGATTTAATCTAAAAAACTTACCTCTTATTCATGGTGACATTTTTGATCTCATGAATTCATAAGCAAAAGCAACAATTTTCACATGAGCTAGAGGGCAAATGTGAGCTAGAGGGTAAAAAGAAAAGCTAGAGGGAAAAAAGAAGATCTAGAAGGTAAAACATGAATGTAAATCAAAGAGTAGAAATGAGAATTTAGAGGTTTTTTTGTTTTATATTTTGTGTAATGTGTATGTATTACCTTTACTTATAGTAACATGTACATTTTACTATAACACATATACATTTATATAAGTGAAGGTAATATGTATGCATTATTGTTATAATGTGTACACTTTATGGCTTGAATATTCTGAGCCATAACACATACGCATTATAATAATGAGTACACATTATGTTATAATACATACTCATTGTTAGGTATGTCCATGTAATTGTCCCCCAACTCTATGCACATACCCTTATCTCATGACTCCAAATAATATGGTCAAATAAAAATTCGAAAACAAGTTTCAACATCAAGAAAATATGAATACTCTCAGTATCCTATAATGTCAACACAATAGAATGAGATAAAAATGACTCATCTCTAAGATAACTAAGAGAGATGACACTTTTTCCTAAACCACATAACTTGAAGGGTTCCAACCATAAACAAGCTCCTATCACATAGGAACTCTCTCAACCAAAATAGTAGCACTCTATTGCAAGAAAATTTTCAGTACACTAGGTGGTACCAAATCAAAATTGGTCTTTATAAAATTTTCCATTCCTAAGATTATTAAAAATAAGGCATAAAATTAAAGCACAAATATATATTAAGTGAGAAGCATCCCATGCTTATTAATTACTCACAACACAAAATACAAATGGTGAAGGTGACTTGGTTACCAAGAAGGTTGTAATCACATTTGAAGTGTTTGATCTAAGTGATCAAACTGTGGTATAAATACTTTTTTCATAACTCATGAACTACATTATATAC